>VXBT01013613.1:10581-195314 GCA_013400235.1 Oriolus oriolus | reverse complement strand
TTAATTACATTGTGAGTTGCCACAAACAACTTTGCTTCTGCAAACCCAAAGCAACCTGTTACTTGTCCACTTTTGTGTAAAGTAACAGGAGATGCGCTGCTGTCCATAATGTCTTTCCCTGTAGTCCTCTATAAACAGCAGGGGTGCTGAAACTCTGCCGTTGTGCCAGCTGGGAGATGCTGTGATTGCCTTGATGGTAATCTGTAGGTTGGTGTTTTAAAGTACCTTGCACTGAGCTCCCATCTCCACCAACTTGCAGCTCTGTCCAGGCTGGTGTGGAAAGGGGTATTTTTGGCACAAAGGCCACACTGTAGCTCTGTCTAAGCCAGTGCAGCTTTTATCAGGGCATGTGTGCAGGACAAATCTTGTGGACGCTATAGCTTTTCTTGATAGGACAACTTGGAAGTGAATGTTGGGATATTCAGTGAACTCAAATGTGTCGGAGGAGTTGTTTTAATTCTTGCCTTTATGCAAAAAAAATTAATTCCAGGCCTTGCACGACTGGCTTTAATCACTGCTCATGAGCATCTTCATGGGATGTACCAGAGAGTTCCAAAGCACTGCAGGATATTTGGACAACAAGTCTTGGGGGAAATTGGGTGAAGATGGTTTGAAAAGTCTGTGTGGTGGACATGGACCGAGCTAACCTTGCTTTGCTTCCTTGCCCTCACACTGTGATCACTTGACTGGTTAGCCAGGAAAAAGGCCAGGACAAACTGCTGCCTGCCTGGCAAAGAGTCAAGCTTGCTTTGATGGTGTAGATGCTGAAAGGGTTAGCACCTCTTGCCTTGCACACAGATGTGTGTTCAGAAGGCAAAGGGAATCTGAATCTTGAAAGGCTGATAATAAGTCTTGTCTTTTGTCCTAGTGCTGATTGCTCATCTGGCCATGGAGTGCTTTTGTTGGATTATATTTGCATGCATATGAATGGACATAAGTAGCTGCGTGCTTTCAAGTGTGCCCTAGAAAAGCCTAGATATCTTGAGATGCTGAAAATAAATGGGAAAGAAATAAGAAAGTAATGCTTGCATGAAGCATGTGTGATTAGTAGTTTACTCTGTTTAGTGTATTATGGGCCTGAGATGTTTTATAGTTGCTTGAGACTCTTCATCAATTTGCATATGTTTGTTTGGTTTTTGCTTAACTGGAAGGCTGCTTGCTACTCTAGTATGGGCAGAGACTTAGTTGATGGAGCAGGGTTACCTTGCTGAAGCTTAATGCTCTTCATGGATGCAGGGTGGAAGAGCTGAGTGTTTGACCTTCTCTACCCTCATATTGAAAGAAAAGCCTTAAAAAAAAAGTAGTATTTCTAATTGCCTGGTGATGTTGCTTATGCAATGCCAGGATCAGATGCTGCATTTAGTGCTGGGTCCATGCATCTTGATGTGTAAGAAGCACAAACACATGTTAAAAATACATCGTCAAGTCTTTTGATGTCTGCCTGGGGATGTAGGTACTTAGCTGTTCTTGTAAACTGGGTCTCAGTTGCTACCTCAAAGGTCTTGTATGTGTGGTGTCAGGTCAGTAAAACATGTGCCACTTAATCAAAAAATGTAAATTCATTTCTATGGTATTTTAATGCTCGAAAGGTAATTACCGTGTAACTAACCCTTCTCTGTAAGCTGTCATTAATTGTCTGATTTCTTACAGGCAGCTTAGCATAATGCATGCAAAATACACTGCAGCTCTGGGCAGGCAAAAATTGCCATGATGAACCAATGGGATGTGAGCATTCAAGAGACCTGAGCCCTGGGAACAGGCTTCATTGGTCCTTGGCTTTGGGCCTGCAACTTCTGAGCACTTACAGGGGTAATCTGCAGGCAGGGAACTCTGTCAGACAAGTTATTTTTATTAGGAAGAACCCAGGAAGTGGATTTTGCCATTAGACATCAGGTTCTGTGGTGTGTGACAGGAAGGATCTGAAAAGTTTTTGTAGTGTCACTGAAGGCAGATGTGGAAGCCATATGTCAGTCTGCCAGTGGGACTGGTATAAAGGCAGCAGAAGCACTAGCAGTGCCTACATGCTGTTTTACCTTGTGTCTTAAAGTCTCAACTTCTGCAAGTCTCGTGATTCTGAAACCTCTGGCTTTGATAAAACATGTGGTTTTAGATCAAGGTAGCAGAAGAAAGATGGGAGCTCGAAAGACTGAAAACCCAGAACATAAGTGAAAGAACAGGAAATCTGTCTTGTGATCCCATGTTTTACGCAGTCTGCAGAGAGCTGTCTGCTTTGCTGTTCACATCCATGATTATCTGCATGCATATCTGGTTGGAAACTGAGAACTGTGCTCATCAAAAAGTTGCTGTTAAAATGGTACAAATGCTGATACAGGGGAAGGGAAAAGGTCAGCAGTGCCTGACCACATTGCGAATAAATGACATCTTTCATCTGGAAAATGCCTACCATTTTCCGTTTAGGACTGTGTTGTGATCATGGAAGGGCTGATTTTAAAAGGTCACCTAATAATTCATTTAAATCCTGATGATTCTCAAGCAGCCCAGAGTGCGACCTGGTATAAAATAGTTATGTTTGGAGTCATGTGCTGCTGCTGTGGAAATACCTGGGTGAAACTGGTAAAATCTCACGGTAAGCCATTTCAATGGCTGCTCTTATCTGTGTGGCTGTTTGAAGCATTAGGAATAGAAGATGAGGAAAGAGACTCATTAATGCTAAATTTGATTATATATGCAAACCAGGTTTCTATGAAAAGAAGAACAAAAATGATCTGACTTTCAAACTAGCAATAAGATGTGTAGAGATAGAGGGTTCTGCTATTAGACAAACACAGTTAAAGTCTCCTTGACAATTTTTATGAGGGCGATGTTTCAGTCATCACTCCTGTAAATCAGCATCTGCATAATTGGAGCCCCGGGTAAAAGCCCTGCATGTTGACATCTCTGGATTCAGATGTTGCATTTGGGAGAGGACAGGCTTGGAGGTGCTTCTGACAGAGCCCTTTTTATCATTTGGATGCTCTGGTCCCTGGCTTAACCTGCATTCATGGCACTGTGTATGATCCCAAGGGGCAGGAGATGTTGCTGGGTGAAGTTGTCCACTCTGCTCCAGGGGAGAGGACCTTGTCCTGAGCAGGGAAAGAGGAGAGGCAGAAAACAGGTAATACTGGACTCAGCACAGGGCTGGTGGTGGAAGACAAAGCCGCACATCTGAAAGCTCGGCTTTCCCCTTGGGCGCTGACTAAAAATGCTTCTGTCTTAGTACGGGCCTGGGATGCAGTGTGGAAAACAGCACTTGGCTGGCTGTCCAGCCCAGCAGCTGCCAGAAGGGTCTTCATGGATTTTACTCCTGGGGGGATCTACAGAGTGCTGTTTAAGAGCATTATAGAGAGGAACATACAGTGTGGAGATGCTGTGTTTAAGGTGTTCGTTCAAAGTGGCATATGTGCTGCAAAGTGTGACATAGTTGCTAAGGTGACAGCTTGCTTGCTTTTTGGCAAAAGCAAAAGAATACTGAATATAGGCAACTGTAAGTTTTTGCTTTAATTTGTACAGTTTTATCTTCTGGCCATTGTAGACACTTCTCAGGTTTGTTTTTGGAAGCAGCGTTTTCCCATTCTGAATACTTCACTCAGTTAAAAAAGCTAATAGTGCTTCCCATTCTTAAGGAAAATCCTAAACCACATAAAATTATGGGGATTCTAATTATTATAATTGTAGATAGTACTTATGGCATTGAAAGGCTTTGATATATAACATTCATTTAAGTAAGGAAGTATTATCTAAGAACATTTTATATAAATAAAAATATTAGATGTTGCCTCATTAGCATCCTATGGATGCAGGCACACCCATGAGTGCATGCTCCAGATTTTTGGATGGAGTATTTGCATGCATTTGCAAGTGCTCAGACCTAAGCTGGAATGGATGGTGAGGGGAGAACTCCTGTGGGTCAGACTCAGAGGTTGATTGTGGTGGGAGGGAACAGTGTCTTGTGTTGAACAGCTTGGGTTCTGCCATGGTGAAGTATTTTCATAATGCTGCCAGGGGAGAAGGATCAGCAGAGGATTAGACTGGCGTGGCCCCTAAGGAGAGGGGGTTTTCCAGATGAGCAGCCATCTGTGGCGTGAAGCAAATGTTGTGGACCTCAGTGTTGAGAGCAAAGCAGAAAGGTCTCACAAGATGAATGTCAGCTTTGGCCCTTAGAGCAGTGGGGGTGGGTGCATGACCCAGGAAAAAGGCTCAGGAAAGGCTGAAGTAATGTGCTCATTGCTTTATTGTTTTATCTTTCTTCTTTGTGTGATGTTCTAATGGATAGATAAATGTGTTTCTCTGAGCAAGCTGTTCGGTCTGTGCCTTTTCCAGAATGCTTTAGCTGTGTTAGAGGCAGAGCCTGTGGGAGTTGCTGAGCTAGTACTGTGGGGAGCATAAAGGGCTGCAGCCTGAGGCTTGGGATAAACATTGTGGGGAGCTCTGTGGGATCCAGGTCCTGGATAAGTGCTGGTGCAAATGTTCCAGCCCAGTTTGGCAGGGCCATTGTAAGGCAGAAGTTAGTGAGGATGTTTTCAGTGATCAGAGACTAAGGCACAGGGGACTTTTGCTGGATTGGAGAAGCCTCTTTGATAAGAAGACCCTTAATCACTAAATGTGCACAAGGGAGGTAGTGTTAAGGAAGTGGAAGGAAAACTGAAGCAGGAAGATTTCAATGAAGTGTTATACATTTTCAGAGCAGAGGTGTACAGTCCCAGACCTGCTGTCAGAAATAAATCTGATTTGACTCTCTTGCAAAAGTCCCAACTTGTCAACTTGATCTTTATTCTATGAGAAATACCAGAGCTTGCTGCAAACAGCCTGGCTGAATATTCACTAGAAATACTCAAAAGCCTGAAGTATTGAGGGTGAAATTCTGCCCAGAAGATTTAAAAATGAAATGCTACTCAACATCAGCAAGATCATTGATACATCAGGAAGTAATTTATACTAACAGCTCTACAGTAGCTCTTTGAATTTCAAAGAGAAGTTTATTGTGTTTATCCTTAGTCTTCCCTTTTCCTGATGTTAATGCTCTGCCCTCCTGTGTAGTTTCTCAGGTGATGCAAATCCAAAGTATCTTTGGCTTGAAGTGATAAGCCCCAGCTCAGATCCTTTGTCACGTGCACATTAGGTGCTTGTATTGGGGCCCCATGTTTGACACTGCATTTGACAATCTTTGTATTAGGTGAAGACCCTCTGTGGCATCCCAGGTAGTATTAAAGAAGAAGCGAAACCTTCCTTGCTAGGTTCCCAAAAACCAAGGAGACAACTGGCTTCTCGATTCAGCCTCCCTGAGGTATCATCTATGGCTGCCTTAAGCATTCAGATCAAAATACCCCAGGAAGCCAGGAAATATCTTAGAGTTATTTAACAAGCAAACTTGAGCCTTGCTTGAACTGTTTGCGGAATAATCTTCTGCCTGGCTGTGTGCTGGAGGTATGCTTGAAGCAAAACCAAACAAGACAAGGCCCCCATCTGTGTGCGAATCTAAAACCACATTTTTGCGTACTTCTGCTCCTCCTCACACAGAGGCCATGTTGCATACAGAACATCACTTCTTTGCATCAGTTTTTTACCCTATTTCAAGTGGCCTTTGTATGGAGGGAAGGGTGTCTTGAAGTGGTTGAGCATGGCAAGGTCACACCTCCGTGGTAGGACTGTAAGGGGGAATGATGCTCTTGGGTGTATCTTGTGCCCAGCCCAAGGGGCTTAGGTTTGATACTGGAAGTTGGCTTATTAGTGCAGAATATGTATATAGCAGTAATTATCCTTTGAAGCTGAGCAGTTTCTCTTAGTGTTTTTTTAGGGACTGTGCTTGAAAGCCAAAGCAGGCGTGGGATTCCCCCACCGCCAAATCCAGCAGCCGATACATCCGGCAGAGCTCTCCTGATTGCCATCTCCAAGGGTAGTCAGTGTGCTGGAATGGAATTAGGAACCAGTTTGAAAGAAGATGCCTGCCAAAAAATTAAACAATGGATGCTTTGCTGTTTAATTTTAACATTTTAATTAAATTCTTCGCTGCTGTGTGCCTTTGATCTTGGTGAGCTGATGTACGTGGTGTGTGCTGTTGTGTCATAGCAGCGTTTTGTTCTAATCTTGCACGCAGACACAAGGAGGCATTTGAGGATGGGTAAAAGTGCAAAAGCTGCTCGCTGCCAAGTACTGAGCAAGCTGCCTTTTCCAACTGGTGACCTACGGACATGTGGACAGAGGGATTACTCACAAGTATGGCTCAGTAGAGTTACTCTCTAAACATATTCACTCCCTTTTTTTAATCTGTGAATGGTGCTGCAGGAAGAGTTTCCTTGATGGAATTACTCATTGAGAGGGCTGAGGCCAAGAGTGGAGATTTTATTGTGAAAGAGATTTAATTTCAAGTGGAATAATTAATAAACTTTGATTCTTCAGTTAGAGAGCAGAAGCAGCACTGTATGTTGTTGGCTGGACACGTCCATCAATAAATCCCAGCCAAGTGCCCAGTTTGGCAGGCAGCTGGCTTTCCTTGCAGCCAGGCAAAGGGCAGCAGGAAAGGTATTAGAGTTTCCTCATGGGTTATAGGCTGGGGCAGGTGATTGAGGATCATGTGGAGTATTTGTCCTTTGCGATTTGCGCTGTACCTAAGATGTCAGGGAAGAATCTGTCATTGCTACATCGAAAGGAGTCATTGGTAGAGCTGGTTTGGGAAAAGAAATTTCACTTACTTGAGGGAAAAATAGTTCTTAATCTCAGTTTCCTTTGAAAATTGGCACTTTGGCGAGATAGTGAATGGAGGAATATTTGTGACAGAAACTGCAATATTTCAGCACAAAACATTTCTGTAAGGAGATATTCTCTACAGAAATGGTTGTCTTCTCCCCTGCACACCCCGCTGAGATGCCCCAGGCTCACTCCTTCTGGAGAAGTCAGTGATGGGTCATCCCAAGGGGGACCCTTCTGCCCATTGGAATGGGGTAGTCTGGCTGTGGCACCTGATTTCCAGAGCAGGGGCAGCATGAGGGGCCAACCCAAACTCGCTGAAACCACAGCAGTGGTGTTCCCAGAGTAGATTTTGCAAGCCCTTAGCGCTGGCACTTAGAAAGAAAAGTCAGCATTTTTTGGAGAGACGACGACTCTTGGAAAAAGACAAGTGAGTCTAAAATGCATAAAATTGTTTTGGTTGAAAATTGTCATCTGACATGTAAGTGCATGAGTGCATGCTCGTGTTGTAGTCTATGCATATATTGTGTGCCTACCCCTTTTTCTGGCCAACTGTGGAGTTTTTCAGAGCTGTGCAGAAGCAGCACAGTCCACTCAGCAGAGAATCAGCATTCCTAAGCCTCTGTGTTTTGCTGCGTTGGCTCCATGGGCTGCGCGTGGTCCTGGGGCTGCTGTGGCAGCCTGTCACTCATGGCAGGCAGCTCTGCAGAGAGGGCTCTTGTTCCAGCACAAAAATCTGTGCCTGTCCAGATTGTGAGGCCCTGGCAGGCAGCAGGAGCTGGCTCCACGGCGGGCTGACATATGCAGGGGATGCTGGCTGTGCCACGGGGTACGAGCCTCCTGCCGCTGCTGTGTGCGGCCTGGCGCTTCCCAGGCAGGGACGATGCCATGAAAATGAGCTCCTTGCCTGTGGTGCTCCGTGGCCCAGCGGTGGTCCCCACTGCAGGGACCAAGTACTGTCACTGCTTTTTTTTCCCCTTTCTCTTTTTTTTCATCCTCTCCACCATGGCTTTCACAGCAGAACGACAGCAACAGGAGAGGGAGGTTCAGTTCGGGTCTCATGGCAGAACTGATCCAGCACAGCTTGTGTTGCTGAGGAATCAGACAGAAAAGGTGTTTCTGCCATATAGCTCACCATGGCATAGTTCACTCATTTCTAAAAACGGCTTTCCCTCTTCAAATTTATGTGCTCATTAGTGCTGGCCACCCATGGGTGCAGCGCTGGTTGTTCATGCAGCTGGAGAGGCTCTGAAAGAGCTCATGAATGTTAATTGTGCAGCTTAGTCCCCCAAAAGTAGTGACTCAGCAGTGATCAGACATCTCTCATGGGACAAACAGTTCCCAGCTATTCCCAAATTGCATTGAAACCCATGTGTCACTGGGCTGCCAAGAGGCAGGGCTTGAATACCCCACATCTGTATTGCTTCTGCACAGAGAGATTGCTAAGCATGTCCTGGGTGTTAGGACAAGAGTACTCTTGCTTCGTTTAAAAGAGATTTTATTTTTTTTCTGGGATTTTTACACTCCACTCCATGATGCGCTTTGGGATGCATTCAGCTTTCCCTTCTGAATAGGGTTCCAGATGATGGAAATAAATTATCATAAATTAGAATAGATTGCACTCTTCAGCATCTCTACATCTGTCATTATGTTTCTTTAACAGTTCAGTTTAACATTTATACACACTCTGACAGCAGCTACTCATGTGTATGCTATAAATATTGGCTTGCAGAAGACATTAATGGAGTTTAGGTAAACGTTTGATGCCGCTGAGATTCTGTTCCATATGGTGGTACGCAGAAAAATTAGATTCAACACGCCACATATAGTGCACATGTATTCCCTATGGACTGGCCTCCTGGCATTGCAGCAGCTCACTGCCCCACCAAGAAAGCACAGGTGCTTTCAAAGAGGAAGGTGAGATTCTTGCAGTCTATTCTAGTTTTTACCACCTGTATTGTCTGCGATGTTTAAAGCCAGCATGTAGAGATGGGAAGTGCTTATGAAAAAGAGATATCTCACAGAAGCAGCAGTCAGGAATTAGACAACAAGATGTGGGAATGCTCTGCTTTGAACATGTCTAAAGAAAACCCATGGGATTTTCTGGCCTAGGTGCCATTTTGTTAAAGTGACTGACTGGCTGGGTGAAAACTTCGTGAGTTGGTTAGTCACGGTTGCTGAACCTGAAATTTGTGACTCTGCCCCTGATCCAGCTGTCACCAAAACTACCTGGGGGGAGCATAGCATGAGGGTTTGAGGAGTCTAGCTTGCATCCCTCTGACTTACAGGAGGACAAACAGCTGAGACCACCATGACAAGAGGCAGGAAGAAATATATTCTGGTTCCTCTAGTGTTCCTTCTGCAGTTCAACAGAATTTGGATGTCTCCCATAGGTTTGGGGCTTTTGCTTTGTTGGCTTGGTGATTTTTTTCTTTTTAATTCTCTAATTGCAACACTTTGATTAGCGTAGCCTGCTGATGTGGCTATGTCCTCTGCAGTATTTCTCTGATTTACCCCACTTTCAAGCTAGAAGGAAGGTAAGAGGTCTGTGCCAGGCTCAGCACTGCAGAGGGGCAGTTGGGGTAAAGCAGCCCAGCCCCTGCTCCTGATGTGGGGCCCTGGGAAACATCTGGCTTGTGCTGGCCCTGGGGCACATCTGCTGCAGAGAGCAGCAGCTGCTGTGTTTGCCCCTGTGTAATGCAATGTAAGTAATGAAGTAACCATAATGTACAAACTGACTCAAAGCAGGGCAATCTGAGGAGAAAGTGCTCTTCACACTGTAAATTGCTAAAGGTCTTTATGATGCCAGTGAATTAAAAATCTGCGAAGAAAAAACCCTCCAGTGCTGTAAGTTCAAGATGAATCTTTTAAAAGCTGCTGGTGGGGAGGGGAAGAGATAACTTATCTGAATGGAAATGTATTTAAACTCTGTATCTTGTACAGTTCTGGGTTGCTGAAAAGCAAACTGTGTTCCTTGTCACTTGGAGAGCTGGTGACATTTTTGTATAGACTGAATAGGTTTCTGTGGTGATGTTACTCCTTTTGATCTTAATTGTTAGTCAGATTTTCAGTCCTTTGCAGGTTATTTCTTTTAAAAGAAGTTGCTTCAGGTGTTTTGGTGATTCATTCCTGTTTATTCATACTGGCAGTAGAGAGGAGCCTGGTGTGCTCCTGCATCCTGTGAGCATCTGCAGCCACCTTCCCCCTGACTGGGCAGAAACCCCTCTCTTACCTTGGAGTTTCCGGGTTTTACTGTTGTTCTGACTGCTTGTGTGGTTCTTCTGCCTCAACGTTTCTCTGCTTTCTTTCTCCTGTGGAGAAAAAAAGTTTTGTGAAACCATTAGCAAGATCCCTCTGCCCAGAGCAAAACCTTGCCTGTGAATTTCCTTTGAACGCTTACTTGTGTCTGAGCTTGAGGCTGGCATTTAGGTCTCTTGAATGGTGCTTTAAAGGAACTGAACTGTATTTAAAGAAAGGCAGCATTTACATTGGCTTGATGCTAAAGACATTTTAGCCTAGCCAATGAGATTTTATTGTGAGCCTTGGTCCAGCAAGGAGCCCTTCAGCCTTCTCCAAGCTGAAAGAGAAGCTGGACTCTGGGGAGCAGTTTCAAAGCACAGAAACTATTTTATCATTGTTTGTTGTATTTGTTTTTTGCATCTTTTGACTCTCTGAGGACTGTACAATTTAGATCTGCACAGTCTGGGTACAACTAGGACAGGTGTGGGTTTCTCTATGATGCCCTAATATAAACATGCAGAATTTGGGAAGGAATGTGCAGTGAGAGGAAATTCATGTAAACAATCTGCATTGGATCACTTGTCATGAGGATATCTCTTTGAATTGTGTATTTAATTAACAGCATTTTTTAAAATTTAGCTGTCATCTACACTGTGTAAGGATACTTTTGGCTGGAGGGGAGAGAAAGGAACCCTTATTCTGGATGGGGTTTTCTGTTTGTTTTCAAATACACGTGATGTTCTCATAGGAAAGAAGTCTGTGTACTTCTTTTTCATCAAACCTTTTAGCTTTCACATATGGCTGACATCCATAAATTCTAAAGCTGTTTCTTTTAGGCTTTCTACCCCCACTGTAAACCTGGAGATGACCCACTCCCAGTTCCTACTGTCACCTGTCCCTGGCAGAAAGGCCTTTTGGGGTAGGACGGGAGAAAAGTCACACTTTTTGCATTCCAATCAGTTCTGGATCTGAGAGTTTAAAAATATCACAAGTGAAAAACATGGATGTGAGTCATACAGAAAGCACCCTTCATTTCTCGGGGAGTAAAAATACCAGAAAAACACATTCTTCAGATGTTCCCTCCTGTTGAGAGGTAGCCGCATCTAAGACTTCTGTTTGAAGTGTGGAATCATAAACATTGGTTACCTGCTGTCACAGTGACCACTGGGTACGGGCGACGCCTGTTAAATGTTAACAGCTTGTACTGTGCCAGAGCTACGTCACTCACGAGGGTCTGGGTGAGCTTTACAGGAAGAGCAAATGTGGAGAAAGCTGCGACATCATTTCTTGGGTAAAGATACTCCAGTGTGCAATACCAGTCTGCAGTAAATGCCCCACTTCTGGAAAGTTCTGTGCTCACTTTGGACCTAAACACTCGTCCACATCTAACACGTGTCGTGTCATATTCCAGGGCAGCACATCTGCATGTTTTTGGGGGAGTGACCTCTTTCTTTTTGATCATTGCCTTTGTCCCTCAGGGGCTGGGAGACCATGGTTTTATATCAGCTTGCTTTAGTGGTATTTGTGAAGCAAGCATCTTTTAAAATGCATGTGCATTTCCCTCTGTTTTTACAAGATTAATATTTGAAAGGCTATTTAATACAAAAATGCCTAAAATTATTTAAATCTGAGACATGCTGGAGAGATCAGAGAACTCTTATCAGCTGTTGAATTAGTAATGTTGAATTAGACATGAGAAAATCCTTTTCAGTTTAAGTGGCTTTTCTTGGACCTTTTTGCATGTTTAATATCTTCATTCATCCTTCTCATAATTGTTCCAATTTCAGCACTCCCTGAATATCCATGCAGATGTGCACAATGCGCACTGTTCAGGCCCTGATCCATTCAGCCAAGCTTTACATCCCTGAGGACCATCAGGAAGCCCCCAAACCACTTGTCTTACATTTTCCTCCTGTGGATGCAAAGATTGAGTCATTCATGGATAATGTTATACTTGTATTTGAAAAACCTGCTCGTGCTGCTTTCTGAGACGTTGGAGAGATCATGAGCTCTCTTCAGTGTAGACACTTTAGCATTATCTTCCAAGAATCTTAAAACAATTTGAACTGGAAATAACATTTGTGCAATATTTTGTAAGAACACTACAATGAGGCTCTGCAAGGAGAATGACAAATATTGCTTTTTCTTTCTTCATAACTCTTGGCGGGGGTCAGCCTCTCTCCAGTCCCCCTTGATAACAAGCTGCTGTGAAAGCTTAGCAGAGTAATGTGTGTCCTGGTCACACCAGATGGATCTCATTTGTGTTGCTGTTCATAGTCATGATAGGCAGCAAATGGAGTGGAGCCTGAGGCAGCACTTTGCTGCCTGAAGTTGGTGCCTGATGAATTACGGAGATAAATAAGGCAAGAGTCTGCCTTTGCTTTCCTCTTTGAGTGTGCACGTGATTGTTAGTTGGCCCCTGTTTGAGAAGACAAAGTGAAATGAACTTTCAATATTTCCTTGAAGTTGTCTTAATTATTTCATTATAATGGTAAGGAACAAAGCAGAAGAATCAATATGCCTAATTGTTACATCTAAATGCAAGAGAAATTAGTCAGTGAACTCTCCCTTCTCTGGGGAGGATTAATCTTCCTATGCTCTATTTCAAATGTCTTCCAGAAAAATGAAAGGCTTATCACCTAGGAAACACGCGGTCCTCATCGCCCAGGTCTGGCTCTTGGTTTTATAGACGGTGAGGGGACTCTCAGTTGATCTTCTGAAGCACAAAATTAGATTGTTTTGCTTGTATTTAATCATTGTAGTTGAGTTTTGTCGCTGGGTGATTTGAATGACAAGCACAACTGGGGCATGTGCTTCCTGTCATCCCGACAGGCCTCGGTCAGCTCTTGGTGAGCCGTGGGGACTGACTCAGCACCAGGCAGTGCCACGTGCAGGGGATGGGTTGGATCCTAATGTGATGCCATCAGTGGGGCAGTGCTAATTAGCTCTGGTTCTCAGTAATAAGTGCTGTATTGATGAATCTATAATACCTACAGAGCTGTCTCATTGCCTTTTTGATCACTATGTGAGACTCCAACCAGTATTTGGCTGTGGCCTAGTGGCACGCAGCCACAAGATGATTACAGGTGATCCTGGCAGGACCTGATTCTTCATCCTTGAATTAGTCACTGGATTGAAATGGCAATAATGTTTCCTGCGTGCTAGGTTTGGTATGGCAATAAATTCTGGTCCTGTCTCCTTGCACCAAGCCAATAGCCTCTTGTGATACTTTCTACTAGGTTGATTATAAGAATTTCAAGCTGTGACACAGATGTAAGATGATTTCAGATGAAGTGTTACATTTATAAATTAATCTTCAGCCTCTGCCCTCTGTAAGATCTGACTTTCTTTAGATTTTGTCATTTGTAGTCATGTGTTGTGGTGGTAGAAATCCAAGTCTGGAAGTACTAAGATATGCTTCCCTAAAATAATTCCACATTTTTGCATTGGCAGATCATGCCCAAGAATAGAAGGCTTGGGTTTATTCCTTGCTTGCAAACCCAGCTTAGTGTAAAGAAGACTCAGTAGCTAAAATACGAAGTCTAAATAAAAGAAAAAAGGGCCATTTCTTTGCGTAACACCGGGGAAATCAGCCTTACAGTTCACAAACTGGGATGACAGCTTGCTGTAGGGAAAACTTCAATCCATCATTATTTTGCATTTTGGGTTGCTTTACTCATGGCAGTTTATTAATTAGTTTCTATTTTGCACTCTTTCTTAAAAGAAAAAGATTTCAACTCATTATGTATCACTCTTGTACCTTCCTTTCTTCCCAAATTACTCTGCATCATGGTCAGTGCCCATCTTCCCTGGCTGTTGAGTTGATTAACTGGGTGATGCTGACTGGAGGGCATAGGATGGGCCACTGATGCACCACCTGATTATGTGGTCATGGAAACCCCCGGAGGTAAGACCTCTGTTATCAAAATAAATTGGGATTTTCTGCCAACTAATGGTTGGCGAAGCTTGCACTAAGGCTAGATTCTGATGGATGAAGCACTATGGAAGCCAATTAGCCTTTGCTGATAAGCTAGACTTTGATTAAGCTCTTCCAGGCTTTCTCATTGCAAGAAACATGTACTACTCATCAAACATGCAAATGTATTTGCAGTGTGTAATTACAAAATTTTCTAAAGGAGTGACCTATTTTAAACAGGGCTTTTGTTTCACTCTTATTCCTTTGTTACACTCACCAACTGAGTCACACAGGCTAATTCAGCAAACATAATTGACTGGTTTTAGGAGTTGAAATATCCTGTTGTTGAATGTTTTATGCCTCAAATACCAATTATAATGGAGACCTCTATGGTGGGTCCGTAGCTCTCTGCAGCATCTCCGAAAGACTTGCCCTTTGCAGTGAGCCTTTGGGATGCAGAGGGCTGGCAACGCTGGCATCTGCAGCCCCAGCCAATTTAAAAGTGATCTTGTCCCAATAATGCTGAGAACAAACTCCTTCTGTAGCCACAGGCAGGGATAACTTAGGCTGCAGGATGTGCAGCTCATTGCACTTGATGGGAATTCACTTATTGATCCAGTTAGCTCCTGAATTGTTTATAGGGTGATTGTTATAATTAAAATTGATTATGGCTGTGTATTGTGACTTTAATCTTTGATGCTGGGGATTTGGATGTTATGGCCTGGCTCCTGTAGCTGATAATGGACTGTGAAGAGCATCAAGGAGTTAATGTACTTTCACACTCCTCTGGGATACATTTTCTGTGTTAGATTCTCATTTGTGGTGCTGTTAACTGAGTGACAGTATCACTCAGTATATATGACCTGGTCATACATATTTTGGTAGCTTTAGTCACTTTGTCTAAGAGATTGCATGAGCTCCTGTATCTGCCTCTACCCATACCATGGTGCTTTAGGAAAAAACCTAGGAAATGGACATTTTGTTTCCAGGTGTAATTCATAGTTGTAGTCCTCAAGCGTAACAAAGGCATTCCTATAGCTATCTGCATGTACCTCCTAGTTGTGGTGCCTTTAGTTTATTGCATGCCTAAGAGCATGGAAATCAGCGTTGTATTCTGTGGTACACTGATGGGATCGAAGTTTGGCATAGTTACCATTTTCTGACAGAAATGCCTGCACAAATTCTCAAATCAGAGCAGTAGAAACACAGAGAAATGGGCAGTGCAGTGGCCCATCTGCGCTTTCCCCATTGTACATCTCATCTCTTGTGGGGTGGCTGTGGGGTCAGAGGGGAGGAGTGGAAGGAACAGAGCAGGTTCCAGATGCGCCATCTCCTGTGTTTTCTCCTCCAAACTCCCAGTGCTGCACTGACACCTGGGGTAGGGGCAATGTTCTGTCAGGGGATGTCCCTGCTGTCACAGACCCTCTGAGATGTGTGGTTTTTAGGATGGAGAAAACCAAGGGTTTGACTGCTGCAGAAACCTGTGGTTGAGAGTAATTACAAGCACTGATCCTGCAGGAATAATCTGTGTGATGCAGATTTTGTCCCTTTTGCAGATTATAATTGATGACTTCACCTTATGATGCCTTAGCACTGGGGCTGGTGGGTTCAGATAATGCTGGATACAAGGAGCGTGGTCGTTCTTCCCTTGTGAGGCTTTGCTCCCCCAGTCTCTACCCTCTTGCTCTTCTGCTCTACCAGCTTCCTCTGCTCCTCACATGGATATTCCCAGGATTTCGGCTAATGACCACACAGCACACTTCTCACCCTAAAATCATGTGTCTGTCCTCTTCCAAATTAGCAGTTTTCAGGTATCCCACTGGACATTTGGCCTAAAATAGTCTGAACACTTCTACTGTTTTATGGTCATCACCAGCTTTCATGGCAGGCTCTGGTGAGGCCACAGTCTGAACACACAACATTGCAGCCTTATTTAAATTAAATTCTGCCTGTGGTAGGAGTGTTGCAAGGGAAGGTTTCAGGACTGATGTTTGAGTGTAAATATCTGAATTATAAATTAAATTCTGCAGCATTTCGGCTTAAGAAGAATTTTTATGAAATCTTGAGAACTGTCATTCTTTCTCGTTCTATCAATAGTAACTGCAAGCTTGAGCATATGCTGCAAAAGGCACTGAGGCGAAGTATTCACTTAGAGAGAGAACACAAGTGCCTTTTTCATCTGAGGCAAATTAGCAGGAAAGGAGACAACTTCGAGCAAACTGTGGCTTCCGATCTACAAGCTGATAAATCTGCATATTAGTCACAAGTTATTTTTCCAGATTTCTAGTTCATTCTGTTTTCCAAATTAAAGATACTGAAATTCGCTTTCAGTCCTTTCAGCCTCAGTTTCATAAGTAGTATACTTGGTGGGGAGGGGAAAAAACAAAATCATCACCACCATCATCATTATAGCTCACATCCAGCAGGTTGTGATTTGACTGGGTTTTTTTGGGAGTAAATCTAAGGAAGACTGCAATCTTTAATGTGACCTTGTTCTGTAAAAATTGTGACTCCAAGTTGTTTTTTATTTGGGTGTAAATCTAAGGAAGAATGCAATCTTTATTGTGACCATGTTCTGTAAAAATTGGATTTTTTGGACAAATTTGGTTAATGNCCCCCCACCATGTGTTTGATTATTAAATCCAAACCCTTCCAGTTATTAAAACCAAATCCTTCATTGCATGGGTTTGGGGCTCAGCATCCCAGCATATCCTGTATTAGCACACTAGATTTTTTAAAATATGAGGTAGATGTGCACATTGTGTGCAAGAGTGAAAGCAAAGAGCCATTCTGAATCTTTGCAGTGGTGGTTGTGTGTCTGTCCAGGGCTTGCTCCATACTGAATTCATTGCTGTGAGGATTAATGGTGGTTCACTGATTCCACTTGCCTATTCGAGGGGTTTAAGTGCCATGAGCTTTTCCCAATCGCAGGAGACATCCCTTGCTGGGGGAAGGGGTAGCATCCCTTGCCTCATAGTGTAGCAGTGAAATCAAGGGCTAGAGGGAAGAAATGGTTCCTTATCAGAAAAGATGTCCCTTTTGTGTGTAGCAGTCATCAGAGAATCAGCTTTTCTGCCAGAAGCAGCAATCGCTGGCTACAGCGTGGGCATTGCTGCTTGGGATAATTCATAACAGTATTTTGGCTGCAAAGCGTGGCTTTTTACAACTTTGTAGCATTGCAGTGACTGAGGACATCTCTTGATCTTCACTTCAGTCAGAGAAAGTGTTTTCTTCACTTTTTTGGCATGTGCTAGTTTGTGTAAGAGTTGCTGAGCCTGAGTTTCTGCCACATCATGACCTCTGGAAATGTATTGCTGTTCTCAGTGTTGCCCGTAGAGCAGCTAGCACAAGCAGAGTGAGTGCCATAAAATGAGTTGTCTCTCATGGTTTTTAATACTCCTCTAGTTTGGTGTCACCTTGGGTTAGTGTGTGTAAATTTGTGATTGGCTTTTACTGTATTTTCTATCCTAAATTTAAATTTTATTCACTTCCGTAGCACGAAGGGATGCCCAAGGGGGAGGGTGCCTCAGAGGTATCAGAGAACATACACAGGATTTGCAGACTGGCAATATTGACCTACAAGCAGAAGACAGTAAGGGCCAAGTTGATATGTACAGGCCATGGTTCCAGTTTAATTGGGTTGGTTTGTGGCAGAGCACTGTTCCACTCCTTTATGCCTTATTTTTCCAGTCAAGAAATCATCTGCACTTGTGCTTTTCACCATCTGTCTTTTTCCACACCTCTCTTGCCCCATTTTCACTGCCCTCATCTTGACCATTGCCTAGAGATGTACATGAATTGGTCCAGCACTCATGAGGAGGATTATTTTGGTTGAAATAAGTCTTCCCAGAAGGGCTGAGATAGCATTCATATTTTATTCTTCCAATTCACTCTGATTGATGTAAGAGTTGTTGTGAATCTGCACATTTAGATACAGCAAAGACTGTTTTTATCCACGATGAAAAACTGAAATGCCATTAAAGCAGAATGTTTGCAGTAATTTTCTGTGTATGTGTGCGTAAAGGCCATAAGGAGGAGTGGACCTTATCGATTTGATGGCACTCAGTATCCTAGAGCTATTTTTCACAGGGTCCTTCCACCACAGTTCTAGATTATTTTTCTCTTAAAATTTGCACTGACATGTTTGTGTTTTGGAGGAATTTTCCCTCCACAAGATGAAACACCATCCTGTCATCTAACTTATTTCTTTATTTTTATACTTGTGGCAAATTCATGGAAGTTAAATGCTGCGTTCATGGTGGGCTCAGAGGAACGCATGATTGCATTAACCTCGATGTAGTGTTGTGCACTGAAAACATCCTCTGTTTATTTTCTGTTCAGGCAAACTAATTGATTAACCCATGCAAGATTTTACATCCCCAGTGACATGTCGTTAATAAAGACAATGTTTTCTAACGTCTCTATCATTGTGTCTTTTTTTAAATTGTTATTATTATTTTTAGTATGACCATGTTGGTTTTGTCTGTTGGTAGGTTGAACAAGTAATGATGTTCTGCAGGGTTAAAACATTCTCTAATGCTTTTGGGGTATAAATTGTGACTACTGTTGCACGGAGTATAGAGGCAATGGGTGATTTCCATGCTCCCAAGACTGCTCTTCTGAAAGACCGGTATATGTAAAACATCTCGTGGCTGAAGGAAGATTTCAGGAAAAAACAGATGTAAAAACATATTTTACAGAAGCACCTATGCTGGAGGAGTTGGCCTAAACAAACAGGCTTAGCCAACACCTCAGTGTCTGCGCCCACAAAATCCGGGTGGAAATCCTGCTGGGCCGGGTACCAATTCTCTGAGTCATTCCTGCTAGGTGGCATCACCATGGGTTGTCACGACCCATCTCCCTGACTTTGCAGCAAATCTGCCACTGGCAGTGGATAGAAGTTGACTTTTTCATGTTACTGGGGTAAGATGTTTACAGTCACAGCTCTGGGTGCATCCAAGGCAGGGGATGAGGGACGAATGTGTGTGCCCAGCGTGGAGCCAGGCTGCCCATCACCTGGGCAGGATACATGCTGCTCCTCGGAGCAGTTGCAGCTGAGATACTGCCGTGCTGATGCTGGAGTATTTGGATCTCTGGAAAAGATTTGGTTGCCATTCGGTTGGATTTCCTTCAAAAATAACCCCATGGCTTTTTGGGTGATGGGAGAAGCTTAAGGCATGTTTCACAGGGCAGCATCTCCTCTGGATCTGAGCAAAGGAGGTGAGACAGCCTGATCTGGTGGTGATTTTCGCATGTGCCCTTCCACTGCATCTCCTGGAGGCAGGGAGGCTTCTGCTGAGGTGCTGGGATACAGAAAAGCCTGCAGGAAACCTTTCCTGTAAGACAGGGAAATCCTATAAGCTGTGCCCATTTCAAAAATTAATCCATATATTCTTAATTTAAATTTATCTTACCTCTCACATGCTTAATACTTCTCTACCTGAAATGTGCAATGGAGAACCATTCTGCAGGGATCTGTAGGTTAAAAGAACCCAAACAAGGCATTTCCATGGACACACTAATTTTTATTTTCTAAAATCAGAGACTGTGATTTGGACTCTATGTCCCCCAGGAACTTGTTAAGAGCAGATATACTCTCTAAAGATTCAATGACCAGAAGCATTTTCCTCTTGTTTCACAATTACTTTTTTTTTTTTAAGTGAATACTTGTAAAACATGGGCAAAATGCAAAGCTGAAAGGAAGAGAAGCCAGGAATACTAAAGAGAGACAGAGAGAGAGAGAGAGAGAGAGTGCTTGCTTGAAAGTGTTGGCCAAGCAGCTGTTCATGCCTCCTATTTAGCATGAATGGAAGACATAGCCCTGATTAAAAATGGTAGGTAGCAGCTGCACAGCCTGGGCTAAGGATTACCAGATGGTTAACTCTGATGGACTTGTCTCCATGGAGCTCAGTGGGGAGGGAGGAATGGAATATCTGAAATGTGATGAACATGCTAGGTACACAATTTTTTTATAATGAATGTGCCAGATTTGTTTACATGCTTCTTGAATAAAATATGGCTGCTAGTTTGACTTAAGACAGACATCTTTAGTACATGCTATGTTGCAAAACCTTGCTCTTTTGATTGTAGGTGTGATGATTCCCCCTCATCTCCCCCCCTCCCTCACCCTAGTGCTGTGATACAGCATAAAATAATTGGTTGACAGAATGTTGATTCTGCAGCACGGGGAGGATTTGCACAGATGGGAGTCAAAATATGTCTCCTTGCCTTATGCTAATGCCACCACAAAGGTTAGGGAGAAGTTCAGAACTGAATGTGGAATCCTTGTGCTGCTTTAGCTGTTGCAAAGTGTTTAAAGTCGGTACCTGGAAGAAGAAGATCTGGATCCAAATGCTCTGTGTGTGTGTGTGTGTGTGTGCTCTCTCCGTTTTACAGCAAAAGGGTACCAGCACTTGCTACATATTCATAGTACCGCGGTGCCTGTGCGGTTGCTTTTCCTTGACATATGCCCGTGGTGGCCACAGTGGGATTTTTTTCCTACCCTGGAAAGGGCTAGAAATCAGAGATATATCTAAAAATCCTGTGGCAAGAGGATGATGCATCAACATAATTCCAAACAGCATTTTCTTAAGGGGCGTGGCCACATTTCTCACAAGTGCCGAACAGTTGTCCCTTCTTTGAACAACATGTTCTGCAGAGTCTGTAGCCATGTGCAAGGTGATGAATTCCTCCTGGTGGAAGAAAGTGGGAATTGGTCAGTCAAGGGCCAGAACAGCTCACCCACCTCTTCTGGACAGTCCCTGGGAAGTAGCAGCCCTATGACTTGGTTTTGCTTCCCCTCTCTTTGATCTCAGCTCCTTTTGTTTGGGCAGCATCTCTCACGGTGTGTTTTTGGAGGAGTCCTGGAGCTGTGGCACACTCAAGGCCATGGGGTTCATGGGCAAACAGTCCCTCACTCTTCAGCCTTTAGTTCCCTGTGACTGCCCTGACTTGCACGGGAGATGGAAAATTGTAGGTAACTAACAATAGAGGCCAGTAATTTGGAAAGTAATACTTTGGCATGTATTTAGGAAAAAAACCAGCAATAACAGTGAATAATTTAGAAATGCCAGTATAAATACCATGTTTGAGGGAATGTGTCACCTCCAACTGTGGGGAGTGGGAGACATTGATCTTGTGTTTCTTTATCCTCTGTGTTGAACATTTTTACTTTGTGTTTGCATTACTTTTTTAAAGCAAATTACAAATATGTCAAAAAGATGGAGTTGTCGGTTGTGCCAAGTAATTTCCTCACACTTCAGTATGAATGGAATTGTGATGCTGATTTTTCTTCATTAATGGTTTTAACCCGGAAAACATTACTTCTGAACCTGTTACACTTAGTACTTTATTATTGATCTCACCTGAATGTTGTCACTGTATACAAACACAAATAAAATGCTAGTTCAAGCTACTGATATTGATAATCAAATGTGGAGTTTTTTACTTGGTTGAGGGTTTTTTGGTTTTGTTTTGGTTTTTCTTTTTTGCAATATCAGAGCCTCCCTCCTTCTTCTCAAAATACAAAACCAAACCAAGATGCCATCTGTTTTTTTGAAAGTGGCAGAGTCTTAAAAGCAATGATTTAAAGTCTCATTATACTCAAGTGCCAAAGAGGGCAGGTTGGGCTGGGGATGGTTGCCACAACCTCTGTCTCTTTGTGGGATAAAATGTTTAGCTGTGTGTTTCATGATCCTGGTGCATCCTGGAGCATCCGGGCTCCAGAGGCACCACAGTATTTCCTACACGTTTCAAGTGCAGAAGGAAAAGCTCATGAGGAAAACAAACCCATTTTTTTCAGGCCGAGCATGCAGACTGTGAAGTTTGTGGTGGGTTTTGTAAGAGCTTTTGGTCTCCCCTTGGGAATTCAGCCATTTGGATACTTGAATGTGGTGGATAACCACACCTGGCTCTCTCAAGATAGCAGGGGGGTTGTGAGATGTCCTTGTATTTCCTTTCTCCTGCATGCTGCTAGAAGTCTAATTTCTGGGGAAAACTCTTCAGCATGGTCTGCTTCTCAGTGTACAACAAACTGAATTAATCTTAAGTGTCATAGGCCAGGTAATAGATGAAGGTGATAAATCTGTTAGCAGCCACACTGAAAAGGCTGAAATATTCTGCATTTGTGGAGGTTAAGCACTGTTTGTCAAAATACACACTTATGGGTTGGCCACACCTTGCAAAAAGAGCAAAAGAGGTGGCCAAGGAGAACTGTCCTGCCTGGTGTTGGATTTTAAATTGTTTTCTGACAGCAGAGAAAGGTGTGGAAAAGTGCTGGTGTGATGAGAAACTGCTGTGCAAGAGGGAGACAAAAGAGGGCTTGGTTTTTCAGGTGTAATGGGCACACTTAAAAATAACTCTGCTCTTTAGATGCATGAAGGGGAGAACAGCTGTTTGAGCTAATGAGCCAGCTTGGTGTGGCTGTAGGCACTCTGCAGAGAACTGCAGCCTTCGGGAGCACAAAGCTCCTCTGCCAACATGGAGGGAAGAAGAGAAGCAAAGGTATTTTGTGAGAAAAGGAAGGAACTGATGAGAGGTGCTGATGCTGTGCCCCCTCAGCAGCATGGGGTGGCCCTTGTGTTGCTTCCAGCCCTGTGAGAGCCAGGAGGACACAGGGGATGGGATGGGATGGGATGGGATGGGACGGGACGGGAAGGGACGGGATAGAAGGTGGTCCTGGTTGCCACAGCTGGGCATTTCCTTGTGTGGTCACCACCATGCTCTCAAGGGGCTGTCACAGAGTGTGGGGCATGGGAGGAGAAAAATCTGCCCTCTCTTCACACATGAGGGTAATTTCTGCCTCAGTGATGCTTGGCAAAGCCACGTGTGAAACAGCCTTCATGTCTCACTGAAAAAAAGGCAAGGCTGCCAAAATTTTGTCTGTTTTGAGTCAGGAAGGAATGTTGAAATCTTGAAAGTCTGTTTGCCTTGAAAAAGATACCAACACCCCAAAACTCAGATCTGGTCAACTGAAGTATTTTGATTTTGATGTGTTACACTGTCTTTTTCATGTGTGTATAAATTTTGTAACACAGTATTTTTCAAGCAAAACTGTTCATTTTGAAAACTTCAGAGCAAGGATTTTGACAATGTAATAAATTTCTGTAGAGAACATGTCATCCTTCCTGTCTACAATTATGTGTGACAAATCAAAGCTTTAAGGGAAAAGCACACATGCACAGTAATAGTTCTTTGGGAATTTCCTTTCCAGCTGCATCATTTAATACATTATTTCAATTTTAATAGAAAAGGAAAGGGCTAATATAAACCTGTGTGTTTTGAGAATCAATGGCAATTCCTGTTGGGGCTCAGTCAGCTGGTCTCTTGTTGGTGGGAGGGAAAGATGGACCTTCTGCTGTCCCAACAGCATTTGGGGGGATTCCCAGGAGTATCTCCCACCACTAACCCCATTTGACAGGAGCCTTCAGAATGATGTGGCTGATGGCACCACTGTCACAGTCCCAGTGGGAGGTGTGGCTTTATCTGCCAAGAAGTGAAGAAATGTAGAGGCATTTGAATGTAAAGCCAAAACTGATGAGCCAGCAGCTCTGCAGCCTTGGCTCTGTGCAGGTGCCTCGTTGCAGTTGGAAAGGTAAGGAGGGGGCACAGGTGAGGCTGGCAGCTCTTGGGAAGAAATAGGATTCACAAGGTGATCTTGGAAGAAATGCCAGGTCTTGGAGAGTATGGGTTTGCACAGAGGCTCCTCATGGGTGCTGCTGTTTTCCTCCAGAAGCAGCAGGCACCTGTGTATCAGCTGTGGAGCAGAGAGGACAGGAGTGAGTGCACCCTACCGAAGGTGTGTTCCCAAATGGAGAGGAACCTCTTGTCCTCTGGGGGAAGCTGCCCATGTGCAGCCCTGTGTTCAGCACTAGTGTTGTAGCTGCTATTAATGAGAGAACATGCCTGGCCATCAGAAGGTGGTCAAAGTGTGTGGGGAGGAGGGGCAGAGCTGCAGATGTTTCTGAAGCTGCCCTTGAAGATAAGTGTCTGTGGCCATGGGTTTTTGTGTCATTTACTGCTGCATGTTGTAAATACTAATAAATGTGAAGTGTTAAACCATATTGCTCTGGCACAGTGTTGTGTGCTGGTGGTACAAGGATGCTCAATGAAGTCTCTGTCATAAAATATTTTCATTTTATTGAGCTACACATCAATAACTGCTTGATGGCAAACAAAAAGTATCTGACTGCTGCTCATGGCTCCGTGGTAAATGGAACAGATGCAAGTGGGTTTTCATTTTAGTGTTGTGTGCTGAGCTTCAGACTTCAGAAGAAACAGTGCCATCCAAACCTTTTTGCATTCTGTATTTTGCCATTTTACTCTCAGCAAAAACCCTGTCATCTCCATGTCATTCTATCACATGGCATTCTATAACTCCTTGCTTGACATTTTCCCAGCAATATTTCTAAGGAAACATTTTGTCCCCAGTAGCATCAACACTGTGAACTAGGATTTCTGCTTTGTACATCAAGGCCTGGTTCTCTGTACTGAGGATAACATTTTACTGTAAATAAAAGCTCAGTGTCCACATGTCAGGTGACTACAGCATCCTGCCCTCTGCACCACGGGATTTGCCTTGGAATGAGTGCGATGAATTAACTGTTTGGAACTCAGCCTCTACATGTGTAGTTGTTTTACGGGTGCTTGGTGACTCACTAATGCTTATGCAGTGTAAATCAAATCTCTCTTGCTGGCTGAGTGGTACCTTGAATGTAGACAGTAACAGAATTTGTCTTCTTAGAAACCGCCTTGTTTATCAGCATAAATTGACTGTTAAAATGAATTGTTTGCATGGATATAGAAAAATGTGACAATTTATCAGTTTAAGACAAGTAGACATTGATTTTGTGTAAATCCAGTCCATGTTTTGTGATTATAAAGCAATACAGAGTTGGCTTAAGAGAAATTGCATCTTTAATATGTGTGTTTGCCTTAGCCTGATTAAGTTAAGAAGTAAAATCTTGCCATTGCCCTGCTACAGTATAGGATACATCTATATATAGATCCACTGGGTGACACCCCCGCCCATGGAAGGCAGGTTGGAACTAGAAAATCTTTAAGGTGCCTTTCAACCCAAGCCATTCTGTGACAATTACATGTTTTTTAAGTATATGTAGGGAGAAAATGTGAATATGTACTCATACACATGCATGTACACATACAGAAATTAAGTAGAGACCACATGTGTAAGAATGACTTTGAAGTGTCTGGCTTTGAAGTGTCACCTCTGAGGTTGACGTCTGAACCAAACCTCAATGTCACAAGATGTCACTGTGCTGCGGTTGGTGTGTGGATGTGCCAGGAGTAGGTAGGCTGCGTTAGATGAGGCTGGATTAAATCTCATCAGTGCTGTATAGGTCACGAGCAGTATGGGTTGGCCTTGGTTGCCCTCCGTGCTCCATGTTTCTTTTTGGCTGGATTTTTGGCTGGATGCTTCCGTGCATCCTTAAGAGTAAGCTATGAGCAGAAATAAAGACCTTTTCTGACGTGGCTATCGAGTGAGCCCTATATTTGGGAACATGCATCGTGGACATGTGCAGACATCCCAGCATTAATATCATGGTGTGTGTGATCCCTAAAGTTCTGTATTTAAAGCTTGGGTAGCACAGGGAAGCCGGGCAGCAGGTTTTACATGCATGTGTGCCTTGCGTTACCTCTGTGAACTGTTTCTGCAGCGTGAGGTGGTGCTGTACTCTAATACTGGTCCTGGGGGTGTGTGGAGCCACACAACACTCAGGGCCATTTGCAGATGTGGAGAGGTGCCTCAGCACCTTGCTCAGGGCTCAGATACATCATCTCTTCTTGTGGTGCAAAAATCTCATCACAGGGGATTAGAGTGCTTAGTTCTTCATTGTGTGGTTGAACCAGTTAAGCTGCACTTGGTTTATCCACGTGCCCAGATCTCTTGATGAATTCATCCTGCCCTACAGCATGTGCACGTTCTGCTGAGAATTAGAGTTATGTTTTTAAATTTCTGGAAAAAAAATCCAAGTGAACAGAGTTGAGCAATTGATCTGGATTAATGGGGACCAACTCTATTAGCCTAATACAACACTAATCTGATTCCAAACTGTTAACATATTAAAGCTCCTTAATTATATGTTTGTTTGACACAATGTGGTAATCCTGTATGATTTAGGGTATATTGTCACAGCTCTTGACTTGCAGTGCCTCACTATTGATAAAATCACGATTAAAACCCTTTAGTGTGACTTAGGCATTCACTTCACCCTTTGCTGTATTGAAGTGTGGCTTGTTGTAAGGGCTGCCAAGCACCCTCCCTGCTTTATAGAAACAGTCACCGCCTGTTTCGTGCATGAAAGCAAGGGGCAGGAAAGGCTGATGTTTGCTTATGCAGGGAATGGGTGTCTGAGCTGGGAATTTAATCCAGGGTTCCTGAGGAGGAGGTATGGAATTACCTCTAGATTAAACCAGTAGGTTAAGGGATAAGAGGATGTAGCACTCCAAAGTATTTGGGCAGTTTTCTGGTGTTGTGCAGTATTTTCTGTCTGGTCTGGATGCAGCAATGTTCCAAAAAGTGAAAAGCTTCCTCACATCTGCTCACTGTAAAGAGTGGGATAATGAGATGCAAAATCAAGGCAGAGCACAAGCCCTCTTTGCTTGTTTGAGCCAGGCGCTGTCAGAGGAGGAAAATGGCTCAGCCATTTCTGAGGCTCCCTATGCGAAGGGCCCGATCCTGAGCTTGTGCTGAAGCTGCTGCCCAGGCCCATGGTGGGAGCAGGACCAAACCTGGGACTTTTCTGCCTCACTCACTGTGCATTTCTGTGGTGTTTTGCGTTTTTCACAGCAGAATCCTTGTGCAGAATACAGCATCTGTGTGACTCTGCAGAGAACCAGAGAGAGGGGAGAGATTTGTGACTCCTGGTGATAAATGAGCTGAACACACCAAGGTCACTTACTATCGAAGATCTCACGAGAACAATTCAGCTCATATGCCTGTCCTAAAACCACAGGTAGCACCTCTGCTTTTCAGACTGAAAATTTCTGCTGTCCCAGATTACAAGGTTTTTTTGACATCTCATACCCTTGAGATTTTTCGTTGCTGTTAGGCATGGTTGGTCTGCAAATTTTATATAACGTCCTTGAAATCAATAGAGATTGGAGGCATTTTTACTTGCAGCTTTCATTTGAATTGAAAATTTTCAGATTTTTAAATGCAATTGAAAATCTTGAAGCATTTCTTGCAGCGTTGGTATGAAGATTTTAACTTAAACTTGATATGGCTTTGGTGGCTATCCAAAGTGAAAATATTTCTGATATGGATGCCTTGAAAGCAGAGTAAAACATTTCTGGTTTTGTGTCTGTCTCTTGAGTTCAGCATCTGCAAAAAAAAAAACAAACCCCAAACACTCAGATTCCAGAGATTAATTTATATGAGGATAAGGACAACATCCTCTTTGAACCTAATGGATAGTGTGTGCTGTGATGGTGCCTTCAGTGGACATTATAGTGACAATCTGAAAGAATATGATGACATGAGGACCTGCCAGATGGATGCTCTGAGTTTTGAGGTGTTTGACAAGGCTCTGACATTGGGATGGATAATCAGAGGGATAGAGAAGAGGAACAGAAAGTCCTGGCTTTCATATGATTCTGAAGATTTCAAGGCCACTAAATTTTTTCACTCAGCAAGACTTTGCTTGCTTCAACGAAAGGACCTGGGGCTTATCATCCAGTAGGGAAGGTCTGTTCCCAGTTAGAGACATTTGCATCCATGGCAGCTCAAATCAGAATAAGCAGAGAGTTTTGAGTCCCTCTGGGAGTATCTTTCATATGCTGAGGCAGTGTCCAGATGCTGCAAGAATATTTCCTTGTTGATCATCTTCAAAGTGTGGCAATGTCTGTAGGCACTGAGTATAGTGGCAGCATTTCCAGTGCTGGTGCTGGGTGCTGGTTTTGTGTATCCCTGCTCCATGCATAGCATTTCACTGGGAGCCTGGGACAGATTATCTCCTGTGATAACATTTTTTTCAGAAGTTCTGTAACTGATGCAGAAGTATTAGTAACTCATACTTTCTCTCTAGTTCTTACACTGTACTAATTGTGAAATGTCATGCATGTACATGAAGATATGAGACTGGAAAGGTGATATTCTGAGTTGGTTTTCTTTCTGTTGCTCCCACTTTTTGAGCATCACCATTTGCTCAGACATCAGGATAAGTAACAGTGCTTTTTACAGTTGTCACTTACCTTTTTCCAAGATACTCTTTTAATTTTCATGTCTTATACCTTGTTTTACATGTCTGGGAGCTAAATGCTCTTCCACTGGAATTGTGGGGTTGACCCAAACCGTTTTCCCTCTGGAAGTCTAGACCATAACTGTACAGTGGGTTGTTTTTTGATGGTAAAGCAAATGTTGTAATAGTAGGTTTCCCTATGGGATGGGGCAGGCTTGGGTCTCCTTGTTCAGAGGCAGCACATGGCACCCTCAAGCCTCCACATCATTCACGGGAACAGGAGTTAAACCTCACGGCTGGGTTGGGTTCTCTTCTTTTGTAAGGTGACGGGGCTGTCGGAGTGACTGTAAACACAGGGGAGTTATGCAGAGGCACCTGAACGGGAGCAGAGACAAACAGCACGTGGTTTGGGAGGGGAAAGTGCCTGCCTTTTCTGGTTATATGGGTGGTACATGTGACAGTTGTCGCCGTGAGTAATAACCAGGCTGATAAAACCGCATTTTGGGATCAGATCTGCGTTGATCAAGAAGTTGGTGACACCTGGTGGCGGGCGCTGGCCAAACCCGGGCTCCACCAACCTGACCCAGATTCAGTCACTGCCCTTTGAATGGGCTGCTGCGGAATTAATGCTGTTTTCTGACAAGGGCAAAATGCTCCACGTCAGAGTTATTGTTTTCCAAGGTTTTGCAGGGATAAAACCCGTTTGAGGTGGTTGTGTGCCGCGACGGGAGCATCCCGGCTTTGCTGGGGCTCTGTGTCTGCACAAGCAGGATGATGTCCCTGACACCACCTATGCCTTTGCCTTGCTGCTTGGATTTAGCAGATCCCCTCCTCTCACATCACCTGGAGTGTGTTCTCTGTAAAGGAGGAGAAATTTGGGGAAGAATAGACTGTAACAGAGGTTAAGTACAACTGGCTTCTTTTCTAGTATACTTTAGAGAAAATTAATGCCATTTCTGTGTATCAGGTTGTTTCAGTTTTGTATCACTGGGAAGTATCTGGATCATCTTACACAGGGAACCAATTAAAGATAATATAATAGCATGCTTGCATTTATCCATACCTGCCATACTTGCCAGAGTCTAACTTGGAAGGAAACTTTCTCCTGGTTAGGGGACTTTTGGAGTCACTGACCCTTTTTGTTGTGAGGACCCTTCCTGCACCCAGATGGAGCCTGCCAGGATGGTGAACATACGGAGCAGTGGTTTGGGATGTGCAGCAGCTACTGTTCAGGGTGGTGTTCACCTCTGCAGAGCCAAAGGGTGACTCAGCCAGGCTGCAGTCAGGGTCCTTGTGCATCTCAAACAGAAAAATACACAGTGCCAAAACTCTGTAAAATGAAAACCAATTAAAGCATCATTGAAGATTTCTTTAAAGTGACTTTTCATCCTTTACAGTCACATCTCTAAAAGTCCAGCAGCATTATATCAGAGAAACTACGTGAAAGGGTTCTCGGGAAGGTAATGTTGCTGCTATCCTTCCCTAGTGATGGCTTTATTGCAAGAGATGAACTATGAAACATTTTTCTTGGACAGCCTAAGATCCCAGTGTTTTAAAATCAGAGAAATAGAGACTTTTCCAAAATCCTGTCAGTTCAGTTGTACTAAGGTGTCTTTTCAGACATTGTTAAATGTTTCAGAAGACTTTCATGCTCAGTTTAATTAGTTTCCTCCAATTGAATTTGGATTTTGCTTGTTGACTAAGTGATTCTTCCCCAAACTGCCTGAGGCATCAAGTTGATCTCGACAGAAATGCTGGAGTAAACATTATTATTTGGTAACTGTGACTGTTCAGACTGCACCAAACTGTTACTCGCTATGACAGCTCATTATCTCCCTGTTTCCCAGTTCTTCACATATCTTTTTGTTTATTCTGGTGGGCTGAAAATAGATGTGTGTCCGTATTTGTGTGTACTGCTGTTTTCTGTACAGCAGTGAAACCACGTTTATTAAGTGTACAACATCTTGTGTAGTTTTAGTGGTGCTGAGGCCAGCGGGGAGGCATGTCCTGGTGTAAGCTTGTTTTGTAAAGTCCAAGGTATTATTTATATATCTATCTATATGTAAAAGCCATCAGGTATATGCTTTTTGGTGGTTTTTTTTAAATATATATACACATTATAGTAGTGTGTGAGCAGCTCAGCCTCTGCATGGATGAAGATGACTATTGGTTCCAGTCAAGGTCAAGTATGTGTATACCTGCCAGAAAGAGTCAATAAAGAGCATTCCTGGTCTTAACACTTAAGAGATGTCTTTTGGAGCTCATCTGGCTTCTGGACAGTAACATTGTCCCCTCTAGGTGACTTTTTTAATAACACACTGGCCAAGTGTATCTGCTGTAATCCATGGGTCATCCTTGGAATTGCTGTAAATATTTTGGAACTGTTCTGAATCTGAATTAGATATTTGTTTTTAATGCTTCATCTCAATAAAATACTAAGCACTGAAACTTGTTTCTATCCTATATTATTCAGATGGAAGATGAAGGCAAAAAAGCCCATGTTTAATTGGTAGTTTGTCCCAGTTTTAGTTTGGAAGATGGCCTTTCAGGCACACATGTCAGGAAAATGGAGCAGAGGGAGAACTGTTATTTCCTTCCCTGGGTTTGTGTTTCACTGTGCTTTGTTGCAGCTGGGTCACCTTGGCAATTGATCTTATTTTGAATGAAAGTTGCTTGATTTTGCCCAGGTAGCAGTATTCATATTGGATCCCATAAAGTCTTGATAAAAGCAAACTAAAAAGTGTTATTTCTTTTTTCTTACGTATTAGGGGAAACAGTGATGGGATCATAATTGCAGAGACTTTTCCAGGTCGTGGGATTATGCCATGTGGATGGAGGACTCCAAATACAGGATGTATTTTTCATAAAACATCTCTCAGCTTGAACAGCTCATGCAGCATCACCAGGTTGATGGAAGTCACTATTTTAATTACTTTTGAAATCTTTTTAAGGAAAGATGTTGCATTTTTGTCTGTGACCTGGGACAACCTTGATTCTGATCTTTTAACAAAGCAAGTAGGTATTTTTATGGGTAAACAGAGTCTGTAATCTGCATTACACAGATCAACAGATTACGGCATATTTGGAAAAAGAACCAAGCAAACAAATTGAAAACCACGTATCTGACCTTATCTAGGCAACAAACTGCCTTGCCACTCTCATGAGAAATAGAGACAGGGCCCTGGAGGGCTGCAGGTCTCCCTGGAGTTGTGGTTTAGAAACCACTTCAGAAAGCCACTGGTTGTGGCTGGTGCTGCGAAATGCCACTGCAGGGGAAGGATGTCCTGCTCAGGGCATCCAAACACCTCTGCACTGAGCAGATTCCATATGCAGCAGGTTGCACTTGTCTACTAAGTCTTGATCAAAGGGATTCTGCCCTTGCACGGCATTGGACTGAGGAGCTCCACTAACACGATCTGTCTGGGTCTCGAGCCCTTACGGTGATGCCTTTTGGAGCAGTAATGTGATTTTATTTAGTCACATAGGAAACATTATTTATCTCAAAGCTCCAAGATAACAAATGCACAGCTGAATATGCTACAGATGTGTGTGATGGTGAATCAGGGCCTTGGAAAGCTTCCAAGGAGCTTCAGTGCTGATGGTTGTACACTACACAAGCTTGTGACAGAACCCTGTTTTCCCTGCATACCTTGGTGCAATGGGAATGGCAGGGAAAGTTCCAAGGGATGTCTGCTGGTTAAGAAACTTACCTGCTTCTCCTTAACTCTGTTTTGTTTACTTTTATTTCCAATAAATTTCACCAGTGAAGGAAACAATGAATAATTTTATGAAGATGCTGACAGTTATTCCAGACCTGAATATTTTTTCCCTAAATCTAATTTTTTCAGAAGTGCTGGCTTTTTTCTTCAGTGAGCTGGAGTCATTATATTCTGTATGTATGCGTTGTCATTAAAATGCTGACAAAATAATTTTCCAAAATAGCATTTGTTTGCATAAATTTAGCATATAAAAACCTACTTGTGATGAAGTTGAATACAAGGAACAGCTATTCGGTATCAGGCCATTTGCTGTGCTATCAGTTATAGGTCTGGTGTCAGAGGCAACCAAAGGTATTCCTGTGCATGGACTAGTGCATATTTATGTGTACTGTGTGGCAAGAGTGGTATTTAATGATTTGTTAAATAGTTACATTTAACAAATATAACTAACAAATATATTTGTTAACAGGGAGGGGCCTGTGCTGCTGTAGTGAGACACTGAGAGGCTGAGGAGGAAGGTTTGAGGGCCAGTCACCTCTCCTCTGGGATACTCCTCCCTGCTGGGATCAAACTCCTGCGATTGGCAGCAGCTGTGGAGTCATGAGGATTTTAGAAACCCAAAATTTTGCGTGGTTTTGCCTCAGTCCCCATTACTTTGCCTGTTCACCTACTGCCACAGTTTATTCGCCCATCCCCAGTGCACATGCTGTCCATGGTGTAAGAATATGGAAAAGGAAAAAAAAAACCAGCAAAACCCCCCAAAACCCAAACTAAACCAACCAAACAAAACAAAAGCCAGAAAAGGAATATGGGGAAATTTAAAGGCTCAGCCTTATATCGAATGTGCTCAGCTCTCAGACTTATTTCAGTGCTCTTGCTCCTGTCACATGGGGGGGCTGTGTGTGGGAGATAATTCCATATGAAGAGAATCTACGTTTATCTGGAGAACTTCAAGCACCCTGATAATTAAAGGCAGGTGCAAGGGGATCAATGCAGATGTCCAGAGGTGAGTGAGGAGGCATCCAGATCTTCTTTAGCAGCGAGGACTGATGGAAAATGAGCAGTGGTGGGTAAAAAGCAGGATCCTGTCCAGCCATTCCTCGACACGTGTGTATATTTGGAGTAATCATGCTTGAAGCCTGGCCCAGAGGGGACTGTCTTCATGGATGGAGAGTACAGAAAGAACAAATGTGTCTTTCCCTGATTCAGCCCAGATCCAATGCTGTTTTCTCAGAGAAATGCTGTAACAGACTGAGCTCAGCTGCTGCAAGCAGCTACTGCTGTTTGTGAGGTAGGGATAGGTTAGAGAAAGTCAAACTGTTCGAAATTTGCTCTGCCCTAGCACAGTTCACAGCTTTGAGGGTGCTGATGTCCTGGGCAGAGCACACAGGAGTGCCTTGTCCTGAGAGCTGCTCATCTTGGGCACGCCTGAGAAGAACCAGGTGTACAGGCAGCGTAGGTGGAGGCTGGAGGATAACTCTAAAGTGGAATTGACACAAGGAATGTTTGCTGAGAGCTCTTTAATGAACTTCACTGTCTGTCCTTCATGGGCCCTGCAGTGACTGCAGCTTTATAACTCACTGAGGAGACTTCCCTTGCTTTTAATAGCCTTTCTTTCTGTGCTCCTTGGTGTTCCAAGCTATTCTATTATCCAGTTGTCTTCAGTGCCCAGGGAACGATGCAAAATCACCTGCTGTCAAGAGGTGAATGCTGGCATTTCTGGGTGTGGCAAAATATCCCACACCAAGCTGTCTGTGTGTGCCAAAAGCACTTCATGCTGTGCACATTGTGAGAGCCAGAGAAGTCAGAAGTGAGTTTAAGAAGCTACTTAAGAAACTCCATCTGGAGTCCATCACAAGGAAAGTATCATTCTAGTGTTCCTCATTTGGTGCTCCTTTTCCCAGGAGGTGAAAGGGGGTGCGGGCAGGGATGGTACAGGATGCCCATGGTCTGCCAGGTAGCATGGCACCATCTGGGTCCCAACTGCTGCAGGGTTGCTCTGCAAAGCTCTCTGCCATTGTTTTCTCATCTTCCTGGGCTTTTCATGGTGAGTGCCTCTCTGCATTGCCAGCTTTTCATGGCTCAGCTGGCAAAGCAGTACCTGGGGAGATGCTCCCTGAAGTCTGACGGATGCTGCAGTAGTCCTGCGTGTAATCCCACACTCACACCTTGGGAAACTTGCCCCTGGATCTTCTACATCAATTCAGGTTATGGGAGTTATAGTTGAAAATATTTTTTCCCTGTTACCTATGTTTTGACATTGTCCTGTATAGTTTCATTTCAGTCTCCATACTTATTAAAAGCATTTTAGTCTGTTTTTTCAGTGAGTGCACAAATGGTGGTCCCTTACAGTAGAATTTAAAGCACAGCATATGTTTTCTGTTCGGTGTTTGTTTAAGCAACTGTGACAAAATCCCTGGCTCTACAGGTGCACCCCCTTCTTTACTTCAGTGAATCAAATGAGTTTCCTTCTCACTTCTGATTGTCAGAAAACTCCTATTCCACTCCCAAGTGCTACACTCCTTACCTTGCCTGTGAATCTTGCAGGGAGACTCCTGCTGTTGCTGTCTGGCACCTGTGGGTTGATGTGGGCTGAGGAGGTGTTAAGCTGAGCAGCCACCCCACAGGTGAGGTGTGGCTTTGTGACACCCTTCAGTCTTCAATTCCTATGCCACCCAGATACATACACAAAATAATGTGCTTGATAACAAATTCTGATTTATGAAAGTAGAACAAAACTGCAATCTGATGAATGGGCAAAGCAGTACAGTGATTGTAAAGGATTTTTTTGCTTGACATCACAAGTAACCTTCATTTCTTCCCTTTAGGTCAAGCTGGAATCTCCTTCCCTTAGTTTAAGATGAGTTTCTTGCTTGTGTTTTCTAGAGGTTGCAGCACCTACCTTCTTCTTCCGTGTGGAGAAGGAAATGACCTGGGCAGGGAAAAAAAGCCAAGTCCTGCAGCATCCCAGACAAGAATGCAGCACTTGTACCTATTTCAGAGTTTCAGCAGTCCTGGCTTCTCACTCTCTCTTCCCCTCTTCCTAAGTGTCACCTGGCACAGGTCATTTCTGAGCTGTGCAGTGTGAAGAGAGGGTGTTGAGGTGGAACCTTGGGCAGAGCCTGTTTGCCCTGTGGAAGATACCCTGGGGTGAGTGCTTAGTGCTGTGCCATGATTTTGATATTTCTCTCCAGGTTCCAACACATTGCTGAGGTAGTGCAGGACAGCGTGAGGCATGTGTGTGACATTTATGAGATGAGACAAATTCCTCTTGACCTAGAGTGATACATTTCACAGACACAGAGGAGTGTTCTCTAGATTAGGTAGATTTAATTTTCTTGTGTGGATTTGCACTGTCAGGGCATTTCTTCCAGCCTTCCTTTGATCGGGAGAATGTGTTTATGATGCTAGACTGCCACTGAGTAATCTGGGCTCAGTTCTTGGCTGGGTCACAAACTTTGTGAGATGCTGGCAAGCAGTTCCTTCTTGTGCCTTGGCTGTGAATGAGATCATCATCTGTTCTTCTATCAGGAGCTGAAGGCTGTTCTTTTTAATAATGCACCAGCCTCAATGCTATGATGTAAATAAGGATTTCTTTTGCATATTTCTGTGCAGTAGTTTGATGCCTTAAGGAACCTATAAATGAAACAACACACACTTTCAAGATGATATTAGTATAGGAGGTAATATAAAGGTTGATCTTTATTGGAGGCCTCCAGGGGCAGATATGGAAAACATCCTCAAAAGCCCACCCACACAGGGTGAATACAGTTTTTATAAGTTTAGCAAATTAGCATAATTGACAAGAGTTCCCAGTTAGAAGTGCAGGTGATGAGGTAATTCCCCCTTCTGGTTCAGCCCTCTCCTGGAGCCACCCACCTTGGTACATGCTGTACTTTGTTTATGAAAATGTGTCTCGAAGAGCTGTTTTCAACCTTGGTAGCCTGGGAGAACCAAGATAGGTTAGAGACCCTTGGAATGTGTTTCGTCTTTCTGCCTAGGGAAAGGGCATGGAAAACTACTGGGAAAACTAGCCACTAATACATTAATGGGCTACAAATATATGTGTAAGGAGTACAGAGAATATATAAAATAAAAAGGCAGAAATCAGGATATCATCAGTTTGATCCATCACTTCCAGTTATCTCCAGATTTGTCATTCTTTTTTTATTGAGCAGCATTGTCCTGTCTCACATTTTCATTTTCCTTTGCCTAACACTGACTACTGGGAGGTGCACGTGGTGGTAAAGTACTTTCAGGGTGAGCTGGGGTGAAGAGCTTATCTGTTGCAAGTCTCCTCTCTTGTAATCCTGAAAGGTTAGTTGGGGCACTGAAAGGACTCTTTCTGATTGATATTGGAGGCAGTGTTCAGCTCATAAATATTTGTATTTCATCACCATATCAATGAAAATCTGGAAGGCTGTTATACCTTGTTGGTTCTGTCCTCACTGACTGTAAAATTTTAATTGGTTTTACTTCTGGTGCTTGTTAACCCAAATGTAGTGTTGAGTTCCAGGGGAAATTAAATCCCTTCCAAAATTTTGCAAATAATTGTTTAAATAGGGGCCTGTTTCTTGTGATGAATTTTTTCAAGACAAACTGTTTTCTGCTCTTTGCAGGGGAAGAGCCTCCCACTGCCTTTATCCATATCCTTAATTCAGCCAATGTGTTTACAAGGATTGAGCTTTAAAATTAAAGCACCATCAGGACTCAGCTGTAACTTTGCCTGCAAAGACAAGATTGCTAAATAACTGTTGTGTTATTTGTTCCGTAAGCTCTGTGGAAGTGGCAGTCTTTGCTCTTTTTTTTTTTTTAATTCCACCTGCTCCAAAACATGTGCCCCAGCTGACACATCCACCCTGGCCTTCAAGCTCAAGTCTGGCACTATCTCCGCAAGCCCCAAACTTGGACCAGAGTTAATGGGGCAGCGTTGTGAGAAACCTGGGGAGAACAAGGTGGATCTGCAGAAGAGGCAACTGATGAGCAAAAAAGGGTCTGGAGGAGACTGTTGCTCACCATAGGGTCAGCATCATCTAATTTTGCAGTGCTGTGGTTATTTCAGAGGGCTGAAATCATGTGCCTTATGGAATAATGGTCCATTTCCCCCATCACCTCCCAGCACTTAATGCATGTACGACTGTGGGCAGAGTCTGACTTCTGTTTGATTCCGATGCAATTGGTTTTAGTCATAAATCAGTGTTGATTCCCTGAAAGCTGAGTGAAAGCAATCCTTTTGGCACCCCTCAGTATCACTGTCTACAGAGCCTTGTTTAAGCTTGTGCACATTTGAAATCACGTTCTGCAGGATATTAATGAATTTTGTCACTGACGGTCCCTGTATGGAGAAGTTGGAAAACTCTAGTTAGGAGCAGTGGAAAAAAGTTTAATAAAATAGTATACTAATAGTACATGATTGGCTGAATTAAGCATATAAACATGCAGATTTTTTTCCTTATTTCTCACTCTTCCCTTCTCTGGGCACTGTTAGTTATTTGCAGTTTGAGTTACCCTGGAACATGAGCCTTGGTGTCACCTACTGAAAGTGACCCAGCTCACAGAAACATCTCTAACCCTAGCCAAAATTGCCCAGTATGAACAACAAGATGTGGTCTCCAAACTGGGTTTTAAAATCACAGTTCAGGTAAGAGCCAGCAGTCTGTTTACAAGTGTAATTATTAGTCTTAACTGAAACTGGCAGGCTGGAAATGTAAATGTCTTTACTGAATTAAAGCATCTTCAGGTGATGGTAGAACTTTGCAGAGCTCTGTAAAACCTATTGTCTCTGGTGAAATCAGTCTCTTTTGATCTCAGTCTCAATTTTAGGTTTCTACAAAATTAAACAAAACTATGCAAATATGTTAAAAGAGAATCAACTGGTTAGATTACAAATAAAGCAACTTCTTTTTCTTTCATATAGAATGTGGTGGTTATTAAAGCTTGTATTCCTGAACTTAAAAATACTTTCACGATAGAGGAACATAGGTTTGTTAACTATCTGGATTTGCAGATACGAGGTGATTCTCAGCTAAAATGTCCCAGCTGATGAGATAATTCTTTAAAAATACTTGGAAACTGTATGAGAAGAAGTGAGCTGCAGGTGCAAGGCAGAGGGATGATCAAGGGAGTGACCCAGGGGCACAGGGAGAGCAATCCATCATCTTCCTAAAGGCCCAGATACTCTGCATCAGAGACCCCAAGCTGGATCCCTTTCCTCCCTGCCATGGGAGGCAACACTGACCACATCCACAGGTTCTGGGAGAGAAAGCTTTTATGGGCATGGATGATCCTTAAGGCTAGATGATCCTTAAGGTCCCTGCCAGCCCAAACCAGTCTGTGATTCATTCTGTGATTATGTAAATGTCATGTTTGATATGGTAATAAGTATAGCCAAATGCACACAGAGAGATTTGTCTTTTAAATTGTTTGAAGACTCTTGTTTACCACTATTGATTCATGCCAGCCTTGCTCTTATTTTAAGTCCATCCAGGCCTTGGTGTTCTTTGGCTCTGGTGGTTCATACTCCTCAGATAACAATTTATGTGTTTCATTTATAACCTCATGACAGGCCTTGTGTTTTGCAGTAATAAAAAGGCTGTTTTACACTTAAAATGATTAAATTGTCAGCTTCTGAGCACACAGTGAAAAATTGTCTAAGTTAATTGTCTGTTTATGGTTTTCATGAGAATTTGCATGTGCAAATCAGATATTTTGTTGCACAACCACCATCTGAGTTGTTGTAAATGCATCCAGGCAGGTTTGGCAGGTATGTTTGGACTAGAGTCAAGAATTGCTAAAATATGCTAAAAACCTGGAGGGTGGCTGAAACCAGGTTCAGATTTGGTCATTGACATTGGAGCGATGTTGATTTTGTAATGCTGCTTAAACTTTCTTTGGCTTAATTTAATTTCATGCAGGGGTGTTAGTGTTTTGTGTTCTCCTTGGTAGGGAACTAGTCCTGTCACGTGCTTTATATTGTTTCTGAATTATTACTCATACTGTTTATCACTTTTGATTTTCATAAGCTTTTTTTTTTCTGAGTGATCTGTAATTCAGAGTCAGCATCTATGAAAGAATTAAGTATTGTTTTTTTCAGGCTGGTCATGAGACTTTGCAGCAGACCTTGGTGAGAAAGTGTAAATTCAGTGAGCCCAGCACAGTGCTCCAACACCAGTGTACATGATAACCACAATCACAGTTAGCAGATGACCATGTAGCTAGTGAAAAAAATGTCTCTAGTGTTAGTATACTACTATAATTTGTTAGTAACTATTTGAAGAATAGGAACAGTATCCATCTTAGTTCTTTGCCCAACTGTATTTAAAGAAGATAACTGTGTGCTAAATTAAGTAGACAGAGTGAAGATATTTTATCTGCAAATCTAAACGTTGCTCAGGTTTTACACAACCCCAGGGCTGCTCTGCACAGCCTCTTGGTGAGGCCAGCCAGTGTCCAGGGAGGGAGCGAGGAGCAGTGATTGATGGGCTGAGGAAGAACCCAGCCACACCTGGGGTGCACTCTGGGTTTGTCAGCATGGACATAATCACCAAACCCAGTGTGCCTGGTGTTAGTGCAGGTGAGCTCAGGTCAACCTTTAAGAGGCCATCATTAATTACAGCTGCAGAATCACATACAACCATTGCTTTTAAGGGAAGGAGAGGGAGGGAGCAGCAGGTTTGACCAAATGGCTGGTGCAGGTGGGAGCTGAGCAGGTGATGTGCTGAGGTAAGCCAGACCTGCCTGGTTCTTGCTGTTGCTTTCTCTACAATTCCTGTGCAGAGATCTGTGGGGTAGGGCTGAAAACATGCACAAGGTAAGGCAGTGAGAAAGGGGACCAAGAGATTTTAGGCTTACTAAATTGTACTGTGTAGTCTGATTTTTCTGTGTGGCCATTGGAAAGAGCTAGGCTGCTCCTTAAGGTAAGTTAAGGGATGGGGTTGATGCTGAGAAAGTATCTGGAGCCATCTGATTTTGTGTAAGCATCTTTTGGGAAGGTGCAGGAATAGCTTCACAGGTTCCTTAGAATGGGATTCTGCAGGAATGGGAGTTTTGAGGAAGGGGATTGGTGAGGGCAGGGTGCTTCACAGACTGGAAGAAAGAAGTCTACGAAGTGGCTGGATTTGTGTGTGGGGCTACACCAAACTGGGAGGGCTGAGTGATGGGCAGGTGAGGCAGTCCTTTCCTGCCTTGCTCTGTGCTGGTTAGACTGGGAAACCACCACATTTTGGGCTTTATCCTAAAAGAAAGAGATAGTTGGGAAAACAGAGTCAAGAAAGGGACACTAGGAAGGGTGGGGTTCAGGCTTTGTACTGGGAGGGGAGGGAACTCGTAGCTGGAAGGTGGTGAGATAATTTTTGAGTTCTCCTGGGCTGCTGCAGAGAAGAGAGGAAGGGAATGGGCAGTTCTCTTGTCTGTGCTGGTTGGGAGGAGAAGACATGCTATTAAGGGATATACAATACAATTTTAAGAAGCAGATGGAGAAGCACTGGGGTAGATTTGCCCCAGGAAGTTGTGGAGTCGCAGTCACTGGGAGTCAGAAGTTAGATAAACATCTGCCAGAAAAGATAGAGCTGCCTGGCCTCTGCTCTGAGGGTCCTTTCAACCCTCTTTGCAATGATGACTTTGAAATCAAGTTCTGCACAAAGATAAGACAGCACATTGCCTCTCCTCTTCAAAGAAGGAGATGCAGGGTGGGCCCAGGAGGAAGACATGTGGAATAAAGTGGTTGTGGCAAGGGACAAAATGTGACTGAGGCCTGAAACCAGTATTTCCTTCCTTCTCTTTAAATATTAACAGACTTTTCTTTTTCATGCTATTAAGATAGCCAACATTATTCTAAGCTGTCGCCTAAGCCATTAATGCACTGTGCTCTGAGTTATATTTTGCAGGCCTCTTCCTTCTCCTCTCAAGAGATTTTGTTATGAAGTACCCTCACTGGCAGCAGAGCTGGGATGCAGCGATGGTACTTCATGAACAAGTTCCTTGGACTCTGGAAGGAACAGTGACTTTCTGGGGCAAGACTCCTTTGTTTCCTTACTCAACAGTGAACAGGCCTGCAGGATGAGTGATCTTGATAATAAAGAAAAGCACATTGTGTGCACTGGGGAAATAATAAGAAAATGATTTATGAGTGGTTTGGAGTGGGATTCTTGGGGCCATAATCCTCATCCAAGAGAGCTCTCAGTACCAGGGATACTGTGGAAAAGTCTGTTCAATTTAGCAAGTGTATGAAATTGAAGAACCCTTGCATGTGACAGCACAAGAGGGTCAATTTGGGGAATTACAGTCCCTCCCACCCCTCCTGAGCCAGGTGCAGTGAGCTGAGGACTGGGAGATGTAGTGGTGGCTGTTGGAGGTGCTCTCTGGAATGTAAATCCTGTGGCTTGTGGGGTGGATGTGCATTCAAACAGTTCTGTTTGCCCACCTACAGGGGTTCTCTTGGCCTCTGGTCATCTGCTCAGAACAAAAGCTAAAACCTTGAAGGTTTCATCTGCTTGGAAGCACTTCCCATCTGTTGAGATGCTTAGCAGCAAGCCTGGGCAGCAGAGTGTCAGTGTGGTCCATAATTTCTGGTCTCTGTGATCACAGCTTTTCATCCACATCAGGGACCTGTGTTATTTGTATTGCCCTGTGCACCCTGGAATGCAGAGAGCCAGGGCAGGCCCAGGCAGAGCTGCTGTTGCCTTGGCAAGGGCCTGTCCTGCACCTCCAGGTCTTCAGTCTTAGTGAAGGCAAAGCAGGGAGGTGCAGGCTCTCAGTTGGTTCGTTAACACCTGTGCTCATCACTCTAAGTGGAAATATATTCGGTGACTTTTGTGTATTAACAGGCTTTTGGTGTTGGACAGGACTGTGGAGAATTCAGAAGCTGCCTGAAAATCTTGGGTTTTTTCCCTTATTTCAGATATGCTGAGGGCAAACAGCTCTGCCCTCTAGTGCCGTTTGCCAAATCTGGTCAAGCTGAACATGTCCATGATCCAGGGAACACAGAGCGTCCCTTGGAGCACATTAACCTGTGCTGGTCCAGGCTGCTCTGGCCATCCCTGGGAGCAGCTGGAACCGGGTTTTAGCCCCACGCCAGGCAGGAGAGCATGGCACATATTGGCATCCCTGCTGCGCAGCATCCCCACGTTCCTTTCTGTGTTATCCCTCAAACAACCCTGCTTAGCCTGATATTTGCTTTCCCATTACATCTGTTATGCCTTTGAGAGACATGCAGAAGAGCTAAACGATTTCAGCAGCTTTGCTCTTTCAGCCCCATAAATAATAAATTCATCAGGGTGAGAAAACACATGCCCAGACACAAACACATGCAGAGACCTGCAGAGGAAGGGGAATAAAGACAGAAGCTTGAGATTCAAATGCAGAGCCCTGTGTCAGTAACCTGGGAACTGCTTTTTGGAGTGAGAAAGTGTCAAGGGGTGGGTATGGAGTTAATTGCCTCAAGAAGAGGCTAAAAGCAATTAGGAATGCAAGTGAGTGCTAGCTGAGGTTGGAAGTGGTAAGTTGCTACCTGCTTGGCTCTTGGAGAGGGCCGTTAGTTTGAAGGAGGTGTTTGTTTTATCATCTGTAAGTCCTGTCTTTAAGCATCAGATGAAATAATTTGGTTGTGGCTGGCACCCTGCAACATGGCAAGGGGTACAAATACATTGTGAACCTGCTGGACAGCCTCAGCTTGATGGGACAGGATAGTGGGGTTTCAAAGAATCTGCATTTCTGGAAGTTTTGTAAAAGTAGATAAAAAAAATAAATGGAACCTCGCTGCACCTGCTGAGAGTACTTGCAGAGATAGTGTATGTGCCACTAGACGCCAGAGAATCCACCCATCCCTCCTCCTCTGCTGGGCGAGTTGTGGACTTCTGGGGTTTGCAAGGGCTCTTTTGTTGCTCTGAGTACCCCTTCCAGGAGAGAGAATGTGGAGCAGGAGGCGTGAGCCTGCTGGTGTGGGGAGCCATGGGGTGGGATGCTGAGCTGGGCGGCCTAAAAACCAGGTGTCTGCAAACCTGGGCTGCACCGGGAAGGTAAATGAGATGCAAGAGGTTCACCTGGGGAGCCTTAGCAATGTTCTGCTGGCTGGAGATCGTGTTAACTCTGTTAAGTTCTTTTCTGGAAAAATTGCGAAGCAAAATACACTGGTTTGTAGTTAGTCCTTCAAACATGAGTGCTCCTGGACAGCCAGGGGAGCACATGGGCAGCTCTTGAGTTTAGCAAATGCTGGGACTTCAATTCTCATATCCATCTTAGCTTTATTTGCACTGATAAGAACTATGGCATTACCATAAAATTTGGTCCTCTGCCTATACCTGTCTAAAAGGTTTTACAGGTCAGCTGCCAAGATGAGGTTATCTTTTGTGGAATTGAAAATTTGTTTGGGGAAGGCCGGACAGTTCCATTTGGGGGCACTTTACCACTCAGCAGGTGACGATGGGGAGAAAAATTTGTGCGCGCGGCCTGAAGATGCTGAGTTTCTGATCTTAAGTGGGGCTTGGAGTTCTTATATTGGTATCAAAGCCATAACTACTTGACTATTGCATAAATAACCCTCCAATATGCATGCACTGATTTATTTTTTTCCTCTTGATGCTCAGGCCATCTATGACAACTCTTAAGACCTCTTGAGTTGCTGTATTTTTCTCCTCGATCTCTGAAGCGAGCGACACCTGCAAGATTGTGCTGTCTGAGCTCCTTCCTTCTCCCCATAGATTTGGAGCATCATTAACTTGTCTTACCAACTTTGACTTTGGGTAAACACTGTGTCACTGTGAGTTTTGTGAACTCAGCTGCCTGGGCTGAGAAGAGGCCTCTTGGTGCCTTCAGAGGTTCACCCTAAAGCTGACAAATTAAAGTGGGGGCGAAGGGAAAGAAGGAGGCATTAGTAATTCCTGAGTTCAGGAGAAGTTCAGGCAGAGCTTCCCCCAGTAACTGTCAGTTTCCTTCTCATCCCTCTTTATATATTTAGTTGTAATGACGAAAGCTCAAATGTGAATGCAAATACGAGGTAATTTTGCAGATCATCATTCCTAGGAGTGCTACAATCATTACAGGCTGAAATAATGTAAGTAGAAACATAATGGCAAAGAGAGAGAGGAGTGAGAAAAAAAGAAAATAAGTCTTTAGTGGGGTTTTGGAAGGAGACGGAGCTGATGAGTTGGAGCTCATCTAGATGGCAGCAGCAGGCATTATTTTTCCTAGCAAGAGGTGATTCATGTCTGGAGAATAAAAGTGAATTAGAAAGTTGCCGGATTAGTGATATGGGGTTGAAAGAGCTACAGGGCAGGGTTAGGAGTAGACTGAAACAACTAAGGTATCATGGATTTGCATGTATTTCATTTTATTCAGAGTGACTGATACTGGGCACTAGCTGTCTTTATTTTTAAAATAATGTTTGGGTTGAGCAGTTTTGTTCCTGTTGCTGCAACAGAGTGGCCGGGGAAGGAGAACAAAGGAGGCAGCAGAGGGTTTGCCCCAGCCTGGAGACCTGCACCAGGATGTGCCAGGGTTTTAGACCACCCTGGCTCCATGCCCTTCTGGAAGATAGTCCACAGCATCAAACCAGAGGCATGTGAATTTTATGGGCTTATTTATCCTCTGCCCTGTCCTGTCAAACCCAGAGCACGAAGTCCCTTGGGGTAGCTGCAGCTTTTTGCCGCAGCAGTGGTGCCAGGCAGGAGATGTTTGAATTTTGATGTAGGCAGCTCCTTTGCCTTTTTTCTTTCTTTTTTTTTTTTTTTTTTTTTTTGGTGAATCCTGGGTAAGCAGGCTAACAGAGCCAGGAGCTGTATGGTTAGTGGGAGCAGGTCCCTGTGTTTGCATGGGACAGTTGGTAGCAAGGCTCTGCCCTCGCGTTGTGCCAGATGGGGCTGTGGGTGAAGAGGGGCACAGGTGGGTTGCTTAGTGAGGCTGAAAATAATTAGGAGAGCATTAGTTTTAGGTTGAAATAAATGGATTGTCCAGCTGTAGCTGCTGTGGAGAGGAAGCTGAATGTTAATTAGATGCCACCAGTAATTATGGTGATTATGTATTTTTTCAGTGGCTGTTGGGAATAGTTCAGTTCACTTGCACAGGGTAATGTGAATGACGTTTCTAATCGGTTTAGGGAAGGGGGAAGGTACCTTTTTTGGTTTGGGGTTTTTTTTAAACAAGGACAATTGCAGTAAAACAAAGCTACTGGAGCATGCAAAAAAATGTAAGTTGTTTGATGTAACTGCTCAGAAAAAATGATTGTTTGTTGAAGTAAGAGAAAGTGCTTTGTGTCTGCTGCAGGAAATACATCCTGCTTTTCTACAGAGAAAAATTAGACCCTGGCAGAGATGGGACCTAAACCTGTTCTTCCATCTCATGGTGCATTTTCTTAACTGTGAGACAAGCAGACTTCTTGGAAATAACTCTGAATTTATTTTGCTGGCTTTCAGGCCTGTTTGATGCTTCTCTCTCCTTCTTACACAGATAAAGGTGATGCCAGTAAAATTAATGGAAACAGTGATTTTGTAAGAGACTGTTACTTATATTATTGCCAAGGGCCAATTTTAATATTTAGATCAGAAAACTAATTTTACAGGCTTGTCCATGCATGGGGCTACTCTGAAACAGTTGCTGCATACATATTTATGTAGGTATTGTGATAAATCAGGTGCCCACTTGCGAATCTGTTCAGCAATATCTGTTGTGCTCTATATTCAATTTTTCTTTCAGTTTTTTCTTTCAGTTGTAGATCAGGCCTCTCACTTATACCCACTACTTAAGATGTGAACACATTAACATGCCACCCACTGTGTCTGATAACCTAACTAACACCTGCAATCTCAGACAGCCTCAGCTCAAATTCACTCTTAGCATTATTTGTCACGATTATTTGTAGAATAGATTTGCATAAATTGCCAACAAGCATGTACTGAACACCCAGACTTTTGGAATACTTTACTGGAAATGACTGGTGTGGGAGAATTTTGTCTTCCATGCAAACCATGTGCTGCTCCTGGGGGGTTCTCATTTCAAGAAGTAATAACAAATACTTGAATCTTACACACACAAAATGTGCAAAAGCCCAAGCCCAGCGAGCTGCTTTGCACGGAAAGCCTCTGCTGGTTGGACAAGGACAGTCTTCTGTGATTCACAGGGAAGGTCAACCTAAAGCACTTGCGTGGCTGCCTAATGTGAAACTTAAAAAATGCACCATTCGCCATCGTTCACAGGGGAAATACAGTGCCTCACCCCCTGGCCTTCTTGGAGCTGAAGTATGGAAGAGCCTTGCTGATGCTGATTCAGGTAAGACATTGCTTGGTGTTTGCACTGGCCATGTTGCTTGCTGTTAGGGGCATGACTGATTTTTCTGAGCATCGGGACAGTACAGGATACCCTGATGGCATGCAATGGTCAGCATGTCTCAGATGGAACTGGAGATGTCTCCAGCACTGCGTCCTACACTTGCACTTCTGGGGACATCAGCTGGAGAGGTGTAACCTTTCACCACAGGGCCCAGCCCTTGCTTTCCTTCATTTTTGTTCTCCATGTGGAGTTTCTTCAGTGGTCCCTGGTCGTGATACAAAGGACCAGCTACTTTGGGTGTGACTAGAAGTCCATCCATTCCAGAGCCGAGTGCGAGTGTCCTGCAGCATGAGATGGGCACATCTCCTCTCCCCTGTACCCTGGCACGTGGGCAGGTCTGTGGTGTCATGTGCCCTTCTCAGAAGCAGCTGTGTTTTGTTCCCCTAATAGATGCAGTTGTGTAGGGGGGAAGGATTTGCACATCTGACGGAGCTGGAGCAGTGGGTGGGTTGATTGCCTGAGCAGCGGTGTGCCCCACATCTGGGAACAAGCCTTGGGCTAACAGCTGGCTGAAAACTTTTGGTGGGTTGGATGCATCTGGGAGCATGTGATTTGCCAAAGCAAGGCTCTTGTCTGCACTGCAAATGCAACAGCCCTTGCTTTCCTTAATTACTTCCATCTAGGAAAGTTGATGGCTTCTTTGATTGAACTATGTTTAATGAAAAATAGGTAGCAAGATGAATGCTTTGTTCTTGCATCTAAAATCCACTGATAATTAGAACTTACGGAAGCAGTAATGTACTTCATTTTCATTTTTCTCTGGCCAATGAGTCAATTGAAATATATTTTCATCCTTTTATCCATAGTACTTTAATTTGGCGAATACAGAGACTCTGCACAAATTTTCTTGCCTGCTTGGACCACTGTGCAAATGGGAAAATTGGGCTGGAGTTGATTTACCCACTGCTTACACAGCCCGTGCTCTCTTCTTCCAGATTCATCCTGAAGGATCTACTGCTGTTTGATGGGAATTCATCCAAACACACTGTATCACTTCACGAGGAGCATAGGACAGCTTGGGACTCTCGATCCTCTTCTTTGAGGATGAAGAGTTGACAATTTTAAATGGACACACCGCAAGCAGTATAGTCGAGAGGAGATGGAGGAAGATTGGGAGCTCTAGCAGGTTTCGAATCTTTGAAGAATCAGATCCCAAGGATGTTGATTTTGACTAAGGCCTGTGTTTATAAGAGTGATTGCTTTGCCATGTTCTCCTTGAGGACCTGGCTGAGCATCCAAAGAGGGGGCATACGCTCTCTCCTCCGCTGAGGCAGGCTGGCTCATGCCACCAGATCTGTTTTGTCACTATGATCTCCTCCGTGTTCTGTGCCATCACCAACACTTGTAGGAACAATAGATTTTGCTGCTCCTGTGCCTGGCAGCCTCAGTTTTCCTTGTTTGTCCTTTACTCTCCTCCTCACCTCCTGTACTTGGACACGGGAATAGTTTTCAGTCGTGCTGGTGGGTTTGCTTCAGCCCCTTCAGCCCAGTTGGTGCTTCCCTCCTCTGTCCTTGCTGTACCTGGCACAGGCTATGGGCTCTGCTTGCTGGCAGCTCCCTGACAGAGCCACCACTAGGGTGACTTTGGCCATGATACAGTTTCTCTATGTCTTTGCAGCTTTCTGAGTAAGGAGGTCTGTCAGTCTGAGAGTTCATTTGCACAAACACCATGGGTGAGAAATCTAACACTGTGTTGGGCCATGTTTATTTTAAATCTCAGGGCTGCAGAGAACTCTGTCAGCCAAGGCAGTCCCCCAACCCTTGGGAACACCAGGGCTCTCCAGGCCGGACATGGTGGGAGCTCTCCTGGTTTGCTGGGGAGCACTGTGGTGCTGCTTGGCAGCCCAAGTAATGGCAAAAATTATTTTTCTATCTTCTTGTCTTAAACAGTGAAACAAGTTTAGTGATGGAGGAAGGACTGTCTTCCCAGAGGGCTCTCCCAACACGCACAAAGGGATTTTTAACCCTGGGGTCCCTTTGGACTTCTGCTCAAGGTGTCTCAGGCTTGCATGGGAAGCGGTAGTTTCCTGTGTGGCTGAAGAGCATTGTGCTGGGGCTGGTCCATCCTTGCTGTGGGGTGGGAGAAATGGTGAGAAATTTTGTTTTAAACATTTTTAAACTAGTGCTCTGTTTCTCTCACTCCTGGGTTGATGGACACTGCTGTTGTCCATTCCAAGGACAGCTCCAGGAGCAGGCTGAGTGAAGGTTGGGGTGCCGTACCACCTGTCTCTGGCTGTAGTAGGCAGGGTGGTGGTTCTTCCAGGAGGAAAAACATCTCAGATGAACTAGTCTCCCATGATTCTCACATGGACCTTGTGGTGCAGTGAATGTGCTGGTGTGCTCTCTTGTCTGTGTGTGTCAGTCCCAGCACTGGGAGGGGCTCCTTCAGGCAGGGGAGATGACTCTGGAACTGGTCCAGGTGCCTGCCTGCACTGGGCCCCTCCTGGCTTGGGCACCTTCCTCTGGGACACCACTTTGAGAAATGTGTTATTTCCCGTCTTTTCCTTGTCAGCTCTCAGCAGTTTCTGTGTGTGCCCACCAGAGAGCAACCCCAGCACAGGGTTGTTGTCTCCAGAGAGATGGATTGTAGGGCTGAGTGTGAGGTCAAATCCATCTTCCCTCACCCCTTCCAGCCCTATCTCCTTATGCCAAACCTGAGCTGAACAGTGAGTTTAGGCCCTCTGTGTCCTGGGCAAGAAGAGTATCCCACAGGGAAGGAAGGACATGCTGGAGGATAGAGGCAAGAGACCCTGCCTGTGTCTTCTGCAGTAAACCCAGTGCCATCTCCAGGGAAGGACCATGCCATGAATTAGCAAGGGACATCAATCCAATGTACAGGAAACAAGTGAGGGTTCAGACAGAGTTTAACAATTTGGATGGCTAAAAATCTGGTGCTTTTTGTGGTTTGCTATAAGTGCATAGACAAATTGTACTCATCTTGTAGAAGCACAGAATCATTTAATCTGGAAAAGACTTTTAAGTCTTTTAAGTCGAGTCCAGCAGACATCTCAGTGGGTGTCTTTGGTGCTTGAACAGGTAGCTGGGTGTCTTGGTGGGGTTTTGTATGTGAGACTCCATCCCAGTGTTTGGGGAAGGAGCAAACCCGTGCTTTTCATGTATCCTCAGGCTTTGTGAGTGTCGGCTCAGCCTCAGTGCTGGCAAGAAGTCCCAGGGTAGGCAGCCACAGCTGGACTTGGAGGTGGGGTTCGACTGTGCAGCATCAAATACCTTACTGGAGCTGCCTGGGTCAGGAGGGAGAGAGGGGCAGGATTGGTCTTTCCTGGGATAGACACAGTGCAAGGGGCTGAATCTCCTGCTGGAAGGACCTGTCCCTCCCCTCCATGCTTCACTTGAGCTGCAGGAGCAGCACTCACGTGCGAAGGGTGGGTGCCAAGGTCTGTGGTGCTGCTGAGCTGCAGCCCCAGTACCTGCAGAAATGGGCTTTGAAAGAAAGCTGAGGGAAGAAACAGCTCCTTGCTATTTTTATCCTTGCACTGGCCCCTGGGGATTTCGATTGACAGGATTAGTTATGAAGCCAATATTATGAGTTTAACTATGAGTGAAAAAACACAACTTCTGTGGGAAGCAGAGTAAAAGAGGCAATTATACAGTAGTTTAATAACAGCGTGCTGCTGGCTGGGTCGCTGAAAACTTACAGTTGACAGTAATCAGATTTTTCCATTCTTCCTGATAAATAGCTATAAAAATTACAACAGAAAATAATCTGATTCTCTTTTATTTCATGCTGTTTTCATCATCCAGTTGGCATCCATTTGGCCTTCTGGTTGTTTTATATGTTTTTAGTATCTGGTATTTAAGACATGCAGAAATGGGACAATGTTATAAAAAATGCAGAAAGCACTAGGAATGAGAGAATGGGCAGTAACACTCTTCTGAGCGTGAGGAATCCAGGGGATGCTTGAATGGACAGTGAGGGCTTTCTACATTGACTAACTCTGAATAACAGCTGGACTTCTAACCACTGGAGTTATTCCAAATCATTTAAAATTACAGTAAAAAATGAAATGTTAGAAATTAAATCCCCATTTACCTGTCTGTTACTGTAACGTGCCAGGTGTGGATAAGCAGGAGGGATGGAGGGAGATCTGTGGCACGTCACTCCGCACTGGTTGCTTGCTGCGCTCATCTCCCTGATGGGATGGGAGTCCATGGTGTGATGTGATTCTGGGCTTCACTCCCACGTTGGGCTCCATGCTGGGATGGCAGTGTGAGTAGTGGGGGTGTTTGTGGGCTGGCAAAGAGCGAGACTTGGACAAAAATCTGTGAGGTCCCTCAGATCTGTAGGGCATCTTCTCTTCCCAGTCTTTGCTGCTCTTCCACAGGCCTGCAGTGCTGGGATTTGTGCCCTGCAGTGCTGGGGCTGTACAGGCATCTCACGTCCCTGTTACTCACCCCCCAAGTGATGCTTCCTTGTCTGCTGCCCTCCTTTCAAGCACTGTCCTTTTATTTTTTCCTCTGTGTCTAGACAGCAGTTAAGTTTTCTCTTATGGCATAAAAACGTGAATTGCTTTAGAAACACACAGTTGTTAAACTTGCAGAGTGAAACTTGATGAGCCAGCAAATGTGTGGCATTTTGGCTGCTTATGATCATAGCTTGAAAGTGCTGCACAGCGCAAAAGGAATAGCTCTCAGGTTTGCTTTCACCATTGAAAGCTCAGGATGGGATGTTTGCTTGGAGATGAAAAGTATTCTTCCTTTTGCTCTCCTTTACCTTGTAATGTAAAAGATCCAGGTATGATAAATGGTATCCTGGTTGTGATGTTGTGCAGGGAATTTAATATGAGGTGGTGTTTTGCAGTTCTGGTGCCTGGTGGGATCTCTGACACGCAGTAAATACGTTCTGCGGCCTAACACCCAACCTCACAGCACAGCACGTCCCTGATTTTATTTCTTTTACTCTGTCATGGCAGGAGCGTCACAGTTCAACTTCAAACTCATATTTCAGTTTTAAAGCACTGTGGAGGTGCCCAGAGCTGATAGAAGGGCAAAGGCCACCTCCAGGTTTGCCTCTACCCTATTTGGTTCCACCGGTTGAAGAAATGCACTGTGCTTTTGCCAGATGCAAATGCTCCAGACAATACTGGGAAAAGTGCAAATTAAAGATTTGATTTTGGCCCGTCCTCACTTTAATAAAATCCTGTTCATCTCTCTGGTAGAGCCTTTTTTTTTTTTTCAGGGGCATTTAAAAATGTATCCCCTCTCTTTTTTTTTTCTACCCCTATCTCTGAGCCTGTGACTTTCAGCTCATCCCTGTGTCACTGGAAGTTGTTCTGATGGTTGTTGCAGTCTGCCATCCAAAGCAGGTACATTCCAGCATGTTTTTCTGGTGCTAGTCTTTAAAAAGTGGATATAATCCATTAATCACAGAGTGTGGCTGTTTCTGTGGTGGGGCCTGTTGCCAGGTTTGAGCCAGGTGGACGAGGCAGTGAGCAGTGCGTGGGGTCTTGACACCTGGACATGCACTGGTGAAGAGCAAACTTTTAGCCTGTGCTGAAACAAATATTCCCTCATGTTCTGGGTTCCTACTGGCCCCTGTGTGAGGGACAGGGGCAGCTCAAAACAGCTGGTGCTGCTCTTGGGCTGTGTCTGCTGCCCTTACAGGCATCGTTCTTCTACAAAGCTCTGGTGGAAGTGCAAGGGGCTGGAAGGAGTCACCTTCTGGGGCTGGCCCAGCACGTGGGCCGCTACCTGGACCTAATTTTGTCTTGGGAAGATGAGGGAGAGGAGAGCTGTCATCTCCCCCCTTAGCTCCATCTGGAATGGCATGTGTGCTTCTGGGCGTGTGCTGTGCTGATGCTCACACGGTGCCCGAGTCACCACCCTGCATTAGCTTATTCCAGCACATTTCCTTGCTGCAAAATTAGATCCATTTTGCAGATTGCTGGTGCACTAATAATTGAATTGAAGGGGTATTTTTGTTATTTTTCTTTCTCTGCCCCCCCACCTCGTCTTTTTTTTTTTCACTGGAGTAAATCAGGAATAAGTCAACAGAATCAAGCCCTTAGTGCTTTCAGCAACATGCTCATTTAAATTGGATGCAAGAGGGTGTCTGTGTTTACATTTGGCCTGCCAAGAATCTCTGTTTCAGAAACTGGCTTACATAATCTGTCAAAATTGGTTTACTCATTAGCATTGCAAACTGCGTGAAACAAGCCGCAGATTGATAAAATTGCAGCAATATTTGCATCCGGATCTGAGTGGCACAGGGGGAGGGGAGGTTCATTAGGAAACGTTCCATTTCCACAAGAAAAACAAATGGTTTCCAGTTACAGATCTCAGACTTCGTTAATTTTCTGTCTTCCCAAATTTAAATAAAGATTGAGAGGGAAATGTGAAAATCTCTGTTGGCAAACAGGCAGCCTATCTTAATCTTTCCTGTGCTGGTGGGTTGTTTTCAGCAGTGGCTCCAGGTAGGCTGATTATCCTCTCCCAGCTGGGGTTCCAGCCCCTCTGCCAGGCTCCAGCCTGCTTGGACACCACTACTGCCTTGATTGGTGCTTTCTCTGCAGCACAGGTGGGATGGATAATTTAGTATTTAGTATTATTAATTAACTTTTCCAAATGTGGAGTGGGCACCAATGCAGTAGCACGACCCAAAGGGCTTTTGGTGGTGCTGCCTGTTCCTGGCTTTACCTGGCCAGGGCAAGGGTGCAATCCAGCCTTGGGCAGAGCTGAGGACCCTGATGTGGAAAAGCTCCAGCTCAGGTGCTCCATGACTAGACTGATGAAACTCCATCTCCACAGTGCAGTGTGTGATTTTAGAGGTGCCTATGAATCTGCACACACACACAGGAGCAGGCTTGAACAGGGCTTCTGGGGTAATATGAACAAGCATGTTAAGAAAAAAGCAACAGAGCAATGAGAGGGTCTAAGGGCAGTCTGTGCCTTTGGGTTTTTGCTATGTGGGTGTTGGATACTTTGTGGTGGGCTGGGGGTGGTGGGAAAAGACAGCAAAGAGTGGTGGGGAGCCAGATATTAGGAAAAGTTTCTTCACTGAAAGGGTAGCCAAACATTAGGATAGGCTGCCCAGAGAGGTGGTGGAATCTCTGTCCCTGGAAGTGTTCAAACAACGCTCGTGCACTGCGTAGGGATGTGGTTTAGTGATGGACTTGGCAGTGCTGCATTAAGTTGGACTCAGTGATCTTAGAGGTCTTTTCCAACTTTGTAATTCTGAGCTGTCCTCATGCAGATGCCTCCCCTGAGTCCTGCTGTATCCAGGGATAAGTCTCTCCCCAGGCTGCTGCCTGTCCTGTTGCTGGTGTCACTGCATCCCTTTCAGCAACATTGGCTATGAACCTTGCACAAAGTTGACGCAAATCTGTTGCATGTGTACTGCTTTTCAATGGTATCTAAAGTGGTTTGGGGCTTAAATCCCAGGAAGTTTTTTATTTTGCTGTGAAAATCCCAACTCAAAAATCAGAAGTAGAAAGCTCTGATACAGCGCACAGATGTGGCATAGCAGTGCTGGTTTGGCAGCAGCTCTTGTTCTTGGTGATGCTGAGTGCCCCATCCAGTATTTCAGATGAATTTCTGAAAGGGAATCTAATAAAGCTGGAGAAAGGACCAGCCTGCAGTGCTGCAGGGTCTGCTGCAGCCTGACAAGTGTTTTGCCTTGTCAGCAAACACCAGCAGATTCGCTTTCAGCAGTGTCAGAACTGATCCCCAGCATTCGTGGTGTGTTACCAGTTAGGGAAGAAAAGCAGGCTTTGGTTTCTGTATCCTGTGGAGTCTGTGTTGCAGCGTTGTTTGGAGGAGGTGTGTGACAGGACAGGTCCTCATCTGCTGCAACCCACTGTGCTCTGGCTAAAGCTGCATCCCTACATCCCACACAGGTGCCCAGGTGGGCACATATTTTAGAGAGCTGAGACACGGCAGCTCTCAGCTCAGCAAAAGTCTTTCCATGTATGTTTTTCAAAGTTTTCAGAAGACTTGAGTGAGTTTAAGTAAGCAGTTGTCAGCTGTGGGAAGGGAAAATAAATTTTCTCACTGGAAAATGAAATGAGAGGTGTTTGCATTTCACTTACTCTCACACCTTGCAGCAAGAGGCTGGTCACCATGAGATACAGCGCATTTGAGTGCCAGCTGGAGAACTGAATGCAGTGAAGAAGGCCAGGAGCAGTGAGATGCATCAGCTGGGAAGCTGAGGCAAGCTGAGCATCCTCCACCAAAGTGTGCCCACAGGCTGGAGAAGAGCTCCTAGGGCTGTGGGAGAGCCAGCATCACCCTTTGTGCTGATGCAGTGGGTGGTAACTTTTGTGTGGTCCTTGGTCACCTTTGACCACGTGGAGCGTGAATGTGACTGCAGAGTGCAGCTCCTGCCTTTAACGCGTCAAAGGGCTGCTCACAGTGCAGGAGGAGGCAAGTGCTGCCCAGCTCTGCAGACCAGAGTCGCTGTGGTGTTCAGTCTTCATGGCTGGGGCTCAGGTAGTGTGCAGGTAGCTGGTGAATGTTTTTGTCTGTGTTAAAATGCACCACACAGCAGAGCAGTGCTTCAGCCTGAAGAACTCTGAGCATCACAGCATCTCCTCATTACAGCATCTCATTACAGCATCCACCAGCATCAGGCTGTATCTGCTGGAAACACAGGGCCACATTGACAGCAGTGACATCTGTCAGCCTGGCTGTGCAGCTCCTGCTTGTGGGAAAGGGGCCTAGAGTACTATGCTCATAAAGGACTGTCGGAGCCTCCTCTGTGCCTAGATTGTGCTACAAGTGCCAGCCCCCAACAGATAAACTGTATTATCAGATGAATTCTTCTTCCTTGCTTTTGTCTTCAGGATTTTTCCCTGTGAATTCCAGCACTTATTGCACAATGTGAATCCCAAGCCACTGGGGAAAAGCAATTTTGCTGTGCAGAGAACTGTTGTCACCCCACAGCTGTGTCCGTATACCAGCATGTAACTCCTGTCTCCTAATAAAAGGGAAATTTGCCTTATGTCACGTGTATTTGAAAATATTTGATGCTGTATGTAGAAAAGAGGGTAAAACAGTGATCAGCATTTATCAATAAACAGCACAGTATGGTTTAGTCTTGGTTACACCAAGTGGTGTTGGAGGCACGGGTGAGTGCAGAGCAGACACCTTGCCAGGAGGGATCCATGGATCCATTCCTGCTCTTAACATGCTGATGTCCTGAATGCAGAGCAGAGATGTGGGACTGGCCTGAAACCCCTCTTGTGAGGAGGTTTGCTGTGATAAGGTGTGGGGTTTATATCTGTACATAGCTGCTGGGGGGAGGAAATGTGGCACCTTCCTGAAGAAGTGGTGTTTGTCTGCCACTGCTGTGTCCTGCTCACAAACAGGTGCCTGAGCTCATCCCCTGATCTATCCTCCTTCTCCCAACACACATGTGGCACAGCAAAGGTTTTGTTTGGGTGGATTAATAGCACAAAAATTTTCCCTCTTGGTGCAAGGCAACTCATGGGTTTCCCCCTGGTTTTCTGTGATACACAAAAAGGGACAAAAGCTTGTATTCCAGGAGGATGCTTTGGAGGTCCAGTCCTGTGCAAGCACGGGTGAGCTCAGCACACAGGAAAGTGTGAGAGACTTGAGAGGTTTTTTCTCCTTTCTGGATGGGCTCCTTGCTGCAGCTGCAGGGCAGCTGTCTGAGGTGCAGTGAAACGCATCTCAAAATGTAACCGAGTCCAAACAGCCCCCAAACCCCACAGTGAAGAAGCACTGCTCCAATGACAATCAGTAAGTGGTAGAATTTTGGAGGATCTTCAAGCTTTTTTCAACTTTAGCCCAAAATTGTGAGCTGATTCTTTTCTGTGGTGCACACATGAGGGCCAAAGCGATGCTGGGTTGGCGGTGGGTGGGAAGGGGCTGCATCTCCCAGCCCACCGTGGTGGTACCTCCACCACAGCAGAGCAATCAGCCCCTCGCCGAGGGGAAAGGGTTTCTCCACTCAGGCTGTGTGTAGTCAGTGTCTAATAATATGAGCATTTTGCCATCCCTCTACAAACAAGGCTGAGGCTGCTGCCTGATTGGTATATCAGCTCACTTTCTCTCAGCATTGATTTTCTTGCTCTCCTTATTTGCTTCATAAAAAGCGAGGCAAGGAGCTGGTGCTTGCTTGCTCCCTCTCCCTCCCTCCCTCTCTCTCTCTCTCTCTCTCTCTCCTGTGAGGAGCTTTTGGGAGCCTTTATTTTTAGTATGAGACAAACCTTGCTTTATTTCAGGACACGCAAGTTGGATTATAAATCCTTTTGTAAATGTGTATGGTGATATTTGCTCCGGTAAGTTATATGCATCTCTGTTTATTTGTGTAATTATACTGGTTGGGGGAGAAGTGGGGTTTTTCAGGAATCGTGAAGCCCACAAAATTGTGTTTAGGCTTGGTTTCTTTGTAGTCTCATGCTGAGCCAAACTGTTCTGTGATTTTTAGATATGTTGAAATATTTTCAGTTTGTATTTTGCTTTGCAGAGAGGGATGCCTGCTTTGAAAACTTGTTTTGCTCTTCATTTTACTGCAGAAACATGGACAATGATGATTAAAGGGAAAAAGAATTCTTATTTATCGTGTTCCTTCTGGCATTTTAAATCAAAGGTGCCGCCAAAATAATGCAGCAATATTTGATATTAAAAAAAATCAGCAAGAGCTATTTAATATTGATCAAGCTGAAGTATGAAATTTGACTGCCTGTTACCTTAGATCAATCTAAAGTATGACAGCTTGGCAGCAACATGCTCCTCATCAACATGTGTTAATGAAATAAAGAAAATCTTTAATTAAGCAAATAGCTTACTTTTCAGAGTGTAGCATCATTAATACAGGTCAGTAGGCTGTTGCTCTGACTTTCTGCTCCCTGCCGTTGCTTTTACAGCTCAGCAGCCTCATTCCTCAGCCGTCTTGGTTAACTTGGAGACCTCCTTGTTACTTGTGAGGTGCAGTTATTTCTCTCTCCTCATCACAGCTCCTGATGAGCTTTCCAGGCAGCACAAGTCAGGGACTGTATTTATTAGAAGGCTGAGGAAAACAAGATGTATAGCTTTAATACTTTCAGACTACCTAATACTTGAGTTTGCAGCATTACATTGATTAATTTATTGACACTTAAATTCTCTCATACATGAACCGTATCTGTGGGAGTCGATAGCTTTGGTGCTCCAGAAGTCTTTAAGAACTCCAGCTGTAGCACGAGTTGGAGCTGCTATGGGAACATCTTTGAGTATATATCTGCTCAGAAAATCAACAGATTAAACCTAGAATAGTCTGTTACTCTCATGATACCAGGGTATGCTAACAGATATATGAAGTGTACTTTAATAAGATGTTAGAAGGCTGTAACTGAGTTTATTAAACCTACAGGAGAAGGTAAGGATGTTGTGTCTGGAAGCCCAAGCTAAGCTCTTCTGAAATCTGAGAGAAATTTCAGATTGGCAATAACTGCTTAGTCATTTTAAGCTGCTTTTGGATAGCTTAAATTGTTCTCCCCCCACCCCTTTTTTTTGTAAGGTAGTAGTTGACTTGCCTTCTCACCTACCTGAAGAGCAGCTGGTGGGAATATTTGGTGGTGTGCCCCTCAGCAGTGGCTCACAGGCTCTGCTGGGTCTGCGCCCTGGCTGGGCTGAGCCGATGCTGGTGCACAGCATCCCACAGGCAGTCAGGGCATTCCACAGGCGAGCCCAGGTGCTTCGTTCCTGAAAATGGAGTTAATAGGCACTCAGTTCAGAGGCTTTCTGGTGTTTTCGTGATTAGTGTTTCATAAGGACCATATATATTTAGAGCAGCTGCATAGCTTGAGTTTGGCACAGAAAACATGGTGCATAAAATGTGCCACCGTGTTAGAGAAAAAGGTACGTAACAATAATTGTCTTCTTCACAGTCCTTTAGCTCCTCAGGTGTGGAGGGTGTGGGTGTCTGAGCAGTACACATCTCACACACTTTCTAAGCGTAATGGTGCTTGCCTGAGGACAGTGTTGGGCATTTCTAACTTTGCTCAGCTGCGGTATCTGGCTCAATGCAGTGTCCTCCAGGTGAGCAGGGCGATGGTCAGAGAACGTGTTTGGGTGACCCAGGAGGGGAGGGGGCTGGGTAGTATGAACTGAAAAGCGCAGTTCCTGCTCCTACCCTGCAAAACTAAAAGCCTGTTTTTTCTGTGCCATCGTAGCAGGGGTGCCAGACTGCCCTTAAGCCAGGTTGTGGTTTATTAAGGAAGGCACTTGATCTCACCCTAATAGCTTTGAAGCAGGAAAAGTGGCTTGAAATGGCTGATTTGCCTGCAGGCAGGGACAAGTCTCATCCCTGTCCCTGAGGGCAGTTTGCCAGCAGCCAAGGGACTTAAGGCACAAAGTGAAAATGTGGTTAAGTCCATTGCTGCAAGACTTTCTCTTGGCAGAGGAGCTTTTGGCTGAGCAGAAATGATCCCATCAACCCTACATCTTGACAGAGTACAGCTGACACAAACTCGGGGGGACAGGTGAGCTTGGCCTGCTCATTGTGTCATACATACAGAAGTCTTCAGTGTTCTTGGGGTTTTGTCTCTGTCCTTTTGCCCATTCTCATGCTGCAATGTGTGGTGATCCTTCATCTCCAGCTACTCGGTAGTAGCAGGTCTGGGGGCGGCTGCTCCCCAGCCCAGTACCACCAACCACCACTCAGCTCTCAGACCTTGGAACAGCCTCCATCACCTCCCCAGGAGCGTGATGCAAGATGACTCTGCTGACCCACTCTGCAAGATGACTTCAGGCTGATATGCAAACCAGGCCCTGGTGCAGCTGCAGGGACAGGTTCACAGCATGATGCTTTGCAAGCCTTGGGACTGAAAATGTGAGATTTGTGCCAGTGGGGTGGCGGCGTCACTGTTCCCCACTAGCAGGTGGATCAAGGTGTGAAAGGGGTTTGAAACATTATTTCAGGGGTGTTTGGATTTCGGGAGCTTCATTTCCTTGGAGGCCTGTCTTCCTGGCTGCTCCTCTAGCCGCTCAAACAAGTCCTAGAGAAATTCCATAAACTCTTTAAAAAAATGATTTCTTAAATATTTAGCTCCTCCTGAATGTCCAGTACTCTTTTTTTAGCCAAGTCCTTGGAAGACTTAATGAGTACTTTCCTCACCTCTGTTGATCCTGTTCACATCAATAGAAACTCTACAGGGGGAAGGTATTTGTATTGATACTGGGTAGCAGCTGCCTGTCAGTGCTGGTGATGGCAAGTGGTACTTTATTCTTCATGTTACTCTTGATTAAGAGTTCCTGTAGAATTATGTGACCATTTTTTTCCAGGGAATTTTTCCATGAATGTAAGATGGTAGATGACAACGTAACGTGGAGTTTGGTTTTTCCTGATTTCACTTGTCGGCTCTCTTTCCCTCAGCAAGCTGAGCACAAGGTGTGACATTAGCGTGTCACACCCTTGTGAATTCCACTCATTTGTGCGTGGTGGGCTGGAGACTCAGCCCAGCTGGTCTGAGCAGAGCTGGGTTCTCTGGGTCCCTCCTGAGCTTTAGGTACCACTGCAGGCTGCAGGCATTTGGGTGCAGTGCCATGGACTGGGAACAGGAGAGGGCCACATTCCTGTTTAGTGCATCCCTGCTCCTTCATCCAGAGCCAGCGTGGGCAGCCTGATGTGAGATGGAGGGATGGAGCTGCTGCCTGCCAACGCTGCAGCCGTGTGCCTGTATGCAGGAGGCAGGGTTGCTGGAGAGCCCAGGGGGACATGCAGCTCCTTGCTGTGCGTATGGTGGCACTGAGCCAGCCCTGAAGAAGCTGGAAGGGCCTATGGGTGTGTCTGGGCTGCAGGTGAGGTTGGGGCTGGGGACACACACCCCTGTAGAACCATGGAGCTTGCTCAGCCTTTATTTACTTCAGTGTCCAGTGCAGATGGAGGGTTTGGCTCTGCCTGTCCTTAGTTTGCAGATGTGACCAAAAGGTTGCAAAGAGCCCTTGCACCTGCAGTGAAACACTTTGGTAAATGACCTCTGGGGCCAGAGACATGACAGTACTGTGAAACTCTTCAGCTGTCTTCTCCTGTCATGTGCCACCTCTTATTTTGGAGGAAAAAAAAAAAAGAAGGCAAGTAAAGAAAAGAAAATGAGAAAGATGTGCTAAGCCCATCTGTAGAGATGGAGGAGGAGACAGGTGATCAGCATGGGGTATCTGCAGTGCTGTGCCTTCCCTCTCATCCCTTTTCCAAACTGCTGGGTGCGTGTCAGGGCTGTCTGTCCATCTGTCTGTGCACAGGCTGGGTGGGTGGGAGAGCCCTGCGCCACCTGAACGGCTGCACAGCGGCTCATCTGTCACCGAAGCTCCCCGGCGCCGTGGCAAAGCAAATATGCTGCAGCAGGCTGTAAAGCTGTAAACATATGGGCACTAACAACAGATAAAGTGAGTGATTTAGTGTAAGGGGCTTGGTAGATTACCATAAAATGTATCTTAATTAGAAAAGCAATCAAAGTTGCAGAGAGTCAATGAGGATGAAACGTCTCTGTTGGCAACAGTGAGCGTTCTGTCCCCCATAGCAGGGGATGTGGATGGCGATGGATGCAGCTCATGCCTGGGTGGCATATGCAGTTTCCTGGGGTTTGCCCAATTCAATCCTGAGTGCAGGCTGCCCTCATGCTGAATTATTTGTTCTTTGACCCAGGAGACCATCCTGTGAGCTGCTCAGAATGAGACTGATGGCAGACTGGGGTTCCTTTAAAAGCACTAACAAACCAGAAACTGCTGAAGGCGAAGGAGGAGAGCATTTGCACATTTTCCTTAGAACTCTGTACCATTACCCAAAGATACATCTGAGTGTTTGCCATGTATAGTACAGCTAGTCCCAGATAAAGGACTGGGGCTTCTAAGTGCTACCATAACACAAATAATTAATAAGTCTGTTTCTCTCACTGTGTCCTTATCTTATCAGTGAGCATGACCATAATTAGCTTTCACCTGATTCTGAGTTTATAGCATGTTCAATTGCTTTTTCCATTCTGCTTGTGTTTGCTTCCTTATTTTAGTGGTCCTGGCTTTATTCCACAGGCCAAAGTCTACAGTTTAAAAAAGAAATCTGGATAATCATCTCCAGCAGTGCAGATGTAAAGATTGCAACAGCCAAAAACATATTGATGCATTATTGGTTTTGTACAAGTGCCTGGTTTTTTCCGGGGTCTGGGAGGATTTGAAGTGCGTTGGGAAGTGGCACAGAAGATTTGCAGCAGCTGCTGGCAGCTGGGAGAAAGGGAAGGGTGACTGGTTGTCTCAGAATTAAGTATTTTGAACCATGAAGGAAATGGAGAACATTCAGGTCAGATTTTTGAAAAGTTTTTTCTCTGTGTTTGGAAGCAGGTATGGGTGCAGATTTCAGGGAACATGAATGAGGGGGTGTTGAAAAAAAGGAGACAGGCAAGAGGTGTGGAGCAGCGCAGGAAGGAGGAGGATGTAGGGGAACAGGACAACCTGTCCAGGTGAAGTGTTTCAGAGCTAGTGAGATCAGGACAATGTTGTTAGCATTTCCTAAATACGTTGTGTTTAGGTGTTGCTTTTTATGATTTAAGCGTGGGAAGGAGAGCAATACCATCTCTGGGGACAGAGTATGAGAGGAGTGGCAGAAAAGGAGAGGGACGTTTTAATTTTAAGAATGTTTCTTGCTCAAAATGTTCCCTGTGAATTCCCAGAGCTCAGCAAAGCAAATGTTCATTTACAGCCCATCGTCTTAATTATTAAAAAATAAATTACTTTCACCATGTGGGCTGATATTTAGCCAGGAGCAAATTCTTATTCCAGCCTTTTGCGCAGAGGTGGGTATTGAGGCCAAAGCTAGCTCCAGTGGATTTTTCTATCCAAAACTGGTTTGAGATGAGGCAATGGGCCCCATGTTTGGAGACAGAGCCAGCGCAGGCGTGTGGGACAGCAGGTGGAGAGGCAGCAGATGACACCAGATAGTTACACTGGAGCCTAGGGAGCTGAGAGGAAGCTGCTAATGGCCTCTGATGAGCATGGATGTGATAATAATGAGGTTAATGCCCTTTCATTCACCCAGAAACATCTTCAGGAATGTATAATCCCTGCTAGTCAATGGGCAATCATTAGGTCATAAATAATACAGCGTGATTGAAGGACAAGAGCCTTCCCTGTAAGAATAATTTTCCATCAGTGCTGACCCAGGGAGGGTTTGGTTGCAGCCCCCTCGCTGTGCCACACTGCAGAGACCCAGCTGTCAGAGCATTTTCTGGTCAGAGGAGTGCTCCAGCCTCTCAGTTCTGCTGTGTGCATCTGTCACCAGAGCAGGAAAATTCTCCTCAGGAGCCCAGGTCCATGGAGCAGTGCTGGGAAAGGAGCTGAAGCTAATGGAAAGAACAAAGACACAAATTAGGTGAGGGAGCAGTTCCAGGAGCCATCAGGGAGTGTTGCCACAGGACAGTGGTGCCTGGTGGGGATGCTGGGAGAGCTGGGAATGGGGCTGGGCTCCCTGGCTGGGAGAGGTGCCTTGTCCCAGCCCCAGCCCGGGGCAGATGGTGTGTGCACTGTGTAGGACAGTTCTTTTGCGAGCTGGGCGTGTGATCCCCTGCCAGCCGGTGCTGCAGTGGAGGGGGTGTGGTGTAGTCTTGGCTGTAGCTGAGCCCCTGCGCCTGTATTGACCATCAGGGATTTAAAGACATTAAGTTAAGGGGCACTTTCCCTTCACAGATTGCTTCCCATGTGTGCATGTCACTCAGCAATAATGTAAATCCCTGTGATTATTAGAGAGAGTAAATCCTCCTTAGCAATAACTTGGATCATGCTCTGTATGCATTTATATTACATAATGGGCCATTTTAAGCCCAGATGCTTTTAAACCCACCAAGCAAAAGAGGAAATGAGCAGCCATCCAACCTTTTTGATTTTATAATTAAACATTTACACTTGTTACACAATAAATCCCATACAATCAGGCTGTAAAGTCTGCACAAAACCTGTTGTTTTCTGGAGGGAGCAGAAACAGAGTTACGTTTATGCATTAACCTGAGTGTTTGCTGGGTTGTTGCACATTACCTGTTAATAAAATGAGAATTGACTTGACCTATTAGAAAAGCTCTCTTGTACCCCACCATGGCTTTCCATGGTTTTGCCTGCAGTGATCACATGTGGTTGGTGCCAAAGCAGCTCATGAGACAAGAGGAAGGGGACACAGCCCGGGAGTGGCTGCTCTCCAGCTCTCTGAGCACTTGTGATGCTCTGGGCGCTGTCACAATGTGGATCCTGGTAGAGACCACTACGGTTGGTTTTTTTTTTGCTGGAAGTCTAGGACTAGAAAAGCTCTCAGACCCAAAAAGGAGCTCATCTCTGCTGCAGTGACATATGTCACAGCATGAGTCATTCAGGGATTATATGTACAAACCTAAACATGTCTGTCCCACTTGTGCTCTCATGTCCTTAAATGAAGAGGGCACAAAGGGGAAGTTGTGGAGGCTTCAGAGGGAGAGCCAGAACTTCCAGGCTGTTCTACAGCCGGAGGGGAAAAGGGCTGCAGGCTGTAAATATGTCTGTGATACATCCCAAAGGAAGCCATGTACACCCAGTAATTACCCAAGGTGCTCCTAAGCCTGTCTGCAGCACCTGTCGGTGTCTTTTGTTTCATGGAAGGCTTGTCACCAATGTGTCAGTGTCCATGTGCTGAAAGCAATTTATACAATAAATTTTAAAAAACCCTCAGGTCCTTGTAAGTGTTTACCTCCAGCCTTTGACTAATGGTTGGAAGGGCTGGGAGAGCTCTGCCCAGCCTGTGTAAGTACCTTTGTACTCAGACAGCTTTTCACTGAGTCCAAGAAGAGATGCCATAAATGTGTCTCCATTTTCTGCCTGTTAACTCTTCCATGCATGCTGCCAACCTTAGCATTAGCTTTCATGTTTGTGGCTGACCCATTAAATAGGGGATGAAACAGCTTGCATTACATTTTGAACTTAATAAATAGGAAAGGCATTACACAGATTCTGTCTGGCCATCTGGAAGAACAGTGTTCTTTACCCCAACGAATGGTTATCTAATCCTCTCATATACGGTTGGGCTTTATTCTATTAAAATATAATGAGAAAAGACTACCATACCATTATTTGGTGGAGCTAAATGGGTTTTTTAGAATAATCAATGGAGGATGAATGAAAAAGATAAAGGTTGTCTTCAAAGAAAAAGAAAATTGGCTCCTTGGGATTAAAGTATTGTATAACCAAATTATTATAACGTGATCTTTCCTCACTAAAAATACCCCAATATCATTTCTATAGATCTTTCCATTAAGAATCAAATCAAGTTGGTTTGTTTTTTTTTTTTTCATTTTAAAAAATGCTAAGCATTAAATGAAGTGCTATGCTTTAAACAGAGGATGCTGTGGGGTTCCTGCCTGCTTGGGGATCAGGTCTTTCCATCCAGCTGGTGGCATCAAGGGCTGCCCTTTGTGGGTGCTCTGAAATGCCAGACGGAGGTTTACTGCTGCAGGTGCCCTCCTGAAGACCCTACCGCCCTGTAGGAAAGTCGTGGAGCAAATTGGTGTCCTCCTGGTGGATGACAGTGGCATGTGTGGTTCTTCATGCCCAAACTCCGAGCTGCTCCCTCATCCCTGGGGTTTTCACTCCGCACAGACCAGGGCTGGGCTGGCATGGGAGCCTTCTTAGCAATGCTGCTGTTTATTTATGAGGTGGGGACACTAAATCCCAGCAATCAGTGAACTATGGCTTTAGGGTTTGTTTCTCAGCAGGAGCAGAATATATTTCAGCTTTCTCCCTGTATGGCTGTTGAAGGAAAATGACTCCAGCTAGTTGTCACCCCCCTCCACAGCACTGCGTCGACTGCGATGCCATCCACCTCCAATTCATCAACCAGTCAAGTGGATATAATTAGAAATCCCAAAGTCAATAATCTGATAATCTCCAGTGCACAAAGGCTTGTATGTAGGAGAAGTGATTCCAGGAAGTCTGCAGCTCAGATCCGTGCAGGAAAAGTGCCAGATTTTAAAAAAGAAACAGGCAAAGACCCAGAGGAGAGAATGCTTCCTAATCCTTCACTGGTGACATATTCTGGGCCATCAGTTCTGCAGTAAATGTTTCCCGTACAGTCATTTAGTGCATTCAAACCTCCCCTTTACAGCTTTAATAATAAAGTTCAATTACTGGTTTTGCCCTATAAATAAATAATCTCAGTTTAACGAGACACTCTGCTGGGTAAGCAGTGCCGGCTGGGGGGTGACATCTCCAGAGCCCTAAGAGCAGCGTGCTCCCTTCTCACTCCACGCACACTCTTGGCCACAGCGAGCAGCAGGAAGTGCAAGGCAATTGAACATTTGGCAAAGGTTTTGCAGTCTCTCTGTTATGGTGATATGGAGAAAGGGAGGTCTCAGATCCAGAAATGATGCCAGAAAAATAGGTCTCCTTTTAAAACGCTCTGAACGTGTAAAATGACTAACAATAGCGTAGGCGTTTTGAATATTTCGGGTTGCTCTTTAAAAGTGTCAGGAGTTCCCCTCAGCTTTCCAGTGTTAGGGCAGAAGTAGGGGGCTGGGGGGACTCTTTGGGAAAGCGTCCAGCAGCTTCATTCCCATTTTCCTTCCTCAGTGCCAAGAGAAAGCATTGGAGACCAAACCACACAGCTAACTGCGTCCCTCACAGCCTGTTTTTGGCCACCACAGCTCCAGGCAAGACTTTCTTTTTAAGATCTTGCCCTCCTGGAGGACGCACCAAGGAGCCCTCAGGCAGAGCGGATCCTCTCCTTTGCAGAAGGATAGTTTTGGGGTGCATCCCCAGCATGGCTCTATCCTGCCAGCCAGCAAGTTGCCACAGGCTGCTGCGCAGGGCAGACACGCTCCTGGAAAAAGCAAGTGGTTTATGTAGAAGTTTCATCAGTTTTATCTTCCTACCGGGATGTTTTAGCTGTAACATGCGCCACATTAGCCTTTTAACTGGCCTTGTCAGGAACTGTTCTGCCCTCTCCCAGTGTGCAGAGTGAGCCTGTTGCTCAGCAGGCATTGAGGGGAATTGTTGGAAAGCCAAACAGCGAGAAGTGACAGGAAATCATCCCGTTTGTCCCTTCCATGGTGGGATGAGTGATGTCCAGGGTCACATGCTGAGGCACTACCAACTGTTTAATTCACAGCTGGGACTTGGGCTCCCTCGGGGCATCACACACCCCCAGCCCCTGGCCACTGGGGCGGGAAATGAAGGAACCAGCCTTGAGCCTGGGTAGATGACAGGACCTGAATGCTGAATTACAGGATTCACTGCCATTGCACTGACACCTGGCATCGGAAGAAGGGAGGTGATCCCATGAATCATATGAGGAACCTTTCCCTGCCCTGCGCTGGTGTGAGAAGCGGTGTTGTGCTCTGCTGGGTATTACATTGCTATTTTTCCTTGAAGTGCTAAGGAGCCAACTGGTCTTTAAAACATTCTTATCTGACTTCACAGGGAAGGCTGGTTTATTGTTGCACAGTACCATAATAAATACAATTTCTGTTGGTTAAGTTATACTGTGGGATTATACTTTCTTACAAAAATCTGCCAGTAGTCTGGGCCAGGGCTGGAGGTCAGAGAGGGAATATCACCGTAACAGGATCTGGGAATGGTGTTAATCCCTCTACAGAAACTTACTGCCTTGTCAGCGTTGTGTCTGAGACCGTGAGGAAGAAGAACGATCTTCCAACCAGGCTAGACTGGACATGTGAGATGTGCATTGCTCCAGTCTGTGCTGAGGAGCACAAATAATGTTCCTTTCTCTCCCTTCCTTCGGTCTGTGGCCTCATCAGGTGGGCTGGCAGCTGCTTCCATAGCACACACTGAACTAGTGGGATGCTTGGTTTGTTTTGCCACGTGGAATGTGGACCACTGATCCAGGCTGGGGACAGGCGTTTTCCATTTCCCTGCAAGTGTCCAGGCACATATGAAGGCACCAGCCTCCCCACTGAATCACAATGGCAAGGCAACAGCTGCAGCTGCAGGAGGGATGGGGCACACAGGAGACAGCAGGGTTTGCCCCGCTCCCACCTGTGGGCAGGAGTAGCCTGGCACAGCCAGGGCAGCGAGGATTTGTTGCCTCAAGGGCACCGTGTTTCTCCTGCTCCAGGGAAGCCAGGCACAGGACTGGCTGTCAGGCCTGAGCCTGGGGAGGCAGCAGCCATGGGATGACCAGAGGTAACCGCGCGTGGGGAGATTTATCTCATGTGAAAAGGAGAAGCGGGATGCGTGCGCACTGCAGGTAGGACTAGTGCTGAGCGTGGATTTATAGGCAAAGAGTAAATAGGAACATAGGGAAACACTTTCCCTTTCTCCATAAACTTTTCAATTTCAGAGCAGCGAGGTTCAATAAAATTATCTCACAGATGGAGGTTTTATTGAATCTGGCTCATAAAGCTCCCATTATGGGGTTTACAACTGCCATTTACACAAATCCTGCTATAATAAAATACAGTGGTGTTTACAGCATTCCGGAAACGGCCACAGAATTACTGTGTGCACAAAAAAACCAGCAAGTAATTCTTGGCTTATTGCACTGGGCGCTCCTCTGACAACATAAAGCAGCACAACTCATGGAGGGGGAGGGAAGGGGAAATGCAGAGGTAGGAGGAGAAGGAGAATTATGCTGCTGTTTGGCCAAGATACCCCAGGGAAATACCACTGATTTACAGCTCTCACTCTGCACTCCCTTGATGGAAACTGTAAATATGCTTCCGAAAGGTGCTTCATGTCCTCAGCATGCAGCTGTGGGGACTGGCTGGGCATTGCTGGCAGCTGGGTGATCCCAGCCATCAGCAGCATCTGATCCAGCCACAGCAGGGAGCCAAGCGTGGGTTGGCTGAGGCATTGCTGAAGTTTGGTAGCAAAATCTCCAGCATGGTCCTTTTCCTTTCCCTGCCTGCCTTGTGGGTGCTGCCTGGTGCTTGGGGCAGAGCAGGTGCTGGGTAAGGGTGGGAGCTGGTGGTTGTGCCTGGAGGGGTTCGCTGAAAAGCTTCTGATTAAGAGCTGGTTGTGGGGCTGACAGGTGAGTAAAGGCTGGATCTGAACTATCTGAAGGACCAAGGCTCCAGGTGCCTGAGTCTGCTGTCAGAGATACTCTCAATAGGGGAGAGGAAAAACTGGGAATTCTGGAGGGGATACTTCCTGGGAGGGAATAGTCTGAGCTGTGTTTTTGGGCATGGCCCTGTGCCCTTGGTGAAAAAACATGATGACACCCATTATGCTGATTTCCAATGTATGATTAAAGGAGATGCATTTCAATTGCACCTCTTTCCTCTGCTTGTCCCCTTGCTGAGAGTGGTAGCTGAGAGGTGATGGCTCTTCCTTTATGGCAGGTCTGTCTCACACCGCAGGCTTTCAAGTTCCCTCTTTTTATATCACTGTTAATCTTTGTGCCTCTCTGTGTACCTGCAAAACATTTGCATTTGCAACCCTGTTAATTGGGCCAGAAAGCAGGTCAGCTGTCTCTCCTGTTCTCTTTAATGTATCGTTTTCTGACATCACCTCACAAATTAACCTGAGGTGATTAATGCTGATTTTCAGTGCTGTGCTACATGTAAGGGCAGAAACTGCTTGTGTGTACAGAGGAAGTGTCTCATTTAGGATGAAGGAACACTATTTAAGTTGTAGTGAAAACGTTTATTTTGTGGCACATATTTAACAAGTCAATTCATAGTGAAGTTCAGCTTTCCTCCGTTGCAGTGAGCTCAGCAAGAAGAATTGATTCAATCAAACTTTTTATTAACTTTTCTTGTCATTAGGTACCTAAATGCCTTTGCAAATCTATCCTCCATATATGATACGCCCTGATCACATTGGAAGTGAGTAGCAGGGTGGAAACTTGGATCATTCTCCTGTTATTCCCTGTGCTCCATCATGCTCAGCACATCACTCTGCAGCCAGGGAGGGTCTCCCTGCCCCAGTGCTCAGGTGTCACCCCTATAATCTGTCACTCTCTGGGGAAAAGGTGTACATGCAAAGCTCCAGGAATGCTGAGTGAAACTCAGGGCTTTGCTTCTGCTGCAAATTGGGACAGCTAGGATTAATGGCATGTTTTGCAAATCCTTGTGCAGCAAGAGAAGATCTAGTTTTTCTATTTATTATATTTTCAGTCCATTATTTTGCCATTATATCTGCTTGCTGCCTAATTTTTCAGTGTCTAAAAAGAATGGTTTCTTTCCCGGATGTGTGCACTCTTTGTTTCCTCTGGGTTGCTGATTTTAGCTTATTTAACGGTGGCTGGGATTGGGCATTTGCTTGCCATTTCCCATATCTGCCCCTCTGTAGATCTCACAGGAACTCTGTTAAAGCTAATGGAATTACTTCAGAGCTGTAGTGCTGCAATCAACAAAATCTAACCTGTCCTTTAATTTAAATTACAACTGCATAAATAAACCGTCCCCACTTCTGCCTAGGGTCTTCCAAGGAAGCCTAAGTCAATGATGTTTTAAGACACCTATGCCTGCTTCCAATTCCTTTCTTTGAACCCTTGATATAAAAGCTGATGTGTCTCTGCCCTGCATACTCCCTCCTTCATTATTTTTCTCCTGGAAGATTAAGATGTGATGTGGGTTTGCATCAGAACCACCCAAGCTCTTTGTTCCTTTCCAGTTTGCCTGATTTTAGCCTAAGTCTGGAATTCCTTTCTGCTTTGCAGTCAGTTTACTTCACCTCTATGTCCACTTTGGATTATGGCAGTAATTTAGGAAAAGTAATTTAAAAAAATACTGTGGTTTTTTTCTAAGTCATACATGACCTGGGAGAGGGGCAGCTCAGTTCTGTGTTTTGCCACGTAATGGGATGGCGGCCGTGTGAACTGTCTTGGTCTGCTACTGCTACTTCTGGTTGTACCTTTTAAATACTTCTGCCAGTGTTTTGTTTGGGTTAAGACTGACTCATTATGCTCAGTCAATATTCATCCTACTCTTGTCCAATCTCGCCTGTCAGTGGGGTGATTTAAATAACTGCCTGGGTTGTGAATCCCATATGGGGTTCAAGACAGGAGGCAGGAGATGCCTGGCATGGACGAATGGTGATGTGTCTGTCTGTGTGGCAACAAACCTTCATGTTTCATGGTTCTTTGCATTTGCTTTTGGGAAGGGTGCAGGAATAATGTATGGCAATGCTTTAAGTGCAAGGACTGATGGATAACCTGACCCGAGGGGGCTGGTGCTGCAGCAAGAGCTACTGCATGGATCTGTTTGTGGTGGTTGCTGAAACGAAATAAAATAAAAATGTTGTTTGTTTTTGACAGCTTTTTGCAATCTTTGCATTTGCAACATGCGGTGGGTACTCTGGAGAGCTGCGCCTCAGTGTGGACTGTGCAAACAAGTCAGAGAGTGACCTCAGCATTGACATAGCCTTTGCCTACCCCTTCAGGTAACCCGGGCTGGCTCGCGGCGGTTCGGCACTCAGGGGCTGGGGCTGCCCCGGCTTCGCGGGGATTTCCTTCTTTTATAGCAGATTTCAGTTCAGCACCAGTCTGGGGCTCCAGAATTTTCCTCTGGTGTGCAGGAGGAATGAATTTGGCCAGACCTGGTGTGGATGGGGCCATGGCAATTGCTGGGAATGGGAGCTCAGCGGAGGAGAAGAGAGATTCCAGAGCCCTGTGGAGGCCAGGAAAGCTCAGGGAGTGGAAAATGGCAGGCAAGGAAAAATTAAACACATCATCCCAAGATAAAAAACTATTGTGTAGCCATTAACTAAGCTGGAAATGAGAGAGGTTTCCCATCCACTGCAGTAGCAAGGATCTGAAATAGCTACTCCAAGGGAGGGGGAAGCAAAAAAACAAAATGAGTTTGAACCATGATTTTGAAATGCTTTTTGAAAATTTTACTAATTGCCTGTTTGCGTCTCTTGGTGTCTCAGTGCTTTAAACCTAGTAATTTAAGAAAACAGTTTTTATAGCTTTTTTATGTTTTTTAAGTACATCTGAAAACTGTAGTGCAGATACATATATATGTGTATATATATATAAAAAAATGTTCATGCCATTTAAGATCCTGCTTCAAAAAAGCATCTGCAGTCTTCTTTTTCTAGATATGTCAAGTCCACTGCAGTGCAGAAACCATTCACTTTTGTGTAAGTGATTTCTTCAAGGAATTGAGATGATTAAGAAAAGAATGCATAATTCAATCTCAAGTCTAGTACACTATGACTCTAAAATTATTTTTCTGCCTTGGGAAATCACATGCTGTTTTGCTTATGATTGCTGTGCACAGACCAGACTTGAAAGGATCTATTTCTCTAACATGTTCTAAGGTACAGCAAATTCCAAACAGTGGGAACTGATTTTGATTCCTTGAAATGTTGTTCTTGCTTGACATTCATTTATTACTCCAAAAAGTCACTTTTCCTGGTATTACAAATGTTTATTTTTTTGTCTTGAACATGTCAACATTTTCTTTCATTTCTGCTTAGTATGCACAGGAGAGATCCTGAAAATTGAGTTATGTGAGTTTGTAATTTGATTCACTTCAAACAGGTCATTTCTCCAACATTCATGACAAATACACCCTGTGGTGAAGTGCTTTTAGTTTGCATGATTATAAAATAGTAATTTATTTTAAAAGTTAATAAAACAGAGAGAAGTAGCCATCAAGTGTCTCCTGGTGTTTCACCAGGCACATCAGCCATTGTTTCTAGAAGGAAATGGCTAGATCTGCAATTTCCCACAGTTTTACTTATTAGAAAACTGGAAGTAATTGATTGTGGGTGAGGGTTCGTAGTGAGGCAGAGTCCCCAGGCAGGTGCAAAGGAGAGCAGCTTTATTGCAAAAACCTGGCCTTTTTAAGCTGTTAGCTGGTTATCAGTTTCCATAGTCTTAAAGCATAACAAACATAATTCAACCGACCACCACACACCACAATGTGAACACGCGGTGATCACACAGCATGTTTTTCTACCCCTAATTCAGCTGTGTCTCTTTCCCACAGGCCTTTTCTACTTAGCCTTTTCTACAGTCCTTTTCTACTTGGAAGTAACAGGCCTGAGCCATGATTTTACAAAGGCAACAAGGCCTTCATTTTGTAAGGTTTTACCTGTATGCAACAATTGATGGGTGATTGTAACATTCCAGCATGTTGCAGAGATGCTGCAAAATAGGGTTTATTTGCAGGAGGGATCCGGCTGAGGCTGTAGCTGGCCCTTGAACTCAGATGGGATGTATGGCATGCACAATGGGGTGGTTGGCTACCTGGTATAAGTATACAAGTATATATATAAGTGTATATATATAAGTATACCTGAAGTGGGCGTGTGAGAAGGGAGATGACAGCCAGCTGCTGTTTTAGGAGAAGCGTGAATATACTCAGATTTTGTGCAATTTGGGGTTTTGTTTGCAAACCTGAGGCACACGCAAAAAGTGTCCAGAGATGTGCAGATTACATGAGGCTGCAGATGTGTACCTGGAAAATCTGGTCCAGTGCTACCTGTGGAACTTGGTGTCATCTCAGTGTTTTATCTAAATATTCCTGTGACTTTCTCATGTGTTTGCTGTTTTTGCTTTTCTCCAGTGCTCCTTCCACAGAATGGAGATGGGATGCCCTAAAAACAGAAGTGAGATTAGTTGGGAAAGGTAACATCTCAGAGCAGTGAATACACTTGGAAAAAGCAGTTCAGGAAAGTTCAGGCTCTCTAATCAAGACTGTGCTGCTGAGGCTAATCTCGCTGCATGGGCTTGTAGGCATTGTGTAGGTAGGATGAATTTCCCACCAGTTGTCTTGCATTCAGGTCCATCTTCCCATGGCATTTTCCTTTCAAATGCCTTCACAGTCCTGATTATTGGCTGTCAGCTGGGGAAGGTGTAGGTGGAAGGAGAGAAGCTGCTGAGCATCTGACACACCCCGCTGCTGTTGGGGCTGTCAGCAGTGACACTAAAGCAGTCAAAATACCTGAGCGCTGCTTTTTATGAGCTGTGCCTTCCAGCATGACTTGAAATGAAGAAAGTCGTGCTACGAGCTGCTTTCATTTCTGTTGCTGTGAATTTGAGGCTTTATTTTCTTCTCCCAAAAGATGAACTGCTAGACCTTGGCCAGCAGATGACAAGTGTCAAGAGCTTTAAGCTGGTAAACAAAGTGGTCAGGCTGAACAGGACAGCTTGGCAAGCAAGAAGGCTTGGATGTTTTGGAAATGAGATTGAAGGAGCCTGAAAACATTCCCATTAAAGCAAGATCAGAATGGGGAAGGGAGTTTTCTAGACTGAAAGGATGGGTATTGCACTTGTGACCACATGCTTCTGTGGCTGATCAACTGAGCTAAAGAAAAGGAGGATGCAGGAGGGCAAAACCAGTGCTGGTGGGGTGTGGGGATGTGTGACTAAAACATACAGCATGCCGATGTGACTTCAAACCAGTGATTCATGTAGCCCCAGGCCAGTCTTGAATGCACTGAAGCACCACTGCACTCCACAGCAGGTTGTTCCAGATGCTCCCAAAACAAAGGGGTATCTTCACGCCTGCTTACTGAGATTTTTCTCAGCCCCAGCCTACAAATGAAAAAGTCTCCAGCAAGAGATAAAAATGAGTTGAGGAGAAATAATTAGTACCATTAGACCGGGAGTTTTGAAACATACCTTTAAACCAATATTAATTCTTTTTTTTTTTTTTGAAGTTACGTCTATATGGAAGTTGTGCTTGGCTCCTGTATTGTCTTACTGCTGTTGTAACTCTGGCAGCAGGAAATTGTGGAGCACTAAAAGGAAAACCCAAAGAAACCATTTTCATGAGTAGCTGCTTCTCATTTCTGCTGGAATCACTTTCTTAGTTTAGTTCTGGACCTGGATTAATTTGCCCTTTGAAAAGGGGGAAGTGAGGAAAAGCACAAAAGCCCACTTATCACTCGAGTCCACCAGAGTAATCTGGTGCAGTGTTGCTTTTGCACGGCTGGGAGACAGGATCCCTTTGGAGAAAAGCTGATGTGGTGGTGCCTGTGCAGGGTTGTTGCTCCCCTCAGGAGCGAGGGGAGGCTGAGCCATTCCCATCTGAGGGATGCCCTGTGCTAGAGCTTCTGCTCTGGGCTTGTGCTACTGGGGTGCAGCAACCACAGAAGAGTCCCCCCAAAACTGAGGTATTGACCCCAAATCTGGCTCCACCATCTCTCCTGGAACAAGAGATGAGATAGATGGATGCTTTTACATCCACAATTACACTGATTCATTTAAGCTTCCTGCAGCCCATGCCCACGACCCTGTAGTCACCCTGTAATATGGAAATTAACCTGAAGTGTAAACCCTAATATCCTCCAACAGAGTCTTCTGGAGCTCTGCCACGCTCTTCTACAGATCCTGCCAGACTCTTCCGTGCCTAAGCTGATATTTATAAGGATGTTTCAAATATTCACCTGAGGTTTTTTCTCATTTCTGCCAGATTCTAGTTTTATCACAAAGCATTTCTTTCCTTCCTCATGTTTTAAAGCACAAATCAACCATTATTCTGGATGCTTGTATATGCATTTTGAAAGTTTTACAAGTTCAGATATAGAATCAATTTCTCTGGCCCTACAGTAGCAGTTTTTCCCTAGCATTAGGATCTATGCTTGATACGGAGTCTGTTGCAAATTTGGCACACATTAGGATGTTCATCAACTTAACCCTCACCCAAGCAATGATTCTTTGAGGAGTGGTAAAAAAAAGTCAGCATCTTGGGATTATTTGTTACTTTCACAGTCCATCACCCTTTCAGATTGGATTTGTCGCTTATCCAAGTGCCCTGAAGCAGTATTTTTTTGTCTGTAGTAAGAGTTCTAGGGAAGGTCCTATTTGTTTATTATTTTCTCTGATCCCAGCAACATTTTTATCATGTACTTTGTTTTTCCTTGGGTTTGCTTTGATAGTAAGTGATTGAATAGTACACCTACTGTGTACATATTTGTTACTGGTATTCACTATTTTAAGATGCTTTTTCATCAGTCCTCCTAAAAGCAAGTATTTTTGTTTGCTTAACTTACTGAGTCTGTACTGAAGATTTTTTCCTACGTAATTATTCGTATCACAAACTTCATGTTTTACTTGCAACTGGCAGAGTTGCACTGAAACATTTGGGCTTCTTCAGCTACTGATTTAAATGAGCCTTTGCATCTCAGAAGTGCTGTAGCAAGTATGCATGATGATGCTAGCATGATGATGTGCTGGGAGAGGTACTCTCTGCTGGTGCCATTACCTGCTGCTTTGTGGTTATGTCCTGTTGTGGCCAAGGGAGGAATGCTGTGCCATACCGTGCTAGTTTGAAAACAAACCAGTGGGAGATCGCAAGTCAGAATAATAATTTAATAGGAAAAATTTTTTAAAAAGAAAATAAATGCAATAGTACAAGAGCACTGACAGAGTCAGAATACAACGTGACACCCTGTTGGTCAGGGTGGTGGCAGCAGTCCAGATGGAATGGTCCTGTTGAAGCAGTGATCCTGTAGAAAGAAGGGTCTGGTCCTCACCTGAAGGTCCAAACGGTAGCTCTTGTCTTTTGGGAGTCCAGTAGGCAAGGGCTGCTTGTGCTGTTCCAAACACCTGATGATACCCAGGTGGGAATGCTTGTCTCCTCCCACCCTGGGCAGAGCATCTCACAATGGGATGAGGTAATTCTGTGAGTCATGCGGTGGGTCCTTGATGGCCCATCAAACAGAGATAGCTCCCGGAGGGAGTTATCAGGGATTAGTCATGGTAGGAGATAATGAACATTGCCCCACCTGCTTTAACAGCCTGGGAAGATGATAATAGAATACATGCTTTTGGTTACATCTTACATTGTAACCCAGGACACATACCCTGACTGTGGGTGATGCTGATGGGCTCTATGGCTCGTGGGAGTCTCATGAGCAGAGGTGGTATGCTGGATGGGTCTGCAGGGCAAGGGGAAGGGAGAACCATCTCAATACAAGCCCCTAAGTGTGCTGCCTGTTAAGTCTTGAGGCAGACCCTGGACTAAAATCTCTTTGCCTGTAGCTTTTGGAGGTGCTTTAACCCAAGCCTACATACACAGTATATCTGCAAGTTGAATGCTGCAAGGGAATTCATTTGGAGTATCTCTTGTCTTTTCTTGGGGCAGTCATCCTGAAGACTACTTGGAAAATATTGGCCTGAAGGATGACATTGTTAAATTTTAAACAGTCACACCTAAGCCAGTGGTTAGCTGAAGTGTGTGCAGAGGTGTTAGGAGCACTGAGCCACAGTTACTAGGACAGAACAGGATTTCCTGGTGGTGCTAACGTGAGAGCCTGATGAAAATACATCTTTGCACATCTTTGTATCACAGCAGTGAGCAAAACAAATGTTTCCCATTTTATTCTAAATCACCTATTAGTATCTTTTCAGTGTGCTAGTAAAGCTATCTCTTCAAGTGATTCTTCCTTCTGAAGGAAAAGGAAATTGTGTTTTATGGGAGCTTTTCATTCACTTTAAGCATCTCATTTTAATAAAGACATTCCCACTGAGCACTCTTGAAAGTGTTCACCCCATCTGCATGTGATGGGTAGTCTAGTCTTCCATTTGAAATATGACAGCCAGATCGAAATTGCCTACTAAGAATCTACAATTGATAATTAAGGAGAAAGCATCTAACTTTTTGAGCTTTGCATCTATCTTTCTTTGGGAAAGGCGCCTGCTAATGTTAGCACATTTCTGTGCCAGTCCGTACTATCCTTCTATTTTTTGTCATCCATTTGTAGTAAATCTTGCTCCAGAATTCAGTGAAAAACAGTCTGGCTGAAATATTATAAATATCTGTGATAGCTGGGAGACTGAGAGCTGCTGATAAATAGAACCTCTTTCGACTAAGTGGGCGCCTGCAGTGCTGACTTTCAGGCACCTATGGCAGGCTTTCCTCCCAGACTTCTTGGGAGGTTGGAGATAGGGAGGAATAAAGTCGCTGAGTCAGCTGAACTCCTTAAGGTTTGTGTTTTATTTTGGATGTCTTCATCTTACAGAAGATGCCCCATCTGCAAAACCAACCTGTGGCTTCATAAATCTCCTGTGGGTAGACAGGAGCAAAAGCAAGCTGGCAGGAGTTGTGCACTGGCTTTCAGGTGTGCCCTGTGCCAAAATGTAGATGCCCCAGTTCCCAGGCAGATTTGGCAGAGCTCCTGGGAAGGTGAGAGGTGCTGGTTGAACTTTACATGACCCATTCCAGCTTAATGAAGGGAGAAATCTCCACCCTGGAACTTCTTAAAACAAAACTTGATGCTTTTGAGAAGCCTCTTTTGTACGAGCAGGAGTTGCAGGAACAATTGGGTAGAGTTCAAAAGACCACAAGCTGTGTCACAGTGGTCCCTTCTGGATCTGCAATAGGCTGTTCCATGAAAGCTGCATTAGTTTAGTCCCTTTTCTTGCCAGACTGTGACCACCTCATCTAGCACTGCAGATCTGGGGTTAACAGCTGAACTGATGAGGAAAAATTTCCAATAATGCATCAGCAAAGCTGGAGATTTTCACCAATATCCTTGTTATATAAACTGGCTCTGTAGGATGGGCACTGAGAGCTCAGTCATGGCTTTAATTATCTTCCACAACTGTTTCAAACCCTGATCTCAGCAATGCTTTTTATACCTAATTTTGGCCTCTTAATGAATAATTTGCCTAACCAGGACTTCCACGGTTTAGCATAGTGGAAACTACGTTAGTGAAAACTGGAAATTGTGTGAATGAGGAAGCTCTGCTTGCATCCTGCTGAGTAAAATTCAGGAAATTCTTTGGGTTACAAATGTCTCTGATTGTGACACTTTCACAAAGTATCTTCATATTTAATGTGACTTAATGATGCAAACTGAAGCACTAAGATATATTTTTAACTAGGAAATAGACCTTTTTTTCTCAGTTATGATTTTTACATTCTGGTAATTTAAAGGGCTATCCAGAAAACTGCAGCTCAATTTTTCCAAATCTTTTTTTTTTCCCCCCAATGGAAAACCAGTTAAAAGATTTTATGCTGTTGTGACATGAATGCAAGAACTCTGTGAGCTATGTGAAGTATGGCCCCAGCACATCCCTGGCAGTGAAAGCATCAGAGACCTTGGTCAAGGCTGGAAGCAACCTGAACATGGAGCTTGCAAAGCCAAACTGAGCACTGATCAATGAGCTGTTGGTTTAGTTACAGCTGTTTGCTCTTAGATTGTCTCCTGGGCTGGGGAAAAGGTGATCCAGGTCTGCAGAATAAGTACTTTTCTTTTCAGCTATGAATGAACATAGTTTGTAATAGGAAAGACTATTTCACATTTTTGTAACTGGCTCTGGTGATTAGAGGGTGAATCCCATAGTTCAGAGCCCTGATGTGGTTTTTGCTTGCTTGTGCATGGCTACGGACTACTGAAGTAATTAAAAACTGAAAATCAGTGTTCTCCAATGTCCACAAGTCTTCAAGAACCACACTGACTCTGGGGATACTGTCTTTAGACAAAGAGAGCAGTAGAATGGGAGAAAATGGGCTTTTTTACTTGGACAGCTACAGTCTGCAGTAACAGCTGTCCATGAGTACAGTGTAGAGTGTAATTCCTGTTGTCAGAGTTTGATGGAATTATTGCTGATTTGATTAAAACAGATAAAGATGACTTTGACTTTTCTAGTTTTGAGGGCCTCCTTCTGGCCCCAGTTACAATCTCCAAAACCTACTTTGTAGAAATCTTCAAGATTGGCAACTTGACCAAAGAATGGTCATTACTGCCAGTTTGCACTTTTGGAGTTGTGGATAAAGGCAAATGCCCTTTTCTCACAAGTGAGGGACCAGTGATGCTTCCAGTCACCCTTTGTTCCTGCATGAGATCTACAGAAAACCACCAGAAATTTGATAAAACCACATCTTCAGCTTCTCTTTGAGGCTGACCTGTGTATGTGGTCCTCAGCACAACTGTGTTGTTGAAGCAAGAGGCTACCCACCACCCTCACAATTTCATGTCTGGTCTGGATGGCTTGGCTTCTGGGTCAAACTGTTTTGTAAACAGCCAAGAAGCTGCAGCCCAAGGGTGGCAAAGTCTCTGCTCGTTCCTGCCACTGGTGTGTTGGGCTGTGCACAAGGATTCGATGCTTGAGGAGGAGGATTTGTAAAACCATGAAGTCTCCAGCTAATTGCACAACCAAGGACAAGCTGATGGGTCCAGGCAGTATTTTTGTGATGGGGCAGCAGCTCTGCAGACAAGGTGACTTCTCCAGATGTTGAGGTCTGAGGTCTGCTTCTACTTTTTAGTTTTTAACCCCTTAAAACTTGAAGCAAACCCATCCTTGAATGCTGAACTGGGGCCATGGAGAAGGCTTGTTGTGCTTTGCAACTCTTCAGACTGGTCGGTTCTTGTCTTCTTGTCCATGTGCAAACATTGGAGGAACACAGAGCTTATGGCAGCTGGAGGGGGAAGGAAAGTGGTAGCAACTTTCTGGAGATGGTGTCTGCTGCAGATAAGGGAGAACACTTTCTTAAAACTTAGTTAAATAGCAGAGCTTTTGGCACTCAAAAATTGGATTTTTGATGAATTTGGATGGTCCAGTTGATCCAGACTGGCTGATTTTTCTTCACAGAGGCTATATTTTATGCTTAGCACTCTTTTAGTGCCAGAAAAATTCTTCATTAATTCTTTGAACCAAATTTGTTCTTAAAGTGGAAGCCACTTTTGGATTTGTTAATATATGCAGCTTTTTCACAATTTGAATTTTTAATATATATTCATGAATAGTCTCTACGGTATTGTGCAGTGATGGTGTTTTATCTGTGCCTGCCACAAAGGCTTTTCCTAAAAGTCAGACATTAGGCAACTTCCCTTGCAAATTTATTTTTGGACATTTTCATGCTGTCAGTACAGAAGCAATCAAAGCAGCCACTGTTCGGCTTTGCTTTGTTTGGCATTTGATCCCTTACCCTGGATGGCACGCGGCGACCCAGCTGAGGGACAGTCAAACACATGCCCTTCCCCTTCTCCCTGCTCCAAAATGTGCATCTGCTGTGCAGAGGCCCTTAAGGTTTCCCCAGGACTGTAGGGAATGGGATACATGGGATGTCTTTGGTCTCCTCTCACACCTGGATTCTACATTAATTTATTTCCCAGGAGATTAATGCAGTATTTTTCATTCTGTAGACTCTGGAGAGGATGTGCATGCAGCCCCACACAGCACAGCCCCACTCACTGGCTGTCCTCTCCAGATTCACGCTTCCTGGTCTATTCAGGATGCAGAGGTGCTGGCAATTTGTCCACAGGTCCCTCGGCAGACCCTCAGGTCTCCTTGGCTCTTGCCCCATGCACTGCTCAGCCTGTGCCGGAGCCCACCAGCTCCCTGAGAAAAGGATTTGTCATATCCTTCCAATGTACATACTGAGACTTTCATTGGAGTCATGCCATAAAACTCTACAGAGAACTTCATGTGATTGCTTTAAGTACATTAGGACAATGTACTTGAGAAAATTGTAGTTAAATACAAAGTAATGTTGAAATACAGCACAAAGGAGTAAATGTTGCTGCATCTTCTGTAATTGCTCTGGTATTTCTCTCAGTTGGTCTTGGGGGTGAAATTGCTGCTTTCAGGGTTCATAGATCTGGATGAAAATGTATGTGAACACTGCTTGTCACAGGGTGAAGCATTTATGCTTTCAGGTGGTTGTGGCTGAACACCAGGTGATGCCCAAGAATTTGGAATACTTTTACATTGAGTTCATAGCCCGTTTGATGGTGGAAGGGAAGGTGACCTGGAGGAGGCGTGAGCAGCTGCAGAATGTGTTGGGGTGCAGGAACAGGGGATCAGCAGTCTCACATTGCTCCATGCAGAAATGCTGTCCAGGGATTTGATACATCCACTTCTCAGAAATGGTCTTACTATATTCAATTACTTTTTTAGGCCTTTTCTTTATGATTTCTACTGCTTGTGTTTTATCTGTAGAGGTTTCGATTTCTGTAGGTCTTTCTCCAAATGGAAGCTTTTGTTTGGCTCTGACAGGAGTTTCTTAGTTTGGAAGCTGTTTCCTGTGTCTGTCAAGAGGAGAGGGCAGCAGGAGGGACATGAGAGCTGTTGGTTCAGCCAGGATCTCGTGATGGGACCAGGTAACACTGGATCGTTACTTATGTGGTGGTGCAAACGTATGCCAGTGCAATTTCCAGGTCCTATAATTTGCCTTGTTCCATGAACATGATGACTTTTTTTTAAGTATAGTTAAGGGTTACCTTCCTTCAGAGATAGTATCAAAGCTTCCCAGAGACTAGAAGGCAGTTTGTCCCAAGAAGACAGCTCAGCGAAGGGAAATCAGAGTGTGATGCTACCAGTCCGTACCATAAAGAATGTAAGTGCCCAGTCTGGGAAGGTATTTGGGTTGTAAAGACTGGTGGAGCATGTCTTTGAGCACTGTGCTCTGCTTTCACAACAAGGAAAAGCATGTGTTTCTGAGAAGAGCTGTGAAATTATCTTGGGAGATAAATCTGGGTCTTGGATGTAGGCTTGGAAGTGGGGTTGGGATCACCCACTCAGCTTTCCGAGCACTCCCGGTGGCATGTGTTCTATAACGAGCCGTTTCGTGTCGGCTTTTTGGTGCTACGATAGAGTAGTAGGGTTTGCATTCCTGCTACGTGCACAGTCTGGGGAGGCTTATTCCCATGGCTGGCACGAGTCCGGGTGTTTCTTCCCCCTCGGAGCGTTGTGCAGGCTGTTTCCCGAGAGCTTTGTGCGCGCAGTCACTGGGAGCGGGTCCTGCAGGAGGGATCTCAAGCTGGGGGTATGGCACAGGTGCCTTCTCCCCACCACCTGTGCTGTCCCTGTTGCAATGTCTTCAGACCCCATCCTCAAAAGGATTGTGTAGCTTCTCTTCCTGGAGGCCTGAGCACCTCGGGGCATCTCAGACTCACTGTCTGAACTGGAGAAATGAAATGAGGGAAAGAGGGCCCATGTGGTGCCCGGCTCTGGATGGGCATTGTGGTGAGCCTGCTCTGAGCTGCCTGCACTGGGGGAATTGCCCCTGTGCCAGTGCAGCACAGTGTGGTGTGCTGGGACAGCAGCTGTGCCTGGCAGCCTCTCCTGATAAACCAGTACTGTAGGAAAGTAGTGCTGGCCAAACATCTGCAGCACAGCTCTGTGCTAGTGAGGGCTGGGAACCTCTCAAGCTGAGAAACTGGAAGTATGAGGAGGGAAATATTTTCCATTATTTTGATTGGACATAAACCAGAAAAGAGTGTAGGTTGCTACAGCTTTCCTGGTTAGCTTCCCAGCAGCACCCTCTGGGAGTTTTTTTCATCATGCTGCTCTGGACATGGATTTGGATGGGTATAAGGCACTAAAGTCAGCTGTGACAAAGGGGAGATCTTTAGGATGCTCAAATGTCCAGGACAGGAGCTAGGAATAAATGTTTGCAAGATGATGTATGTATTTGTGTGAAGTGCCTGGTAATGTTGAATAATTCTAGAGTGATATGGGCTTTGGAATTTATTTTTTTGTAATAAATGGAGAGGTTTTATTGAGTGGACAGAAGTTCAAAGTGAAATATTTTCAAATACTCTTTGATCAGCCAACTCTATTCTTTCTTCCTCTAGAAAGGAAAGAAACAAAAGACCAGGCTTGGATTGTGGAGTCAGATGGTGAATTTTAATTTTGCTTTGTGTCTCCAGAGGAAAATGAACCAATTTTGTAGGGGCAGGTGTGTGGTAGAAACAAATGTGCTGCTGCTCTGTAAGGCAGGAGGGTACTGAAGGCTCCTTTGGGTGCTGGGGAGTCTGTAAGGGTGTTGGTTTTTGGGACAGCTGGTAGAGTGAGGTATGGAAAATTGCTGAGATAGTTAGGAAGGATGAATAAGCATCTCACAGTTTTGAAAGACTGTGGTATATGCAGGCAGCACTGGGATGTGCATCTTGGCAGATGGGCAATGAAAAGGTAAGGGATGGGAATACTTGAGTAAGTGGTAATTTCTTCATCTTGGGAAAAGAGCTGTTGGAGAGCACCTTGAGGTGAGAAAGTCTTGTCATTGTTAGCAAAAGGGTAGAAACCTCTGATTTTACCAGAATGGCACAGGTGCAAAAGGGCCAGGGAGCAGTCACCTCCGTGGTAGCTGCTATCCTGCTGCTGGGCAAACCCCATCTCATCCCCACAGTTGTCCAGGGCTTGAATAAGATCTCAGCTATTTGACTTTGAAGGACTGGAGAGAACTTCAGCATTAATGGCTTCGAGGTGTTCAAATGTGGCATTAACAGGCTGTCTGCCCGAGACTAGCTTCAGCAGCTCCTGGATGCCTGGGTGCAAAGGTTCAGATCCTATGGGAATTGGTGGATAATGGTTTTGATGCTGCAGGGTCCCCCCACTCAGAAGTTTGTCCTTGGAGAGCAGATCTGGGGGGAGGAGGAGAAAGCTGCAGAGTTCTCTCCATCCATCCTCCCGAAGACTGGAAGGAAGCCTGTTCCTTGCTGTGTGAGCAGCCTTGCAGATAGCCAGGATTTAGCACCAGGCATTCAGGAATGCCCAGCATTGGGGGAAGCATTCCTTGCAGTGAGAAGAACAGGCCATGAAGAGTGTTGGAAGAGTCAGTGGACCCCAATTTCATTAAAGAAAAGACTTTTCATTTGCAGGCAGATTTCTACTTTCACGTGACTATTAGAGATTACTTTCAAAGTGGTTTTCTTAATGCAGGTAGTATCTCTAGAAAAGTTTTACAGGAATGATGAGCTCTGTTGTGTGAGGAAAGGCTCCCATTTATTTGTGTTCTTCCACTAAACCTACAAAAATTCCATATTTGGCACCTCAAAAAGGTACATTTGCCCAGGGACTGGATGGCTGGAGGCACCAGTGTCAAAGCATACCAGCACAATCCTCTGAAATGAGGGAACTCCAATGTTTTCAGGGCTAGCTAAAAGAAATGCCTTTTCTCTGTATCCCAGAGAAAGGAAGATGTAAACCCTTGTCACGTTTTTGTGCCTCAGCAGAGCAGTTTGACTTGCTGAGGGGCTCTGTGCATGTCAGCATTTCACTACTGTGTTTTGAAATTTCATTTTCCCCTCATTTTGAAGATTATCAGCCAAGTAAACATTTCCAAGAACCCCCTCCACAAGCACTACTGCAAAGCTCATTTCTGGTGATGTATTTCTCTCAGGAATTTGCAGACAATGAAGACAACTGGCAGTTTGACTACCAGAAGCAAGTTGGGGGCAGATACAGCCCCATGAAAAGATAATGGATCTCTGCGTTTTTGCAAGCACATGTGTGGGTGTTGCAGATTTTGTTCCAGCATGTTGTAGACAGGTTGGAGGGTGGATTACAAGATGCTATTTTCAGAAAATAGGACAACCTGCCAAAACAGAGAGCTTTTTTTTTGGCTGTTTTTCACTAGATTCTAGTACAGGAATGGAGAAACACTAACCCCCATTGAGAATTTCTGGAAGCAGAACTTTATCTGTTATTTATTAATCCACACACTGATCAAAGCCTAGGAGAGGAAATCTGTGCTGTTTCGTCAATAACATTTGAGCACATTCTTGTGTTAATTGCATGTTCTGTTGGCTTCAAGTCTAAGCCCTGTGTGCATTGTTGAAGGGGGTGAATCAGACAAGATTAGATCACTCACCCTTCTGCTTGGGCTCTTCTGTGTCTGCTGGTGGAGTGAGACAGGTCTTTGAGGCAGTTGGCTCTGGTGATTTTCAAGCTCAGGGATCACCTGGGGAGCTAAGCTGCTCAAAAAAATGGTAGGCTATGATCAAAAGAAAGCTGTGGCTTGAATATTGTACTGAGGAAGTTCAGGAAGAAAAGGCAACTTCACATTCACATGAAGAGAGTGCAGCTTCTTCTCCCCCACACACACGTAACAGCTGTAGTTTTGTTCAGTGTGTCTGGCTTCATGTATTGTTTTCAGAGCAAGGGTAATTAGTGTCTGAAAATGTAACTGCTCTTTGCTATTGTGGAACAATGTAAAAATCCCTTTTCTCACTGTAAAACATTCCTGCCCTCTTTTGATCTTGTCAAGCTAGACAATACAGCTGTCTTGTCATCGTATTTCCCACGGCAGTGGAAAGTTTGCCAAGTGGTGGAAGAAACCTCAGAAGCCCTTAATTACTGTGACTTCATCAGTGAAATTTGACTGCCTTTGATGGACTTGCTTCAGACTGAAGCGAATTTGAGGGAATTTGGGCCTGGATGGCTTGGCCATGGCAGCTGCTGTTAACAAGGGGGATGGTGCCGGTAACGATGGGCAGCAAGGATTACCTTAGTGCAGGTCTGCTGAGTGTGGGGTGCAAGGTCACATTCCAAAGTCAGGAGCTTTATTTTTGCATTAATAGCAATACTCAGGGCAGTACAAGGCAAAAAAACCGTGGAGGAACTTACAGGGGGAAAGGTTTCCCTGATTAAGTAAATTCATTGCTGTTGTGTTCCTTATTTGCATTGTCCATCAGTCAGTGAAAATCACTCCTGTTAATGCAGCCTAACAAATGTTAACAACAAAAGTGCAGAGGATGTGATTGCAAAGGGTCACTCTTGGGGCTCCTGATGTTGTTTAGCAGATGGAGAGTCAAAGGTGGAATGGAGGGGTGGTGCTGGAAATTGGAAAAGCAGCAGAAGGGAAGACACTGGCCAAGGGTGACTTGAAGGAAAAGGTGGGTTGTAAACAATGAGAGATAAGAGAAGATGAAAGAAGAGGAAGTAAGAGACAGAACAAGTAGAATTATATCAAAAGTAGGCAGCAGAGGAGAACAGGTAGAATTATATCAAAAGTGGGCGTCAGAGGCAATTGATGTTTTGTGAGTCATCAGCAAACCATCCTGCCCCCAGAAAGGCTGACTCAGCAACATCAGTGGAAAAAAAATTCAGAGTTTTCTCTCGAAGATGCCATTCCAGATCAAAGAAGTTTCAATTAGTGAAACTGAACTTTCTGTCACTGATCCTCCCCTGCCTTAAAGGAACTTTTCAGCTGTATCATGTAAAGTCAGCATCCACCCTAGCCACTGCAGGGCTTGGCTCCCTCACTTCTCTTCCCTGCCACGTCTCCTCTTCCCAGGTCTGAATCATGGTCTGTTTTGGGGCCCTTTGCACAACAGAGATCTTGGTTCTTTTGGCAGAGGTGAGGTGTACACAAGAGGCAGCAATTACTGCACATCCTCTTAGAGGCCAAGGAAATCTAAAAAGAAGAGCAGGTGAATAAAAATAACTTGATGGAAGAAGGTTTCTGTGATCTCTTATCCCTGACAGTGGCCTGGCCACAAAAGCACTGCTGGGAAGGTACAAGTATGGTGTTAATATATGAACATTTTTTTCTGCCTTATGATTCAGGAATAAGGTGCAGTCAGGAAAACAGAGAATAGAAAAGGAAAATGGTCTCAGTGGCTTTACAATGTTTTGTAAAGGCTGGTGGTTGCTGATGATGAGACTGGGCTGAGTTGAGTGTGGACAGTCAGAGGGGCAGGGGTGGGCAGCAACTCCCAGTCTGAATCTTGATAGAAATATTCCCTGAGTTATTTCCTCTGTAGTATGCACAGGAGTTTGAGCTGCTACTTGCAACCCCATGTGTTGTCCAGTCTGTTTCAGGACTCCTGGGGAGGGGAAAAAAACCTCCACTATAAAGGCATGTTGTACACAATAAAATGCATGCAGAATTGCCTTGTTCTTCTTTCTCTTTTTCCCAAAGCACTTGGATTATATATAATATAGCTCAGTCCAATTTCACAGTGCCTGTGCAAGTGATGTGAGGGAAGGTGGTGACAAAACCATAGAGCTCCCCCCACTGCAGCAAAGCCTGGCTTTTGCTGGGCTCAGCTGGAGAAACAGATCCCACATCCTGCAGCAGGGCCCTGAAACAGCAGCCATGGTACCTGAGTGTGGCCCTTCAAACACAGCAAATGTCATGAGTTATTGAAGAACCAGAAATTTGGAGGTTTGGACCAACAATGACAACCAGCCGAAGAAAACCCTCCTGGCCTTGAGCGCTGAGTTGCAGTCTGGGCTGACAAGGAGATCCTTGGTGGGCTAGTGGGCAAGAGCAGACAGTGGAGCTCACCTCTGGCTCTGCACAGCACTGCTGGTGTCCTTCCCGCCCCAGACTGCAACTCCATGGGCTGGGTGGGATGTGAAACCTGGCTTGAACTTGACCTTGAGCCCCGATGAGGACTGTGAGGACAGCCTCTGGCTGCACAGCACTGCATTCCCATGGGGAAGAAGGGATGGGCCACCTTTCGTAATTGATCCAGAGCCCCACAGAGCCTTCCACCATTTTCAAGGTGCTTTGAAACACAGTTTTGTTCTGTGTCAGTACAGCACCCAAGCAGCTGCGCAGAGGAAAGCAGACAAAGCTTCGTTTTTAGACCATGCAAATCATGCATTTCAAATCTTTCCATTGTCGTGGTGATGGTTAAAACAATACCACTTTCTCTCCAGACTGCAAAATTGGCATGGCAGGCACTGGGAAATCTTACTTCTCCTTTTATCCCCCAGTTTTAGAAAGGAACAGTAAGCCCTGATGAGAGGTGTGTGTGCGGTGATGCCAGGAGACAGTGAAGTCAGGAAACTGATCGTGAGCATTAGGATCTCTCTCATGAGTTCAGATTTCATCAGGCTTTGCTGGCTTTATGCAGGAAAGGTGATTCAGCCACTGCTCATCTCTGCAACCTGGGCAGACTTGGTTTTTGTTTTCATCCCACCACTACTACAATGACAGGGAATAAAATTTCTGAGACAGATAACTGGCATTATTCATCAGCTGCTGGTGAAAAGGTCCTGCCTACATGTTTGGGTACATTTAGTCTGGACAGCAAAAGCAAAAAGTCATCCAATCCTCCAATGTCCATTAATTTGTCTTCTGTGATTTCTGCTGTAGGTACTTTGTTTTCCTCTGGGGAATTAACTTTTTATTTAGCCAAATATAGTTATGGCTGCTGCTGCCATTGGCTTGCTGTTGCACACATTAATTGCCCTTGAGCAGAGGAATGTCTCCCAGAGGGCCTAATCCTTTCTCAGCACCAGATAATCAGTTTTTTAATTGCTGCTGGCTTCGTCCCCTCCACTCACCCTGCGTGGAGCAGAACAACGTGATCCCTCGTTGGGCTCCATGTCCCCACTAATGTGAATCTAGGCCGTGCAACAGGACCTGCCGAAATGACCCCTCCATGTATCCTCTTTCTTTTTCTGAATCAGAAATTTAAATTATTACAGAAAAAAGGGTCTCGCAGGAGCTTCCAGGCAGAACTACAAATCTGTTAGCTCAGTCACTGATAAACAGTGTGTGAGTATAAAGTTAGGGCTTAGGTTGCTTAAACCAGGGCACGTAGACTTCTTCTTTGATCCAAGTTGTGTATTTCTGCTGCAGCTTTATTTTAAAAGCCTTTAATGTAGAAGCACTATGTGGCTTGCAGCTGTATGGGCTAACAGCCACAGGTAGCTCTGCACTAGACATTTTTATGCAAGGAATTTGTGAACATCCAAACATGGGTATCCCATGGGCTTAGTACTGAGGATAAGACCTGTTTTCTGCTGCCTGGATTGTAAGAATTCAAGAGTCGAATTGTTTCTCATGTTATCCTTTTTCAGTTGTTGCCATGGCAAAACCCCAGAGAGGACGGGGAGGGTTGTACCAAACCACTGGAACATAAACTTTTCTCTGGGATTGATTAAAAGATGTGTTCGTGTGCTCAGTCTCACCCTGGCGCTCACAGGGAAATAACCTCACGTGTACAAGCAGCTCTGAGGGGCACAGCCCGCAGCTGCCAGTTATTCACAGAGATCAATGCACACCAGGAATGAGACAGAGCAAATGTATTCCTCTTTATTCAGATAACAGCTTCCATTTTCTGTACCTCACCTGCTGCTCTTTGGGATGTTTTCCAGGTTGCATCAAGTGAATTTCGAGGCTCCCACTTGTGAAGGCAAGCGCCAGGAAATGCTTGCCTTGATAGGGGACTTCTCCTCTTCGGCAGAGTTCTTCGTCACCATCGCGGTCTTTGCCTTCCTCTACTCACTGTTTGCCACTGTGGTTTATATCTTCTTCCAGAACAAGTACCGTGAAAACAACAGAGGGCCTTTAATTGTAAGTGTTTACAGCATTTGTAGTGTTTTCCAGCGTAGGTCTTCACCTCTTGGTTTTCTGGGTTACTGAGGTTTTGCCGTGGTCTGGGAGATCCAGGTGTCCCACTGCCCAAAGCACTTCTACATTCACCTGCTTTTTTATCTTAATGGTGATTTAATATTTTAACACCAAGGGTAATAGAGACCATATGCAGGAGGAGTTTAGTCCTGTATGTACTTGTGAAATTCTGTGCTTTTCTCCCACTGCCCACAGTGATGATGATCACACAAATAACGAACACGGAGCTGGTTGGGTAGCGGGACTGGGTTCTCAGCCCTATGTCTGCGACAGCAGAGCTTCACTGGTGGGGAAAAAAGGGAAGAGGAGATCCTAGGCATTGTCCTAGCAGAGAGATGAAACCATGCCCCTGATCAAAGCCTAGCCAGGGAGATTGCTTATTGCTGATTACTGCAGGGTTAAGCCAAATTATTTTGCTTTGGAGAATTATGTGGCTCTTTTCTAGCGTGGCACTGTGCTCCCAGCATGTTTGTGTCTCCACACTGGTTTATGAGCCTGCCAGTTGTCATTCTCTGCACCCATCAAGCTGTGGCTGTTCATGCCTTTATTTTTCTTTTTACTGATTCCTGAAGGCTTGTGATAAAAAGCAAGTGCTACTGTGCATGTATTTTCTCATAAATTGAGACTGTAAAGCCAGTGAGGGCTGTTTTGGTCCAGGTGTCTGTTGCCTGTCAGTGCATCATGGCCCATGGTGCACCCCATGGTCTTGCTGGGCTGCCAAGCTTATCAAGGACCCATGTAAGGAAAAAGTTAGTTCTGGATTTCAGAAAAATCTAAAGTTTGTGACTGAGAGAAACCAGACATTTTGCTGAGACTTAAGTGTCTAAAAGCCACCAGTAAAGTATATCAGAAATATCTAGCAGGAAAAAAAAAAAATTGCTGGTGCAGAAAAGCTGGATCTATTAAAGGAAATAACCACAATAACAGCAAAAGATTAAACTGTAGGAAGGTAAACTTAGCATCATGGGGGTTTGAGGGAAAGATTTTCCTGCTGCAAGGAGATGTGAACTGTTTTCTTTGAGTTTGCATAATTCAAAACTGAAGAACTTTTACCAAAAAAAATTCTCCTTCCATATCAAAGGAAATGAATCCTCTCATTTGGGGGTTCTTGGGACCTTTCCTGTCCTAGAACATGGTGAGGAAATACAAGGAAGTCCTCACAGAGGAGATGAAGAACAGGTGAAATAAAGGGGACCCTACAGAAAGGGTAAATAAATAAAGTGGCTTGCTTCTTCTTGGTATCGAGTTAGATCTCATTTCAAACTGTCTCATCAAAGGATTAGTTACAGAATTCTGCCATCCTAATTTTCTTGCAGAAAATAATTCTTGCTTTTGACCAAACCCATTATCCTCTGGAGCAATAGAAAAAGGAAAGAGAAACAATAGTACTAATATGTCATGTTATGATGTGGCCACTTGCCTTTGTCCAGGACTTTCCTGAAACAGCTGCTGCCGTCGTGTCTGTCACAGGATGCACAGCACAATCCGCTACAGCATTAACGTCACATTGACTTAATTTGTTCTGTGTAATGGATTGTAATTGAATCTACAGGTTAAATATAACCAGTGTCTGTTACCAAAGCCTCAGTTTGCGATTTCCCAGTATTTAAACCAAGGCTATATGACCTTATTTGTTCAGAATATAAAGATGCTTTTGAGTTTGTCCTACAGCAAATGCAGCTCCTGCTGGTGAGTGGTTCTGGGAAGTGGCTGTGGGTTATGGTCAGGCTATGCCTGCCAGAAGGAGGGTCCCATCTTCCCCAGTGAAATGCTCTTGCAACTCCTGTGCACTGCAACCTCTGTTGTATTTGGTATTTGTAGAAAAAAAGAACTTTTTTTGCCTGTAGCACATCCTTGCTAGTGTCCCTGGACACTGTCCAGTGCAATGATTGCAGCACCACGGCCTGAGTGAGGACAGGTCCCTCTGTGCAGTGGAGTTGTAGGGAAAATGCAGAGCCCCAGCCAGAGAATACGCTGGCAGCTGTAGCCAGGAGGAATTCAGGGATCAAGGGAAAAGAAAACTTGGAGTGAAAACCAGCTTCTCAGGGCTGCAGTGCTCACCTAAGGGATGTCACACGCTCTGTGAAGGAGGCGGGAATGTATCCTCCAGCTCCAAGCAGATGCTGCTCTGAACTGATGTGTATGAGATCAGATGTGTGAGTATGTCTCATCCCTGAGATTTTTCCTTCCAAAGAAAAGTGCTGCAGAAATCTGTGGTGCAGCAGCAGTCCCCAGCACGTGCTGGTGCAGGAGGCAGGGCAGCCCTCGCTCTGTTTCATCGCCAGGCAGGATCAGTGCATCAGGCACCATTTCCAGACTACCCGTGTTTTCCTTCTTAGTGAAGAGTTTGAAGATGATAGTTTCATCCATCCTTGATTCTGCTGCAGTGCCTGATCACAATTTCATAGTTAAAACCATTCCTGTTTTAAGCCTTGTGCTTCCTCTTGGCTTCATATTTTCTCAGTCTGGGATGACATCTGCCTTTAAGCAGCACCCTCTCAGAAGCTGCCCTTTGTCCTGGCAAATTTTCAGGATTTGAAAATGAGTATGACAGAAGAAGTCGAGAGAGGAAAAAACCCCTTTCACTTGAAATTTTTTAATATTTTTTCAAAAAGCCCCTGCACAGGCAGTCAGAACACCATCAATGCATTACCAAATTGCAGAAGCCTGACTGGGTGCAGAAGATAAGATTATAAGGAATCTAATGACCATTAAGTCACAAGAAACTTGCAGGGAAAAATTTCAGTAACAAGTATTTTAAGTTTACTTGGTTTATACAGATACAGGGAAATGAACTGCATGTGCTGGGATCTCAGTGAAGCATCACTTTAATTTGGAAAAATATTTTAGCTTTCAGTGTGGAGTGAGGCATGATAACAAGGAAATATTTCCAGTAGGAGAGGCAGTTAACTCCTTCTCTGGCTGTTTGGATGGAAGCTGTGTGTTTATTCACTATGCAGTAAGCCATTTCTGTTGCTAACATTGCCTGTCAGGTTTTGGGGATAGAAGTCTTCCTTTTGGTTGCACAGGGCTGTGGTTGTGTTCCTCATCCACTCCCACAGGCCTGGCAGCAGCGAGTCCTTGCACTATGCGCCCTCTGCTTCCCTTGCTGGCTCCCTGGGGGATATCTGAGGGGATTCATACAGATAGATGAGCCTAAGGAGGACCTTAGATTCCCAGTTTCTGAAGGAACAAGGAGCAGGTTACCAGGGATTCAGTACCTCATAGATGCGTGCTGTGTGTTTCTGAGCTCTGCAGACCACAGCTGTGATTTTCATTCTGCTGTGAACTCCCACACGGTGCACGTGTGCAGCGAGGAGCTGGGGGCTCGCCTTGGTGGGTACAACGAGGGCAAGGCAGCTTCTCAAGTGACTGACTAGTGCTCAAGAGCCAGAAACTTTTAAAGTAAATTAATTGGAGGTGGTGACTTGGGTTTTAATGAATGCGATGTACAAAATGCCACCAGTTTGCAGTATGTCCCCATCTCTCAGACCAAACCAACCTAAGCTGGTTTCCACTCATTTAACACCACACACCCAGGGAGGCACTGCTGGTTTGTGGTGAGAGCAGAGATGAGCTGCACCCTGGGACCGCCAGCCCAGGCACCTGTGTTGATGCTCTGCTTCAGGTCTGTACATTTGGAGCTTCTTGCAAGCAGAGAGTAACCAACCCAGCTGTGCTGAAGTTTTAGGGGATCAGGAATAGGATGCTCCCATAAGTCTCTCAGAAAATAAAGAATAGTCACAGTCAATGTGTATCAGTCCCCATCACTCAGACTTCTTACTTTTCCTATGGTTTCTTTACCCCATATGTGCTCCATTTAAAATCCACGTGCTGACAACCCTATGTGCCTTCAGGTTTGTCTTTGGGAAGTTATGGCTTGGCCGTGAGAAACCACATGCATTCATGTACAAATGTAAATCACTTTATTAATAGTCCAGTCAATTAATATAAAAGCATTAAATTATTCAGCCAAGAAAGGTGACTGACATAGCTCTGAAAAGAGATAGTTCATTTTTATAGTGATTACTTGATAATTTCATTCTTAGGATGCATAAAGATGCTTACATCTTAAGAAGATGAGATCTTTCCTTTGCATCTGGAGTCCCGTGAATAATCACATTATGCAGAAAGGCATTTGGTTCCTTACAAATGTTGCAGATGGACTGAATTAAGTACACCCTGGTCTGCTCTTTGGACACCTCTTCGATTAAACACGTTGTACTTCCTCAGCTGTGTCCAGCTGTCTAGAAAAGAGAGGAAAATAATAAAGAGCCATCTATAAAAACAAAGACTGAAATGCAAAGAAATATTCAGGTTCTTCCTAATTTCATTTTTCAGCTGTAAAGGATTCAAAGAGCTGTTTCAGCCTGCTGTTGTCATCTCCTTTTGAAGCACAAGCCAGGGTGACCTTGCTGTACATGCTGGTGCCTCCCAAAGGCACTTCCTTGCCAGAAGCAAGCTTTCAAGGCCTTACACTGTTGCAAGAAGCATGTAATTCTTTCAAAGCTTCATTCGGCAGAAAATCTGGGGTGGGACCTCGTTCAAACCAAAACAGAGCTAAAATGCCACTGTAGGAAGGCGTTTGCTGCCTGCAGCAATCTGCTCTTGGCCGCTTTTCTGGCTGGGGCCGGGGCTGCAGCTCTTGCTGGGGTAGTTCTTGAATTTTTAGGTTGGTTGTGGCTGTGAAAGCAAATCCTCTGAGTGGTTTGCCTCTGCTGGGTAAAGAAATCTCCCTCTGCTCCTGTGTGGCTGGCCATGAAACCTGTTGGCAGTGCTAGATAGGCTCTGACTGGGAGGGTTTATGGACTTCAGCATTTGAGGAGTTGCTCCCTTGGATGCTGTAAATGTGCGAGAGGATTTTCCCGAATGGAAAGGTTTTGTAGCATGAGCCTTACATGGAAGCCAGCTACAAGGCGGCAGCAGCTGTGGCTCTATGAGGGAGGAAGGATGCCAGGAGCCCTCTGGCCAGGCCAGAGCTGAGGTTTTGCCTGTTTCCAACCATGACAGCCCAAGACCATCCTGCCAGACTTGGTTGGGAGGGAGAGCAGGGCACCGAGTGCACGCAGGGACATGTGTGTCACAGCCTTCAGGGGCTGATGAAGCCGCTGACCAGCTCGGAGCAGATGAAACACATCCCCTTTCTGAGTGAATGAGCAGTTTCTGCAGAGGCTCTTGGCTGGGTGAGCTTGTGCCAGACACTGGGCAACCCAAAACTGTGCTCAGGAGGCTTAAGTGACTGCCCCTTTCAAAGAGAGACATTTTGCAAAAGTCAGTAGCTTGATAGCAAGGAGAAGTACTTCAATTATCATGAAAAGAAAAGGCATTCACAGTTCTATTCTAAAACGTATAATATATAAAATTGTTCCAAGTAGGCATTTTTGGCAAACTCAGTAATAACAAGTTTCAACTTGAAAAAGGCAGCAAGAATTTTTTTTTTTTTTGGCACGTATTTCAGGATCTTAAGAAGTCCCTCCTTGGATACTCAGAGTGTTTTAAATTCCGGTTTTTGCCTTTCTTTACATGTTCCTATTTCCCTTCCTTCCCAAAGGCACCTGTAGGCAGAGCGAAGTATCTCAGATGAGATGTGAGAGAGAAACTTAGCAATTAGGAGTGTAGTGTAATCATTCAGCAATACACACTGAAGAGATCTGTAGACACCGCTTTAAGAGAGGAACTACGAAGAATTACTTAGTTCCAAAGGAAAAAAAGACTCACCCGTGCTATAGGGATATTAAACATTGAAATGCAAGATTTGTTTTAGTGTGCAGGCTCTCTGGCCTTAATTACCAAGGAGAAATTCTCTAGATAGACATTAAGCCACAGAACAGCTCAGCTTGAAATTCACTTTTATTTTCAGCATGTCATTATCTTGTAACTCTGTTCCACCCAGAGCTGTGAAAATGTTCAGCCAGAAATGCAAACCCACTTGAAAACAAGAGAGGTTCAAGTTCCACCCGAAGCTGAAGGTTCGCAAAGATTCAAAATAAATAGGAAGATGCAAGTTTGCTCTAGTCATAGAATAATACATTTTGTTCCTTGCATTGTGCAGAGGCGGCAGAAGAAGTACTCCAAGAGCCTGAGTCTGGCCATGTGGCCTTGATGAGAACACCTACTGAAAAAATCCCGGTGTTCCATTAGCCTTTCTGTCCTGCCTCCTTGGCCAGCTGTTGGCCGGCTGCTGGACAGGCTGCACGGTTTCCTCTTCGAGTCCCACTGTGCCATCTTTCACTTCTGGCTCAGTGTGTTTCTTGCGCCCAGCCAGACTTTACAGTTTTAGGAAGTTTCTGTATACAAGAGCTGATCCTGGCACCCCAGGAGCAAGAACCCTTTCCCCAAGGCTCTGACCTGCTCTGAAATAGGGGAGTTTGTAGCAGAGAGGGCAGGGTTTTGGGCTTTGTGACCACCCTGGCACAGGGGAGCAGAGGAAGTCATGAGAAGGCTGGAGCATGGGATGTGATGGGGAAGACAAAACCTGAGAAATAACATGAAATACTTAGTGCCTTTAGGGCCATCCCGTCAACTGCACAGTGCCATGGGACATTCCTAGAAGGACTTACAGCCCAGGGCATGGCCACCAGCAGTCAGAGTGAGGGGCTCGTGCAGATGCAGTCATTTGTGCAATGAGCCTCACCAACATGGGGTCAGGGCCTGTGAGCTCAACAGCAGGTCTGTACCCCTGCTGCTGTCACCTGCTTCAAGAACTTCGCTCACTTTCTAAATTTCTCTCTTTTTAGCAAGTTTAATCTCCTGTGTTGCATTAGTTTTAGTCAGTTTGTCTCTGTTTACATCAAATTTCTACCTGCTGTTATTCATTTCTTTAATTGGCGTTGCCAGTGCACTGATTACAGAGCTGGATTTAGTTTGCAAAGGCTCCAGGTGGGGTGACATTGGGAGAGGGTTGCTTGTCATTTAAAAAATACATTCCCCAAAACTCTGCTGTGGCCCCATCTCTTGTGTCAGTCAGAACCTACATGGGGGCTTTGCATCTGGGTAAACAGCATGTCAAACCTCACAGCAAATAAAGAGCATCTCCCATCATCATCCACAGCTCAGCGGATATTTGGTGTTTCTACCAGCTGGAATTTTTAGAAAATGTTTGCAATTGAACTGTTACCTCTAGGAATCTGCTTCTCATTCACTGCTAAGGCATTTGAGATACAAGAATTTCTTTTGCTGGGAATCTCCCTGAGAAGAAGGATTACTCTGGGCTATATGCCTCTGCCCTCACGGAGTCTCTTTGGGTGTTAAAGAGAGTTGTCAGTTCCTGGGCTTCACGCTCCTCAAGAGAGCCCATTTGGGCAGCACGAAGGAGGTCAGAGGAGCTCAGAGCTCAGTGGCAGACACAGGCCTGCAGAAAACAAATTGTTAAAAGAGAAGGATGTATCCTTCGGGAAAGCATCCAGGCACAGTTAATTTAATCCCATCTGCGTCAGTGGAGACATCCTTTGTTCATGGCTCGCTTGTGCGGCAGCGTTATTGACTGGTGCCTCTTCCATCGTGACGGAGGCTTGCACCCTCCACCCCTGTGGTGCCACAGAGAGCTCCTTCCCCAAATGTCAGGTGTGCTTGTAGGTGAGAATGGTGTTTCCTAGGGATCACTTACGTCTTTGAGAAGCAGCCCGAAACACTGGGTTCTTAATGAATGTTTTCCTTTCCTTCCATGCACACCTTTATTTTGCAAGGGGGAAGGGGAAGCAGCCCCTTGGGAGGTGGGATATCAAGACGCAGTGAAGCAGTTAGTGGTATGTTAGACTTTGGCACCTCTGCCATCTGTTGTGGGCTGACAGATGGGATGAAATATGACAGCAGAAAGGCTCTTCTGTTTTAGCAAGACACAAGAAAGCTTGAAAAATCACACCTCCTCCCTCCTTTCCCCCCAAACCCACACAACAACAGTGTCACTTGGCCGCTTGCTCTGGCTAAGACAAGGAGAAGTTTATGCCTGAGCATGCTCCTGAAAGTCTTTCGAGGGGAAAGTGAGCAGAGTGGATCAGAGCAGAGCTGCTCGGAGGCACTGGAACCTGGAGGGACCACCACACTTTCTCTACTCTTTTCACATGGATGGGAATTAGGAACCAGTGCTTTCCCGGGCCAGGGAGGAGTCTCTGCTTGGCAAGTCTTGCTGTTTACTTGCTCACTCGTGGTAACTAGTGTCTGCATGGCTCATGCAGCAGGGACATTTGGCCTTACCTGTGGCTGGTGAGAAAACTCCTCATCTGGTACCTGAGGATTAGCCAATTTCAGGTTCTCCCTGAGACAGAAACACTTCCTATTGGAAACCCACCCTGTCTGTCTGTAGGAGTACCCAGGGCAAGACCCAGCCCTCAGGAGGGCCCAGCTTCTTTACAGGCATGTGTATTTTGTAATTCATCCCAATGCATCAGCCTGGTGCTGTAAACAGCCACATTTTCAAGGCAGCTCAGCTTCCTGGGTACCAGCCACATGTCTGTGGGAATCTTGCCTCAAGGCCAGAGGTGCAAATGTCAGCCAAGGGGCTCTGCCCCATTAGGCATGTCAAGCACTTCTGAAAATTAGCTCTGTGGGTGATGACAGTAACAGATGATCACCTTCCACTAAGTAACAAGCTCTTGGTATTTCTCTCCTCTGACACAAGCTTTCAGTTTTCTGGTGATTTTTAATATTTTTTCCTTTCCAACGGACGCACCAATATAATGCTTCTAACTAATTTGTCTTTTAGGATTTCATTGTGACAGTGGTCTTCTCATTCTTGTGGCTAGTGAGCTCATCTGCTTGGGCTAAAGGACTGTCAGATGTAAAGGTTGCAACTGACCCTGATGAAGTGCTGCTGCTGATATCCGCCTGCAAACAGCAGTCCAACAAATGCTTGCCTGTTCGCAGCCCTGTTATGTCAAGCCTCAACACTTCGGTTGTAAGTGACTTTGATTGCTGCTGTTCACCCTTACCTTGCAGTGTATTTTCATCTTTTACCCGTGTATTGACCTAAATTGACTGGTGTAAACCAGTTAGCTGACATGATTTAATTGGAATTGCAGTCTTGCTGCAGGGAAAGGCAGGCTGTGACTCACAGCAGCTCTGTCGGAGCAGCAGCAGGATGAGTGTGCAGGGTTGGGAGAGGGAGAAGGCAAAGCATCTGTCCAAGTGCCTTGTTTGCCCCTCTGCTTTTAACTTGCTCACTGCAGCACTTTTGAAAAGGGGTCTGTGTGGTCCTTTAGGAAAGAAAGGTTTGTGCCTTACAGATTCCTTTAAAAATCCTCAAAAAAACAACATAAAATTGGACTTCAGAATATTAAAAAAAAACCAACCCCAAAAAAAAACCCCTCCAGGCCAGCTGATCAATTAAGATCGCTCTTTCTCTCTTTTTAATTAGTTTCTTTCAATTTTATCTTTCCACAATTTCTTTAAACTAAACTATGTTTTCAAACAAAAAAAAAAATTTGGTCTAAAAACTCAACATTTTTTTGGAAACAAAAAGCGAAGCAGACACCTGGTGAGCTACAGCTAAGGGAAGGTGAATTTGGGAATTTGCTCCAAAGCTGAGAAAATTTTCCAGCAGGTTTGGGGAGAATCATAGAATCATTTAGGTTTGTAAAGGTCTCTAAGATCGGAGTCCAACCACTAACCCAGCACTGCCAAGTCCAGCACTAAACCATGTCCCCAGGTGCCACATCTATACTTATCTATCCCCACAGATGGTGACCCCACCACTTCCCTGGGCAGCCTGTTCCAGTGCTTGACAATTGTTTCAATGAAGAGATTTTTTTCTAATAACCAATCTGAGCCTCCTCTTGCACAACTTGAGGCCATTTCCTCTTGTCCTTGGGAAGGAGGGGCTGGGAGCAGCTTTGCCTTCTCCCGGGACTGTGCAGGGTCCATAACATTAGGTTGAGCTGTGAGACCGTGGCTGCTGGTGACGAGCTCCTCTTCTTCCCACCCAGGTCTTTGGCTACTTGAACTTTATCCTCTGGGCAGGCAACATTTGGTTTGTGTTTAAGGAGACGGGCTGGCATTCTTCAGGCCAGCGGCACCCTGCGGACACCATGGAGAAGCAGCCTGGTGGCTACAACCAAGGTGGCTACAACCAAGACAGCTATGGGCCAGCTGGTGGCTACAACCAGCCAGGCTCCTATGGCCAGGTGGGTGAATATGGCCAGTCCCAGAGCTACGGGCAGAGCGGGCCAACCTCCTTCGCTAATCAAATTTAGGGTTCACGCAGCGGAAGCTCTTGCATCCCTCACATGTAGGGAGTTTAACAGGTCTCAAGTTTCAGTGGCGCCAGATTTTTAAGGGTTCTACATAAATTAATACTACAACACGGTGTTTAATGTCCATTGAAGGTCTAAGCCCACCTTGTTTGACAGATGGGAGGTAGCCAGTGGGCTGGAGTTGGCCTTTTTTTCCCTGACTAGCCAGACATAGGGGATGTGCTCCTCGCTGGTGACCTGGAGTTGCTGTTGTAGTACGTACTGTAGAGATAACTTTATGGTAGTTTTGTATGTGTTAAGATGGTAGAAGCATTTTGTAGCCTCAAGTCTGTAGTATTTAATATGCATAATATAATTGAATTTCCTTCTGCATTTTGGTGAAAAACGGAAGTGTTTTACTATGATTTCTACAGATTATTCTGTATATCCATGCATGTAACATTGCACCTAAATTTTCAAAACTGCCTGTCTGTGACTCTTCAGAGCATTTGTTTTGGTTATACCTTTTTCTTTCAGAAGATTTTACTATTATTTCAGTTAACTGAGTCATCCATCTGTAATTTAGTGCATGGATAAGCAGTTTCATACTACCAAATGTCTGGACTGTGTAAATGGAACTTCTCGACTTCTGCCACTATATTTTGTTAAATGTCTGTTTAAAAGAAGTATGCATCTTTTATATATATTTTGCAGAGTTGAATATATGGCTTACCTAAGTTCTGAATGCTTTGTAACTAAACTGTTTTTCCTGGAAATGGCATTCAGTAGTATATATGGTACCTGACCAATGTTTATTCCATTTAACTCAGCTAAGTATTCCTTCTGTAAATCACTATTTCTATGGATGTTTTGTGAATCTTTTAATGTGAGCTGTGGAGAATAAGGACCAAGTAACTGTGTTATATGTTTACAAAGGTGTTTATTTAACTACGATAACAGAGGTGCAGATATCAGTATACAAAATCATCTGAAAATGCCCTGTTGCTCGATACGGCAACATGAAAACCGCACGTGTTGTTGTGACCTTACAAAGCATAAATATTCCTTTATGCCCTCTTACGAGAAGAAAACCTTTCTGTCCGTGCTGTTTCAAGATTGTTAGATATCCCTCTGTTGGGTCGCTGCTCTGAGCGCTAGCTTGGTGCTACTGGAGAATGTAACTGGATTGACCAAATAACCCAGGCTCAGAGGAACTCATCCTAAAAGAGCCAGAGCCAGACTTGTAGCCTGTTTGGATTCCTCCCTGGGAAATTCAACCCTCCCTCACTACAGCATATGGGATGCATTGATACAAGTGAAAGCCTGAAGCACAATGTACTAATCAAAACTGATTATCTGCATTTCTAGATCAAAGTGTATCAGTATATAATCTTACTGTATGAGCTATAATGTTGAAAGCATCTTAGCTTAAAACAGCTTAGTCTCTTCTATGATTGTTGTAACCAATTTATGGCTACTTGGTGGATGAATCTATATTGTGATATCTATTTGATCCTAATAAAGTTATTGCATACAATGCATGTTTTCAGAGTATGTTAATATTGAAATGTCACTGCCAAATAACGAAGGTTACTATCAAAGAAAAATAACTATTCCTGTGCCTGACCTTGTTGGTCATATTCTTACTGTTTTCCAACACTTTCATGAGGATTGTTTTAATGTATGGTGGAGTATGACACTTCTTCAGACACCTGTCTTTGAAGGTCAGTATCACAAGTTTTTTAAAAAAATTAAAAGCGTGCGGTTTAATACCTGCCTGCCTCTTCACCTCTCTTTCCACTGTCAGTAGGACAAGTCCAGTACTGTGGTAACCATCCCAGTTCTGAGGATTGCTGGAAAGCCATGTGTGCATTGTACAGCAAACAAACTGGAATATCTAAATGTCCTCCTGTTCCAAATGAGAGCAAAATACAATTTTCTGGGTTAACGAAAAATTTTATTTTGGCTCTTAGTTAATTTTTTGGGGGTTTTTTGGTTTGGGTGGTTTTTGGTTGGTTTTTTGGTGGGGGGTTTGGTTGGTTGGTTTTTGGGGGGCTGGTTTGTTGGTTGGTTGGTTGTTTTTCTTCTTTTAAGTTTGGAAAAAGTTAGATATTGGCAAGTCAGGAGAAAGTTAAATCTGTGTGTGTGGCAAGGGGTGTGATGAGATGTGTGCTCTTCATACCTGCTCCCACATAGTCCTGCTTCTACTCTTTTTTTTTTGTTATTGTTGTTCTTTTAAATTCCCTTTGCATTGGTTGATGAGAAATATCCCAAACTAAGCTCCCATATCTAAGCTTTTCCACTAGAAATAGTTTTTGCGTCAACTAGCTTTCTCTTCATGAACTTTTCCACCCAAATCAGTAGGGTCTCATTCCCAAACTTTTCTATCCAATGCTGAGGGATGGAATGAGTTTTGCTTTGGTTTATTCCTGCATTTCAAACCAGATGAAATTCTTGTGTAACTGCGTGAGCACAAGGCTGCAGCTTTCTGGAGTTCACACCCCTGGAGAAAGGGCAGTTTCTAATACAAGGCTGGGAACAGAATTACGTCATATTTTGGGTACTATTTGCATAACTCCAGGTCTAAGGTTTTCTCATGAAGGGCAGAGCTGGTGGAAGAGTTGACAAAAGTAGTGTAAGAGGCACATGTTTTCATGGAAGACTTGCCCTTTGCTTTACCCAGCTGGCCAGATCTTCACAGGCACCTCAGCTCCTTGCTGCTGTACAGAACAGTTGAGCTGGTTGTTACCATTTGGAGGCTGTAATCTTCACTGTGAATTAGGAGGGAAGAAAAATCTCTTCACCTATAGCTTCTCAGATTAATAAAGTATGGCAGCAGCAAAAGTGAAAACAAAAATGATGCGTGCACTTGTCTGTGTTATGTAAGAAAATGTATTTGCATGTTTCCTCAGTCTTCCTGTGAATTTGAGTCTTATCACATCCTTTTGCAGTTGTTGAGAAATTGAAAGTTTATTTCAACTGGGAATAGTGACTGCATAGCCAAGGGTTGAGCAACTGATGAAAAAGACTGCATTTGATCTTACCTGGATTTAAGACAAATAGCGAAGTAAACTTGAGCATCCTTTGTGAAACTGCTGCTGGCAGCCTCGTTGCTTTCCTACTTCATCATTAGTGAGTATCTCTGCCAGTTAGTTAAATAACTAGGTCAGCCTGGAGAAAAAGAAACATGTTCCTTGATCCTCTGTGCTGTCCCTCCTGTTCTTCTATGTGTTTCTCTTTATAGGCCGATTCTCAGCTACCCAAGTTAGGAGCATATTTGCATTATCAAGTGTGAAGCTATGGGGGAGAGGCAGGTACATCTGGTGAGTGTGGTAGAGAGGAGGGAGCACAGGACTTTCTCCCCAGGTGCCTCAGAGGCCAAGGAAGGGGCACATTCACCTGCTGGTTTGGGGTTTCCCTCATTGCTCTTGGCTGAGGAGGAGATGCACTTTGTAGAGCTGGAGCATCAGTGTGTCCTCCCTGGAAGGTGCTGGAGAGGGCAGGGAGGGTGATTCTGAGTACCACTGGCTCTGGACTTCCTGTCCAGCACATCAAGGAGGCAAGGATGAATTCAGATGTGAACACTCTGCCCTCACTTGATGGGGTTGGGGTTTTCGTGTGTGATATTTTTCCTGATGACCACATCTCCTTCAGTGTAGCCATTGAGCTGCGCATAACAGAGCCTCAGTGATGGCTGAGACTTGGGGAAAGTTTGTGCTCCTGTGTCATGAATTCATGTGGCAATTGCCTGACCTCATTATTATTTCCAATCTTTATATGCTCTCAAATTGAATGAGCAATTCAGGCTGTAGCCCTGAATCAATCTTGGCTGAAACTGTGATGTGCTCATGAAAGAGGCAGTGGCATCAACGTGCATTGCACCTCCCTGTAGTCTGCTCCTGACAGTATCTCCAGAGTTTCACAGTTAATATGAGAGACAGATTAGGAACTACTGAGTAAAAACTGCCATGTATTATTGCATCCTTTTCTGAAATAGTTCTTCTCATATTATGCCATATCATGTCACAAGCATTTAGTCCTTTGTCCACTAGTTCTAAGATAGATTTGAGTCAAAATTCCTTATGTATGTTAATCAATGGTCTGCTTAGCTTGTACCCTCCCTAACTTAACTATTCTTTCTTAGGCTTTCTTTTTATTCCTTGCTTCTGCTAAACCCAAGAGCTTTTCCTTTTGGAATTCTCTAACATCAGCAATAATCTGTCATTTGCTATTAATATCTGATGCTGATTATCCCATCATTTGTCAATGCCATCTATCCTTATTATGAAGATCTTAGCATTTCAACATGAAATTTTAATAGTTCAGTGGGGAAGCATCCCATTTGTTGCATTTGGTTTCTGTTCTTACATTTTTATTGTTGTGTCCCCATTTAATGCGTTTTTAGGATTTTAAGAATATAGCTGCCTTTGTAAAGTCTAAATGTCCTATAATAAAACAATTCTCGGAGGAAAAATTACTTGGCAATAGTATTTTCAGAATTAAAGATCATCTAGTTCCATCCCCCCTGCCATGGGCAGGGACACCTTCCACTAGACCACGTTGCTCAAAGCCCCATCCAACCTGGCCTTGAACACTTCCAAGGATGGGACAGCCACAGCTTCTCTAGGTGAAGAGTCCAAGCTATTACCTGCCTGGGTGCGAGTTAGCAGCTCTTCTCCTGCAGCTCCTGAAGGGTTTGCTGGTGAAATGAAGTGTGAGAGGCCAGGAGGTGTGAATGCATCTCCTGTTTCAGGTATTCCCTTGTGCCTGTGTCCCTGAAATCCTGCCCATTGTGGGCAGGCTGTTCGCTGCCCTGCCCAGGGTCATCTCTAAGGGAGTCAGGACTCTGTCACATACACACACGTTTCACAACATCAGCCTTCTTGAAATGCAAAAAGCATTTCCTTAAAAAGGGAGGGGAAAACTCTGGGAAAATACCAAAAGTGAAGCAGAGGCTGTGACTTTTTGCAGTGGCAATTATTTTAAGTGAACTGCCTGTAAAGATTTTGCAGTTTGAAGTGGCAGGTTGCGTATTTTGTGCAGACAAGATTGTTAATGTGTGAAACATGCTAAAAATTGACCGATAAAAGCACCTGGATATTTCAAACATAAATAGTGCGTATCAAAATAGCTACAGAGCAGATGGCCTGGCTCCCCACACACCTTGCTGACCAAAATACTCGAGCAACACACACAGCCAAAATCTCACTGTCTTCAAAGCTGATCATCTGCAAAGGCAAGGGTTATCCTCATGCTACCCTTTACCTGTCAGGCACAAACGCTCCTGCATACACTAATTAGTGTATCCTAGGGGGATAATGAACCCCAGGTTTGTTTGAACTTGTTACTACCCCAGCAAAGCAAATCACCTGTTCTAGAGCTCAGGCTCTCAAACGTCGCTGGGATTAAAGCAACTGTGAGCTGAAATCTGATCTACGGTGGAAAGATCCCAAAACAGAGGGCTGGTTTTGCCAACCCACTCACAGTACTGCCTGCCACTGATAAACGGGCAACTGAGTCTGTTTCTCACCCTCGTTTTTTACCTTGGACGCTAAGACCAAACATACCCATTCCACGGATTAACCAGGATGTAAGGCTTTTCATGCCTCGTTGTATGGTTCAACAGATGTGAAAGGGAATTATCACTTCAACATGATATCAAGACTTTTTTTTTTTAGCTGATGGCAGATTACTAAGCCTGAATTCTTGTTTCATTTTAGTGTGTTAATTGATAGGATAATGAGCATTGATTATATGTGTTTTGGCTTCTCATTGCAATTACAGGCTCTGTTTTATTCATGAGCCAGTCCTAAAGAATGCACTGGAGATCTGAGACAGCTTAAACCTCTCAGAAAAAGGCTCTGAATTGTTTGAGTAATGACACTCTTAGATGGAAAATTAAAGGTTCTCTTTTCCCATGCTTTTTAAGATAATTAAAATCCAGGAACGGTAAGGTGGTGAACATCCTTATTCATTAGCCTTCAGTAATTTAGCTTCTACTAAATGAGGAAAACATTTTAATTCTCCGGGCCATCTGTTGCAGTCTCCTTTGTGTGTCCTGTTACATAAAGTCTCATCATGGATAGTTTTAACATCAGTATTGTGTCCTTTCACCAGGAATGATGAGCTGGGCGAGGTGTTTGAAGTGACTACCTATTAACAGGCCACCCTGGGATTAAAGCAGCTGTTTGGTCTTTTAAATGGAAGTTATCCTGTCTAGACACCTCTAGGCAAAGGATCCGCAGAGAGGAGCCCGTGCGTGGAGATAGGCAGTGTGACAAGCTGTGTTTTCTAATAGTGATATCCATGCCAATAAATAACAAAGTTCATCGGAGCCTTTCCAGTTCCTCTAATGTGCGACTGCTCTGCCATATGGCACCGTGCTGCTTTTGGAAGCAGGCACACTCTGCTCAGGTAGGAACCACAGCAGAGGCTCCGTGCTGGATGCTGCTTTAGAAGTGGTTTGGAAGCAGAGGAGGTATCTTTGCACTGTGACGAGGAAATAGAATAAATATTTAGAGTAGGAGTGTGCTCACCAAGGATAAATGCTGGATCAGGAACTGGGAAATGCTTGGATTCCGACTCTGGCTGTAGGAATAACTCACTTTATAGCTTGGGGCAAGTTACATTATCCCACACCGGTAAAGTTTCTTGTTAAAATTATAATTTGTATAGATGAGTGGATGCAGTGTCGAAGTTATTCCTGATGGAAAGTTACATCTCCACAGGTCTAAGAGGATCCAGGTTCCATTATGAGTTTGGTTTGTTTCTGTCAAATTCTCCTGTAAAACACAAGCCCCACTACTTGCCAGCCCAGCAGTGCCTTCCAGGGGCTGCTGTAGACCACTGTATTTAGCTGGCTCCACGATTCCCAGGTAGTGTTTACATTACTGATAGGCATGGCTACAAGCAGGCTGCTTCCACGGGGCAGAGCTTCAATCCACCTGCTTGCTATTACTCCAGTTGCTTGGAGATCACAAACAAACACCCTGGCCTCGAGATGTGTGGCTGCAGAGCAAGTGTTCCCAGTACAAAACAGTACTCGGTCAATCAGCCAGCTCCTGCTTCCACCAAAAAAGCTGCTCCTCTGGCTGCTGCAGGCATGCCTAAGGGGTAAGTTACCACATTGTTCTGGCATCTGGGGGATCTGCCATTTGTCTTGGAACTCATTATCTGGATGTGTTTGTCTCTTATCACATGCTCTGTAATTAGTTTCTAGCAATTCAGCACAAGGTGAGCAGGTTTTAGGTTTTGATTGAAAGCCGGGAGGTGCTTCTCACAAATGTGAGTCCTGCTGGAAATAAAAGCTATGTGCCTGCTCCAAACTGAGAGCACTGGTGAGGAAGGGATGGCAGACCCCTCTGCACTTTCCTGGGAATGGGTGTAAAAGTGAGAAACTTCTGGGACCTCTTTCATGTTGCAAAGAAATTACAAGAAGTTTGTTGCAATGTCCCTCACTTAAAATTAATTATTCAGCTTTAGTAACAACTCCAGGCTACTCACTTAGGTGAGGGATTAGAAGCTGTGTGATGTTCTTGTACTGCTTGTAGAGGCCATTTTCCTTTCCACTGTGAAGGAAAGGAAGTCTTCCTTGGGAAGCCCTGAGTTCCTGAGAGATTAAATAAAACAGAAATGACCAAGCTCATTCATGGAGAAATTAAATACCCAACACAACTGACCAAGTGATAATTGTGCCTCTCTGCTTTCTCACCACCAGCGTACCTGTAGCCAAGCAGCTGGCATCAATACAAGGTAAGGGGACCCCGTCATTGCCCCTTTGGGGTTCAGGTATTTCACAGCCCACATGCAGAAAACCCTGGTGATGTCACAGGGCTGCAGAGGCTGTGCAGATCCTCAGCTGATGCAAGTCAAGAGGGTCTCATGGGTCCCTGTGCCAAGCGCTCCTGTGTTATCACATCTCCTCTTCTGCTTGCCTTTTCATTAAAAATCACAACATAAATCATCAGTACAGCCTCTGCTAACAGAGGCTTGTGAACATGCAGTCTTTCGGAGTCATGCATGAGTGGGGGGAATGAATCCAGCCAAAATCCCAAGTATGCCATAATGCTGAAGTGCAGCACTGATGCTCAGACACGAAACATTCCTGTGCAGCCAGCTTCCCAAATGGGCCGTGTTTTCCCTGATACAGTTCCCTGGGAGTCCAAATGCATCCAGGAGATGGTCACCATGGCCTGTCCCCATGGTGTGGCAGGTCCTTGCTGGATGCCCAGGGTCAGGATAGAGCAGATGGGTCTCAAGCCCCATGCTGTGTCACAGCCCCAGCTCTGAAGGAAAGCTTCCTTCAGGGTGTGATTCCATGGGACATGCAGCATGTTGCTGGCCCACTCCAAATAAAATCTGGGCCAGGTCCTCTGTGGGTATAAACAGTTTCAATCTTATTAACTTTAATGAAACTACACAGATTTCCACCCACCCAGGATGGTTCTAACAGATTCCTTTCAATTATATCTCAAAAGCCTTTTTTTGTTTTTTTAATAAACTTTTCCTCCCTCCAGCTCTAAGAAAAGGCTCAGACCTTGAAAAGGCTTTTGCTACAGCAGCTTTGGTGTATAACAACTATGCTGACCCCGAGGGCAAGCTCAGCAAAGCTGAAACCAAGAGCTTACTGCAGTCCCAGTTTTGGCATGTCATACAGGTGAGGGGGTTTGCTGAGTGGGTGGCACTGGGACAGCCCTGGCCGAGCAGTTTGGGGGCAGGAATGGCAGCTCAGGCTCTGTCCTGCAGCTGGGCAAACACCAGTCCATGGGGGAATCCCAAGTGAGACTTTAGGGGTTTGGTACAAACATACTCAGTGACTCAGCTGCTTTATGTTGAGCCTGTGCCTAACACAGGCCGAAGGAGGGGGACGGCAATGAACCACGGCTGATGCCTGCTTGAATTTGTTTAAAGAAAGCAGGGCAATTGCAAAAAAAACCACAAACCAACCAATCAACCAACCAAATAAAAACCCTTGGATGATGACAAGAGGCTGTACTTATGAAGAGAAGAAACCCCTGGCATTTAATGAGGTGTTTGGTGGTTTGCCAGAGCACTGACCCCATACTGAGAGCCAGCCCTGTGCCACGGAACCACAGTCACTGCACTCACTGGTGGGGTTCCTGGGAGAGGGGGGCAGACAGCCCTCACCCACCTGGCTGGGTATGGTGAAAAACAGCCATAGCAGTACTTGTGGCTGTAAACTTCCTGCAGGGCTTTTTTTTCCCTCCCTAAATTAAAAAAACCCCACCAAAACCAAAACAAAAATCCCCCCATTTTATCAAGTGGTAGGAAAAGCTATATAGGACTAATAAAGAAGTGCTCAACTAAGTAAATGAGAAAGGTAGTACCTTTTCTTCCAAAAATAACAAAATCACATGACTGGTTGGGGAGGGGAAATTGTGACCAAATTAGAAACTAGGCACCTTATTGAAAAAGAATTGAAAATATCACTAGCCAATTAAACTTGGGATCCTGAGATGGTTTGGAAATTATTAAGCTAAAAAATTATCCTGGAACTCTAGCAAGGTTTTTTCGTAAGGAAATATGAATAATAGATATGTTACAGAATTTTAATAATCCATTCCAACAGGAATGCCCAACAGGACCAAGAGTAGCAGTACTAAAGTTATGCCTGTAAAATTAACAATTTCTGAGACCTTCACAATATATATTTGTATATATTTGAATAATAAATTTAGGAGTGTTGGTTGGTTGGTTGGTTGTTTCCTCCTCCCAGTTTTATCAAGACACAGGAGTCCCTTACTTCCCAGCAGTTACCAGCTATATCATCATCACTGTCAGATTTTCAGTCATGATTAGGTGTCTTTTAAAAGATAGATTCTGGATTCTGGTGGAAACTTTGAGGACGGGTTGTTCTCCTTTCTGATTGCAATAATACTTCTGTTTGAATTTCTTCGGATACCTTTAGAAAAACTAATATGAATGTAGACATAACAACCTGAATGGCAAAATAGAAAAATACATTAATCTTTACAGAGGTAGATGTCTTTTTCTTTTCTAATGATGCAGTAAAAAAGGAAGTTCATGCTTATTTTTTTTTTTCATTTAAAATCCTCCATAGGGCCAAGAAAACAAACCAAAGTACCAGGAAATAATTTCTTCCTTGGATGAGGAGTCAGAGAACAAAATTGATTTTGAAGATTTCATGATCTTGTTAGTCAGTCTCACTTTAATGTCTGACCTGCTGCATGAGATCAAAAATGTGAAAACCACAAAATGATCTGTGATTTTAAAGAAGAAATGGCTTGGCACTGTATGAGGAAAGCATGAGGGGGCTACACACAGAGATACCACTGTGTGCCTGCCTACCCTGTGCTGGTCCCTTTTAAATGGAATAAAGTTGTGTCCAAACCTGGCTGAACTTACTCCTCTCTTGAAACCCTTCACGAAGCTGGAGCTGAGGGATTTGTGTCCACTATGTTTGTGCTTTGGGAGAGCGAGTGACTGGCTCCTGCTGGGTCCAAGACCAGCTGGGGGCAACTCCCAGCCCAGTTTAACGCCAGGGCAAGGCAGCCCATGCTCTCCCAGACCTCTCCATCCTCTCCCTACAACAGAGTGGGAGATGATGGAAAGACAGCTGCCAAAATGCGCAGCCCCATCCCTCGAGGCAGGGCTGCCCGGCTCCCCGGGCTCTCCCAGTTATCCCAGGGGGCTTCAGTCCTGAGCAGGGCATTACCAGTGATGGGTTTCACAATGGGCAATGACCACAAAATCTGTTGCTGTCTCAGGTAAACACTGATTTTAGCCTGTGTGGTTTCCACCCCACCATTAACCCTGCTGAAGGCAGCATTTATTTACATTTATTTCCTCCTCCAGCTGCCCTCTTCCTTTAGAGATCACAATGGAAGGAATTTCAAGTCCAGAATTTGCAGGGCATCTTTGACAGTGCTGTGCTTGCATGACCAGGGGAATGACCCAAACATGCCAGCCAGCTGAATCTGCTGCTCCATGAAACTGTGAGAAGCAGAAACCAGACAAGAGGTGGTCCACACCAGGGATAGTGGGGAAAATGGGTGGCCAATAAATTGTTTGTATTGGAACGGAGCGATATTGGTTAGGGCCAGAGCCTCAGATTAAATGCTTATCATCCTAATATTTGGTTTGATTCCCACCTACAAGGTCCTGGCTCAGAGCCAGCATTTATCCCACTGTGACATCCCTTTGGGACACAAAAAGCAGTCTCACGCCCCAGGAACAGAACAGCCTCTGTAAGGATTTAATAAGAGTCTACCAAGATGAGCGAGCCAGCAAAACATTGGAGCCTTTTTAATTTTTTCTTCTTCCTTGGCTGGAAAGGAGAAGACAAGAATGATTGAGCCTTGGTACATGAAGTTTTAACAGGAAGGGATCAAACCCTCTAGTGTTAAAAGAGGGAAATAGATGACAGCTGAGTAATGAGATTTAACTCTTTGACGTAAAAGGGCTCTTAGTGTTTCCAGGAGCTAAGAGGATGTTTTGTGATGGATTTTGATGTGAAGGAAAGACTACAGTAGAAGACCAGCAGCCACTTGTTTGGAGAAGGAAGGTCTGTGCCTGTGCAGTGTCGGATGGAGCTGAAAGAAGAAATGCACATGGATGTGGTGGGTTTTGAAACAAAGCTCAGCAGGTAAGGTGCTGGGTTTGGACCTCAGCCAGGACATGGCCTGGTCTGGAGGCTCAACATTCGTAACTGATCCTACTACAAATCAAACCTCATATTAGCAAAGCCCCTTCTGTGATGGTGGGTGGCAAGAACAGGCAGCATCCAGCCTGTGGCAAGAAGTGACAAAGCCAACACGCAGTGTTTCTGCCTGTGTGCCCACAGACGTGTCCCTCCAGCACATCCCATTGCTGAGGGACTGGTGTCCCAGTGCTGTGAGGATGATTGCTTCCATGGGGTGCCCATCAAGCCTCCCAGAGGTGGGATCATCCATGCTGGTATCAGTTTAACACTGACACTTTGTCCCTGGTGTTAGTCTCTTTCCCCATCCCCTTGTTTTTTGGCCAGGTAGATTTGTGAAAGCTTAAAATATCAGTTGATGCTCCTTTTCTGGGGTAGAAAGATGGATTGAATGTGGGTCTCTAGGCAGCTTTCCCGTTACTAAAGTGAAGAAAACACAGCACAGCCCTGAGAATATTGTTTGGGAGCCACTGGTGATGCTGGAAGCATAAATTTCCTACTATCGCTCTGCTACAAAAAGAAAGACTGAAAGGAAAAATATTATGAAGCCAATTAAGAAAAAGTTTTTTGAAGTTGCTAAGGCTCTAACAGAGTTTTTGTTATTGCTGAAATGTTTCTAAATCTTGCACAACTTGAATTAGTGACTTAAGAGCCTTTTATCAGATCAATTCACTCTGTCATTTCATCATGTGCAAACCCCTTTTTTATCCCAATTCAGTGTGTTGTGAGCAACATCCTGAGTCCCTAGCTTGGCTCAAAAGCCTCTTGCACTAAGCACAGTGAAAATTCAAATTAAGAATCAATTCCTGAACAACTCAATAGCAAAGATATTCAAAAGGCAGGGAAGGAATCAGAGGCACAGAAAAACCAAGTGCCTTGCTGAGCACATGTAGCAGAGCTGGAGCTGGGTTGCAGCCTGCACTGGGCTCCTCACACAGAAGCCAAGAGGTACTGTGATGGTTTCTGCAAGAGTTTCTGAACAAAGTGAACGGGATGTGCAAGGCTCGATCTGCATCAGTTCTTGAAAATCCCACCTGATGCTCAAAAGCAGAAGGATGTATTTGGAAGGGCCCCAGCATCTTCTTTTAGTTAGGAGTAATCAGAAGTTTGCAGCTTGACTGTGGAAGATGCTCTTTTATTAACTCAGACTATTTGTGGCTGCCCTGAGCACTCTCAGCTATTGGCTTTGAAGCTGATCTGGTGCAGACAGCATGTCTGGCTGCATCCTCAGGGAGCTGGCTGTAAGCTTGCTTAAAAGGCTACTGTTGTGCTTTATTTTGTTCCTAGCTTACTCCTGTTGGAAGCAAAGAGAGCTCATCATTGATTTCTCATAGCAGAGCCCAGCAAGTGCTAAGGAGTGAGCAGCAGCTGAATTGATGAAATCTGCATGTTCCTCTGCCTCAGCAAGTGGGAACATCATGTCAGTATCTGATACCCTCAGAAGTGAAAGTGGCACGAAGAGTAGCCAGCCAAGGCCTGACCTCTGTGTGCTTGGGGTTGTGTTGGGATTTGTGCCGTGAGAGTGTTCAGGTATGAACCCTGGGAGGAGTATGAACCTTGGATCTAAGCTTGAAGTTCTGTTCTGAAAAGTCTGAATCATCTCTGCAGTCATATGAGCTTTCAGATGACTGCCAGAGATGAAATGAGGGTCAGGGAGAATTTCAGCCTCAGATCTTCAGCTTCCATTTCCAAATATCAGCTCAGGAAGGCAGGCTCATTCTCACACTTTAATTAGCACACCTACAGCTTCTCCCTGTGACTTCTTACTTTGTATCTGGCCTTTACTCTTTGGCCTGCCCAACTTGGGAAGTTTTTAAATCTGGCTTTAGTCTAATCTCTGAGGGGCTCCCGCAGATTGCAGGGGAACTCTCACATCCCAGTGCACTGACTTCGAGGAGGTGAGTCAGGGCAGGGCTTTGCATGTTAAACTTTCTTCTGGGAGCCCAGGGCCACACACACTGTATGTACAATTTTTCATAAGTCTTGCAGGGAAGAGAAATACATTTTTCAACTATCTTGCTGGAACTGTACCTTCAGTAAATCTGAGACATGTTTTCCATGTCTCTTCCTCCCTCAGAGTAAGTGTTGTGTTACTTTTTCATATAAGCTTAAACTTGCCCTGGGTGCACACACTTTGAAGTACCTGTGTGATGCACACCCCACCTCAGTGCTGCCATGTGTCCTGGCCCATGAAAGCTTCTCAGCGGTTATTGCAGCAGGTCTCTTTGCAGAGAGAGGTAGAGGTTTGCATTGTAGCCTGCTAAGGAAGTGGTTAAATTGTGGCTGCATGGTAGGAAAACCTTCTCCGGGAGTGTTGGAATGACTTCTCCAGGAGTGCTGGAAAGATGCTACATGGTGCAACCCCCCAGGAGCTCACACAGAGCAGATGAAAAGCTTTGTCCCAGAATTATGTTCTCTGCAAAGTGTGATAGTTTGTGAGCCTCAAAGGAGCACTCTGGAATGTCTTTTGAAAAAATAAAATCTCTTCATTTCAAGCTCAGTCAGGGAAGATAGATGTAGAAGACGTGGTGGTTTATGGCTTTTTGAATTGAAAGCTTTTAATCCTGCATTGAATTTTGAAGTCTGTGGTTTACAAGGTTTCCAGTGAAGCTGTGTCTCCTCACTTTGCTCACCTGCTCTTCCCTCCCCCCTATATGAGTGTTTATAGCCCTAGAAATGAGTCCTCATCCAGCAAAGGTAAACAGCAAATAACATTCAACAGCCTCTGGGCCAAAACGGGTTTATAACAAATTTGGGTTTATAACAAATGAGTGTGTGATTGTTTACCAAAGATCCACTGAGGACCTGGAGTACTGAGGGCCTCTGGGCAGGGAGGGACCCCGATGCCTGAGATGTCTCTGACTCGATGGCAGCATGAGCTGCAGCCCCTTGCACTGATGGGTTGATGCCTTTTCCTGGTCTTAAAATTAAGAGAGCTGAACACAGTTAAGAGGGAAAAAGGGTTTTACCTCGGTGTTTATTTAAGGATCCTCAGGTGCACTGAAATGCACATTGAAATGCCCCCCAAAATGCACACTGAAGAAATGGCCCCCCACGATGTGATGTGTGTGCAATTACAGGCCTTGCTAATTAGCACATCTATCAAAGATTCCCCAGTGAGGGACTCCAGCGAGACCCCTCAGCCAGGAACCTTCCCCTGGCTGGGCCTGGCTTTGTTTACAGAATGTGTTCTGGAGAGGCCCTCGGGGTCTGGGGTTTCCAGGGTGTTTGGGCTCTCGGCTTAACGGGATATTGGGTCTAAGGAAAGTGATCAAACTTAAAGAATTATAACTATGTGGGCTAAAAGCACTAAGAATACATAAAAGCTACATAAAAGAGTGTATAAAAGGGGTATAAAAGGGGTATAAAAGAAAAAGCAAAAAATCATCATGGCATCAGTTACAAACTGAGAAGGAGCTCTCTGGAAAGGCAGCTTTGACTGGATAAATTGATGGATGCCAGGTCTCTGCTTGAGTCTGGAAAAGGAACCTGGGTAGTACCGGGAACTGTCTGAGTACTCCTACAGCAGGGACAAGCAGAAAAGTTTACAACCCAACCCTGAGAACCTTCCTCCTCCTCCTCCTCCAGCCATTGCCCAGCCAGCCTTCCCACTATTTCTCTGATTTGTTTTCCTAGGAGTATAAGATTTGTTTACTTTGACATCTTTACTTTGACACCTGGGACTGTTGGAGGAAGCCTCTGTACAGACACTGACCCATTTCCTGCATTTGCTGGTGAACTTTTCTTGATCCAGTTGTTCTGCCTCCATACCCACATAATGCTCTTCTGAGCGTTTTGAGCATTTTGTTTGAGGAAAACCTGCACTAGCAGACACATCTAGGTTAACCATTATATGACAGCTTTTTTCTCTGAATCTGGCAGGGGTAAAAACCACACTGGGGATAGAATATCCACAGGTAAACATCCCTTTTTCCTTGGGACACCGTAGCTGGTTTCATGGCTTCCCTGGGTTTACATGTCACTATGTGGATTATATAGGGTTTTGCCTAATTAATTAATGAAAACAAATTGCAAAATTACCTTCTTATTAAACTGATCTCACTGCAGAAATAAGGCTGATTACTTCCCTGACAAATTTTAATTAGGGAGCTACAACAAACTGTAATAAAGAGCACAAATTAAAAACAGATCATACTAGATGTGGCTTTTTCAAATGCTGTGTTAGTACCAGAGAACACACACAGTGATTAAATTATACAGAAAAAGCTAATTTTTTCTCCTCGGGTAAAAATCTATCTTCTTTCTAGGGGAAGAAGCGTTTATATAAAAACATCATATTAATAACCAACATATCAGTAAGTGTTTATTGGTAGTTGCTTTCCAACAGCAGCTCTTGCACATTCAGCAAGACTCAGCCATTACAGTGCTCTTTATTTCTCCTCTAAATTTATACTTGTAGTACACATGACCCAAGGTTACTGCAAAGCCTCTGAGGACAAGAAAGGCTTTATTACCTGCACATACACTCCTCAATTTGTCTTTCCTCTTTTAGCTTTTTAGGGCTTGGATCCAGCTCAGCTGAAAATAGAACACAATTTGATAAGGATTTGCATAAGAATTGTAAGCAGAGGCACACACAAATTAAGCATTAATTAATGAGCACCTAAAGCCTTCTGCTGAATGCAGCCTGAGGCCAAGCAATGCTGGGAGCGCGTGAGGGAAAGAGCGGGTAAGCACTGCAAATTAAAGAAAAATGCTTATTTCTTCTCCAATACTTACTCCAGCCCTTGAGACTGCAGAAGAATTGCAGACTTCTTATGCCTGTTGGAGGATGACAAAGTTCAAAAGGAAAGCTCTTCCACATGGAACTGAATTCATCCAGAAGCTCCCAGGCTGTGTTGTGTCTAGGATGCTGGATCCTGGCTGAGGAGTAACGGTGCTCGGAGCTGCTCCCCAAGGAGGGAGAGGGTGCCCCACATCCTGGGCAGTGTGGGGTTGCAAAATGAGGCTGGGGGTGTTGGGGTGGGCGTTTGGGGTCCGCTGATGCCCTGGGACAAGCAGGCAGTACCTCGGAGTTGCAGCAGAGAGGCAGGTTTGTGCTGCCTGATGCAGGCTCTGGGGGGATTCACCTCCTCTCTGAGAGTAAAGAGACCATTGATGTAACAGGTTTTGGACTTGAAAGAAGGCTAAGAGAGTCTGGAGACTTTTGAAATCCCAAGTGACCATTTTCTTTATGTTGTTGCCTGCATACATCTAACACACTGGCAAAAGACTCCTAAGGAAACTGGCTTGTAGCTTTCGTGGGTGGCAGCCATGCTCTGGACACAACTGCTGCCCCTGCCCCTGCCCCCACCTGTTACAGCCAGAGCCTTCACAGGAGAACATTTTGGCTCTGGTTCTCTCCTTTTCTGTAGCCCAGAGAAATGTTTAGCAGCTCTTCCTCAGGCATTTAACTGAGAGCTGTCAGCTGCTGCATATTTCAAATCAGCTCATAAATTCTGATAAAAGGAAAACACCCTTTTTTTGCAGAGCTCTTGGGAGAGAGGTCAGGGTGTTGGACTTCCCAGGCTGAGCAGATGGAGAGCTGTTTTGTCCTGCCATAAAGGTACGTGAAATACCTCCTTGCACTAGACATCTGTTAATATACCAGAAAATAAACGCTGGTATTAATTGGAAATGGGGGGGTTGTTGTTGTCCATGATCTAGTTTAGTTGTGTAGCTGTCTTGAGCACAAAACTTGCGAAAGAGCAGCCTTAGAAAGGTCCAGGCAGGTCTTGTTTTTGCTTTTGTTTTTTTTCTGTAAGCACCAAGAGCTTAGGAAAGGCAGGACTGTCCCCTTGAGCTGGAAGCCACTTGATCTGTCTGTGTGCTCTGCTGCAACCTGGGAGCATTTTGCTGTTGACAATTATTTCACAACAAGATTCCCGGCTAGATGTATGCATCCTAGTGAGCACTAGGCGCTAACAGGGGCCAAGAGGTGCCTTAAGACCGACTGAAGCACGCAGTCAGTTTGTTAATGTAATGGGGGAGAGCCTGAACTTTAGCTAGAAAAGCGAATGAATTGAAACAGTTGCGTACCGATTGCTGCAACATCTCAGGTCTCTGTGACGACTCAAAAGCAAACGCTGCCCTCAGGGTCTCTTTGGGAGCTGTCGTGGAGAGCGGCTGTCCCTGCCTGCCTGACCCGTGCTGGGGCTGGAGTGGAGATGGGTTGGTGCTGCCCCAGGGGAGAACGGGAGGGTTTGGCTTCTGGGGTAGTAGGGAGCCCAGGCAGTTGGTTCGGCACGTGGTTTGCTCTGAAGGAATGTGTTTAACTTGTTGCTAAGATGCTTCTGCTGACGTACTCCTTATGGAGCCCCACAAGCTGCTGTGCAGCCTCCCTCCACACCTGCCCTGGAGCCTGCTACCCAGGGAAAGGTGGTAGAAAATGGGGTGGGGTATTAGCTTTTGTAGACCTGCATATGTATATAAAATAAATTGATTTAAAAAAATATATAATATATTTTGACTTATCTATGCACAAGCTATAATATAATATATACAATATGTACAATATATAACAACTAATGTACACAAGCTACATATAAAATATCTCTCTGCATATACGCATATAAAATCTCTTCCAGTTTTCACTATTCTGACTTATCTCACCTAAAAACTCCATTTTGCTTCTAAATTACTTTCTAGGCCACTTGTGACTACAGTGAGCAGTACAAATTACTGGATGCATTCCTTTCCTCTGAAAAACTGGGGCTTATTCCTAGTCTTGTGGGGTTTAGATTTTTCATCCCTCTATTTATTAATGCATTAAAGGATCCTCCTTCTCATCCTGTGACATCCTAGCAGCTTTAAGTGCCTTGGAGAGAGGATTTGTTAAAAGCCCTTTGGCATTAAAATGCTGCTAAATGGAGTAGGCAGTCATTCTGCTGGTGTGACAGTGCCTTCCTCTGCCAGGAGACATCCTGGTCCCTCCCTGCTGCTGCTGTTCCTGACAAAGCTTTTCCCCAGCTTGCAGGTTCTGGTCTCCTAACCTTTAGTAGGCTTTCTCTTAAACCCAGTCTCACATTTGTCATTTCTCTTGTCTCTGGTATTGATGCTAATGAGAGCAGGATTGTCACCCACCACAGGCAGCTGTGACTGGCATCTGTGATGGAAGATCCCTGAAAAATAATTTTTTTTTTCTTTTTTTCAATATCTGCAAGCTGAGTACTACTTTACTGCCAGTGAGAGTGTAAAGAGTACAAAGCCAGTCTTACTCATAACTTAATTTTGCTATTCTCTCCTTTCCTGCTACTTAGAACACAAAAGGTGCCAAATATTTCATGAGAGTTTGGAACTTCCCTGGCACACACCACTTTTTTACGTATATATATATATATATGTACCCTTTCTTTTTTTTTCTCCTCAGAAGCGCCTCCACTGTAATGCAGCCCATTAGTTTGGAGGGAGGGGGGCCATGATGCCAGCAGAACCTTGCTGCTTTGCCATTTTGCCTGTGACACACTGCTGCGTTGTAACTGCCTCTTGCTGAAGGTAATTACCATGGAAAAGTCATCAGCTCCTTCTCCAGACACCCCCCACCCCCCAGAGGTGCATGTGGTGTGAGCTCTGAGACACTGCTCCAAAATCACGTATTTAAATTATTCATTAGTTAATGGTTCCCTGGGGATGTAAGGAAGACTGAGACTGTAAGGAGCCTGTCTAGAAATACAAGCACAAGGATACAAAGGGTTTATCTTTACAAGAACAGATGTCCTGGAGATGCCCTGTGTGAATCTGATTTCAAGGAAGGGCACAGCCCCATTTGTGATCATTGGTCACAGGGAGCCTTCACAGTGACCTGGTCATGTGGCCAGTGGGACCTGGGCAGTGACTGTCCCCTTGTACTCGGCACTGGTGAGGGCACACCTCAAATCCTGGGTTCAGTTTTGGGCTCCTCACTACAAGAAGGACATTGAGGGGCTGGGGGATGTGGAGCTGGGGAAGGGTCTGGAGCACAAATTTGATGAGGAGCAGCTGAGGGAGCTGGAGGGACTCAGCCTGGAGAAAAGGAGGCTCAGGGGGGACCTTCTCACTCTCTACAACTCCCTGAAAGGAGGCTGTAGCCAGGTGGTGGTCAGTCTCTTCTCCCAGGTAACAAACAACAGGACAAGAGGAAACAGCCTGAAGTTGCTCCAGAGGAGGTTTAGACTGGATATTAGGAAATGTTTCCTCACTGGAAGGATGGTCAGGCGTTGGAACAGGCTGCCCAGGGAAGTGGTGGTTTCCACTCCTGAAAGTGTTCAAAAAATATGTGAATGTGGCACTTAGGGACACGGTTTTATGGTGAACATGGCAGTGTTGAGTTTCAGTGATTCAGTGAGGGCAGAGGTCTCTTCCAACCTAAACTATTCTATGAGTCCCCATACACAGATTTTGTCCCAGCGGCTGTTGAGTGACTGCAGCACCACAGGGTAGGGATGCTGTTGGTTGAAGCATCCAAAACAAAATTGTGGGGAATATTTAACAAGCTTTTTATTTTTCCCCAACAAGTTTTCTTTGCTTTACTGCAGGGCTCTTAATTTGATGAATTAATATGAGAAGTGCTAATGTACCAGCAAAGACAGCAGGCAAAGATTTGTCTCCTGATCCCAGGCACGACTGATTTCAACTGTGCTGCTGAGCATGGTATGTGCTGATGCCACTAACAACTGCCATAAAGATAACAGCAGTGTCTGCGTGGTCTCACAGGAAGGTGTTTGTAGCTTTTCATTTCTCCTCTCCCTCTGGGGCAAGACTGTGAGCAATTATCTTTGAGAAAGGAGTGCAGGCTGTTGGGACTCTGCTCTCGAGTGCACAGGACAGAGGTGCCCACGCTATGAACGGTGACATTCAAACCTCCCTTCCAGAGGGTTTCTTTTAAAGCTGTGGAGGATTAACCTCATTCTGGAGCCTGCTGCAGGCTGTGGTCCTCCTGCACTGGCTGCCCAAATCCATCCTCCCTGCTGCAAGGGCTCTGGTCCTGCAGCAAGTGGCTTTGATTGCCCAGTGCTGGAGCCTGAGGAAAGAAGCTCGCAGCTCCAACATCTGCAGTTCAACCCCAGAGAGAGATCTAGATTTGAAGACAAGTCAGAAGCCCCATGCTCTTGTTACTGTGTTCCAAAGAGGCCAGGTTAAAGTGTCCGAAGGGGAGACGCTGCCTTGTTCCTGATGTATTTGAGCAGGCAGCTCATTGGCTCAGGCTTTCCACACATACCCTGTGTAATTTTACAAAACCTATTTAAATGGCACATAGTGACAAGAAAAGGGGGAATGGCTTTAAACTAAAAGAGCAGGTTTAGATTTGATATCAGGAAGAAATTCTTTCCTGTGAGGCTGGTGAGGTGCTGGCACAGGCTGCCCAGAGAAGATGTGGATGCCCCACCCATGGAAGTGTTCAAGGCCAGGTTGGATGGGGCTTGGAGCAACCTGATTTAGTGGAAAGTGTCCCTGCCCATGGCAGGAGGGCTGGAACTAGATGATCTTTAATATCCTTCCCAAACCAAACCATTCTGTTTGATCTGTTGTTGAGTTCTTACAGTGTTTCTAGAAGCAGCTCCCCCATGGTCATTGTGCACAGTGATGTGTTGGTTCTTTCACATCATAAAATAACAAGCACAGTTTGCATATGGAAAAACACCTTTACAACTTTCTGCCTGGTTGAACTTGTCCGCAGCAGGTTCTCAAATGCTGCATACTGAAATGGAGAAACCTCGAAATGCCTGTGTCTCAGGAGACCTCCAAGCAGAGAGGACAAGATTGCTCTGTTGCTTTTTTGAAAGATAAATGACCTGACTGTGAGTGACAGTCTGCTCACATGAGGAGTGTTCAGTCATTTGGCATGAAGAAGAATATCTAAGCCGTTAAGGTGTGTGGGCTCTGCAGCGCATAAATAAGTTGCAAATTAAGGATTCTGAGTGGCTGCTTGCCCCTTGCATGCAGTGCTCTAAGTGATTACTGTTCTCTTTGTCTAATCAAAGTTCCTCAGCTCAGAGCAGGTTTCTAATTTAAACACTTCAGTACAACATATTTTGCTAAATTAAATAACCTTTACCCAGACAAATCACTGCAGAAATCTGTCTCATGCACAACAGATTCTACCCCCACCTTATATGTGACTTTTTTCCTTGACTGTAACACGTTTTCCTCTGAAGGGTTAATGATTCCTGATATAGATATGAATAACCTTGGCTTTGGAATATTGTGTCTTCAAGCAACTAATTTAAGATGTTTTCTAGAAAATGCCAAAAGCAGCTTGTAACATAAAGCATGTGTGCAAATATTGTAGCACTGCTCCAAAAAGGAGCCTTCTCTGAGTAAATGCTCCTTTATGTAAACAGCTGGTAGGCAAAGCAGTAGGTGGTCGTCAACAGAGATTTCCCCTACAGCCTTAACAGCACATGCATCTTTCCTTCACTGCCCTGGGTCTCAGCTCTTGGCAGCCCTGCCTGCAGGGTTGAATGCAGAGTTTAAGGCTGTCTGATGAAAAAACCACCATGCTACAGCCGGCTGTGATCCAAACTGGAGAAGGCTTTGCTTCCCTGTGTAGTCATGGAAAGATACTTTAGGTGTCCAAGGCTGAGAAAGCTCATAAATATTAACTACCGTGCTTGATCCAATGAAAGGAAGAGTGTGCTGTGCTTGCTAAATGGTGACAAGTAGCAAAAGGTACATCCTGGGGCTGAGGGATGCAAACAGAGCATCCCTGTCAGTAGAGGGAGAGAATATGGCAATGTACATGAGGGGGAGAAGATTACCCTTGCCTGCAGTGATTTAACTTAGAGCCTGACATGAGTGTGTGCTTGGGCTGTAACTCACAAGCAGTGGCTTTGTAGGGTTTCTTTTTTCCTCTGCCAGAGGCAGAGACATCTCAATTGGCTGTACAGCAGCTGCTGAGCTGCTGCACTGGGCAGATGAACACATTATTGCACAGCTGATGCAACTTGGCTCAGTTTGCTGAGCTTGGAGCTGTGGCCACTCAACAGATGCCTGAGATACCACAGCATCCATGGGAATGGGAATGCTGCAGCCAGCAGATAGATTTTACATGTAGGGAGTATTGGTTACTGGGCTTATCCTACAAGGGTAGTGAAGCAGACCTTTATATGCATGAAAGTATTCAAGTATACAGTTTTAAAAGATCTGAGAAATTGTGGCTTAAAAAGGATTCTTGAGGGAGGATTATGGCAGTTAACACCCTCTGGGACCCTGTGTGAAAGGGGTCAGCCCTGTGCTTTGCTCATGGAAGGTCTCTCCTTGCCTTTTCCAAATCAGTTCTGGCTTTTATGGAGCTCAGCTGCTTATCATCTTGGGAAGAGTTACATCTGATCTGTGTTTTTGGCCAAGTTTTCCTATGGAGAGTGGTGCTGTCTTGTCTTTTGCAGGCATGGGGATGGTGGTTGGGCAAAACCTCTCTGTCCTTGCCCAGCCCTGAAGAACCAGCAGGCAGAGGTTTGTATACAGAGGAGCTCGACTTTTCTCTGAGTGTGACAGAAGAGTTCAAGGACAGCTGTGTCAGGAAACACCCATATTTCAAGTACAGTTCATTGCAGACCAGGGACAGGTCTGGTTTTATCTATGGTTTGATAATCTTTCTGCCTGCGCTGTAACCCTCTGTGCACAAAGCTGAGGGAAACACCTCCAGTCTGTGCACGCCCTGGCTCCGGGCAGGGAGCAGGATCATCACAGCAACACCAGTCTCAGGGAGAAGTGCCATCCACCAGCAAGGTGGTAGCAGCAATCAGTGTGGAGCTGACACAGTCAAGTGATGAGCTGCAAATTAGATCTCTTTCTCAATAGGCAGTTAATTTACAAAGCGTTTTCAGGGTTGTTTGTTCTTTTTTTATCCAAGTGATCAACAACTCATCACTTCTGGATGTGTATCCTTCAGACAAGGGACTGCTCACAGATCCCTGACTGGAATTGTTCCTGCCTTCTGGTTTTGATCTAAACCATGCGCTGATGAATGAGAGAAATATTTTTAAGGACAAGAGGCTGGTGGATGCCATATTTCTGGTGTAAACTGAATAAAGAGGCATGTGCTAAAACTCACAGAAATTTTGTGAGCATTTCTCAGAAATGCCAATCTCTCCTTGTCATGTGAATAATCCTTAATAATGAATAAAGCTGTTGATATACCAAAACAAATGTGAGGGAATAGCTTGCCTAAGGAGCAGATGCTGTGTTGCATCCCATTGTATGGTTAAAACTCCCAGAAATTACTTATCCCCAAACATTTTGCTTTCCTATTAAGTGAGAATTCTGAGAGCTGTCTCATTCTGCAAACTTCTAGCTCCTCAGAAGAAGCAGAGAGCACTAGAAGTAAGAATAATTTCTATCTGTGAAATTAAAAAGTTCTAAAGCATTTTTTTGGTTGGTTAGTTGGTTTTTAGTAGGAGAAAATCCTTTTGTTTTTTTTCTTTAGCTTCCTTTAATCATTAAGAAAATTTCTTTTGAAGTCTAGATTTCTTTCTTTTAATTTTTCCTTCACTTTTCCCAGTCAGGCCACTAGCCCTCCACCAACATTGTTGTAGGAGATACTTGCATTCTAGTGCAAAATTACCCTGAGAGAGACTCCACAGAGCCTTTCCTGTTCTTGTTGCTGGGATCAGAAGGTGAAACCCCTCCATGTGTGTTGTGCAGTGTCAGGAAAATTAATCCACAAACACCAGAGGTTTATGTCCAAAAAGGAGACAGAGGAGTCCTGTTACTTTATTTGAATAAAGGGAAAGGCCATGGGGCATTCCTCTGGGGTCTCTCAAATTTTTGGAGGGCACAGCCACCTTTTTATACTAATTTCCCGGCCGCATTTCCCTCTCTCTTTCCCCACTGGCTGAGGTACTTGAGAAGTACAGACTTCCCAGAACACCTAATACTTAAGACTCCCTTCTAGTGTATAACCCCCACCTTTAATTTTTAATTCTTATGGAATTTATGGTTCTTCCCATTGTTTCTCCGTTGTCTCAATATCCAGTTTCATTTACCAGCAGATCTACAGTTTGTTTGTGAAGACAAATCTCTTTCTTTCCATTCACCAATCAGTGGAATCCTTCCCATTGCTTCTTTTATCTCTCAGTGCTAGTTTTATTTACCAGCAGGCCCACAGCCTCTTCATAAAGACAAGTCCTTCATTCCTTACGGTAGAAACAAATCAACCTTTGCAGAGTGCTGGCTGTGCCAAACCATCCCTGTAAGCCCAGCCATGGTGTAAGCCCAGCCATGGTGGAACCTCCAAAACTGCCATCTTTCCAGGGGAAGCCCAGCACCACCACTGCTGCTATAAACTCCTGGAGTGGAGTGTAACCTGCTGCTCTAGCTTGGCAACATTTTATTTTTGCTTTGCCATGGAATAGAATAAAAGAAGTAAAAAAACTCCCACTACAGATGATTGTGCGTGCAAAGTGGCATCAACAGGAAATAACTACTGCTTGTTCAGCCTGGAGAAAAGGGGGCTCAGGGGAAATACTGCTGCTCTCCAAAACTCTCTGAAAGGAGGTTGTAGCCAGATGGGAGTCAGCCTCTTCTCTCAGGTGGAAAGTCACAGGTCAAGAGGAAACAGCCTCAAGTTATACCAGGGGAGGTTTAGGCTGGATATTAGAAAATGTTTCTTCATCAAAAGGGTTGAAGTGTGGGAATAGGCTCCCCAGGGAAGTGGTGGGCTCACCATCCCTGGAGGAATTTAAAAGACATGTAGACATGGCACTCAGGGCCGTGGTTTGGTGGTGAGCTTGGCAGTGCTGAGTTAACTGTTGAACTTGATGATCTTAGGAGGTTTCTTCAACCTGAATGATTCTATGGTTTTTGCAATGGCTAACATATTTCCACTGTTGGTTTGTAAGCCAGTGTTGGTCAGGCTCCATCCCAGTGTTGTTTCCATTTAGCACACCAATGCTGCAGCCTGTGGGCAGAGATTTCAGTGTGCAGGCACAGAACAGCATTCAGTGTAATGAGATGATGGAGACGTCTGGATTGGCCCCATCCAAGCATGGCCAGTCAGGCTGTTTTGGGGTCTGAGTCTGCAGCTCTTCGTGGTGCGTTGTATGTCACGTAAGGGCAGGGGGTTGTTCCGCAAGTGTGTTATGGAAGATGTTGCAACCACCTGCAGCCGCTGGCTGGGCTGCTCTGATCAACTCAGAGGCTGCTCTTTGAGTTCACACTTGCTGTTTCTCAGACACTGAACTGCACCCATGGGCTTGGCAATAGCTGTGTCGGTTTTAACCCTGATAACATAAATGAAATTAGCATGGTTGATAGGCTCATTATCCAGTCCTTTTAACATATTTTTCTCTCTAAATGGGAGGTAGGACTCTGCTATGTTGCACAGACAGGTTTATCCAAAAGAAATGACCGATAACTCATCCCTAACTGCAGTGAGCACAGGAGAGTACAAAGCACATTACGAACTACTCTCTGAATCCACAGTGTAGAGCTGCTCCAGCCCTGAACATAACAGTTTAGCTGGGAGCTGTGGAGGTCTGTCCCACCCGTTCCACTGTTGGATGCGATTGCCTTTTACAGAGAGGGCTCACAAAGTGGCTGCTCATCACTATTCTCTTCAATGTCATTTGTAACCTGTCGGGCATTGAAATAAAACAAGCTGTTGGCACTGTAATATGTATTTATGTCACTTTCTGTGCACATCATGGATCCTATAGACCACATGAATCTACATAATCAATTTACTCACTGCAAAAAGCTGCAATTCACAGTCCTGACACGGCTAAAATATTAAAACTCCCTAGAGAGGCACTCCCTACCATCTAGACAGCCAGATACCTGCAGATTTCATGCTTTATCTGTCAAAATGGGTTTCCTTTGATGTTGCAGGTCCAGCTCAGGGCTGTGGCATTCAAACAGTTTACATCTCTTTTAGCAGTATGAAATCCAGTGTGTTAAATGATTTTCCCAGGACTTTAACCAAGGGGAAAATGGTATAAATATGTTAGCCAGAGATGCTATAGGGGAACTTGAACCCCCTCTTTGATACTCAGGAGTCTGTTTGCCGTCATTTTAAACACAAAGATCCCCTGTAGAGGCAGAGATGCCTGCAGGGCTCCAGCTGCCAGCAGTGCTTTGTGGTGGGGGAGGGAGGCACTGGGCAGCAGGGGCAGATGTCCCAGTTAGGACTGGCCCGGGGGGAGGCTGAAGTCACAGCTCCAGCGTGTTGCTGGTGGAGGAAGACATGGAGGAATTGCAGACAGAGGAGGCTGGTCGGTAATGGCTGTACCTTGAGGTGCCTCCCACAACGTATTTGGACCACCACCTCTCTGGTAAAGTCTCAGCAAAGCACGTATGAGACTCCCTGCTAATTGCTGGAACTTCTGAAATTTAGAGGTGTGTGTTTGTTTTCTCAGCCTGTTAAATGGGCTCAAAAACTTTGCTGTTCCATGATCCTAAAATGAAATTGTATTCCCTCAACCTTGAAAATCCTTGTCTTACCTTCTCCTGGAGCTCTGGGAAGCTCTTCTTTCCGGCCACAGCAAGAGGGGTTCCCCAGACTGTGCTTCCTCTGGTGCACGTGTGCTGCACTGAGCAGCTTTGCGAGCTGGGAGACAGATGTTGCAGCTGAAACACTGAGGTGACCAAATGTGACAGGTTTGTATGTATTTGGGGAAGCTCTTCAGTTCCCCTGATCTGTTAGTAGTTTGTTTTTTTAAGGGACTGGCATAGTTCAGAATCTCCCAAAAGATAAAATACTGCTTTGTAGGCCATCCTAATTCATAATCCTTCCATGCAGCTATCATTTATTCAGGAAAATCGGATCGTAAAATGACCGTGACTGTATGTTTGAGAGTGAGTAATTAGAAGAGTGTAACTGAGCTGTAGCAGAAAAGCTGAACAAGGATTCTGGAGTCTGATGGCAAACGAATTGCTGGTTGTTCACAGGAACTTTATCTGAGATTAATGACAGGAGGTTAGTGGCATCTTGCTCCAGACCCTTTTTTGGCTCTGGGACCCTTGCCAAAGTTTAGACTCCCATTCTGAGTGTTGACAGGCGGAGAGAGCACTTCAAAATGTGTTATGGACATAATTAGTTACTGTTATCACAGTTTTCTTAATTAGAATATCATAAAAAGGGGAAGTGTGATGATTTACATGAGGAAGATCGGAAGAGCAGCAATTCTAAAGGCTAGAGACTGAATACCAGAGAGGAATATAAAGGTTACCTGCCTTTGGGATGAGGGATGGTGCTTGCCTGGGACTTTCAGAGGGATGCCTGGAGGTGCTCTCAGTGTCAACTGACCCTTTTTTTTTTTTTCAACTTTCCACTAGCTCAGACAAACTGCAGGAGCCTTTGTTCAGCAATTTCCCATCCACCTCCTGCAGGATGGCTCACCCACTACCAGGATCCTGGCAATGCTGATAACTTGCAAATGTTAAAATGAAGCCTTACCTTTAAAAATACTTCTTTCATAAGCTACTTTTTTTCTTGCTGTTTCTAGACAACAGAATCCAAGACATTGAAGTTACTCATTCTCATAATTCTGGAGAGAAATTATAACCCTATTTTAAAAAGAATGCAAGCAGCTGAAGAAACCCAGTTATTTTATCACTCTCTTGCCTGGCAGTTCATTATCAGGGCTGTGCCTCACTTCCCAGCCATAGCAGCCTTTACAAAGGCAAGGTCCCACCTCTCCCAGAGCACAGCTTAGGAAGAACTGGCTGCTCCCAGCCACCACACCTGGTTGAAGGCTGCTTCTCCAAGCTGTTTTCTATATCCCCTTGCTGGTGAGGAATTCAGACTGAGCTGTTTGCAGGCCTGGCTGTCTCTGCCATGCTGAGGATTGCTTTGCTGTTGCAGGGAGGAGCATTTGACTGGCTGTGAGGCCAACGCTCGGGAGCATGGGATGCCCTCAGTTATTTCTTTGGGGCTGTGGATCTAAGGCTTGCAACAAAATTTCCCCAAACTGCCACAAACCCAAGAGCGATTTCTGAACAAGCTGGACTTGGAAAAGGTGCTTTGGAGGAGAAGATGCTTTGATGCTCGTGCCTGAGCTGTGCCACTCTGCCTCCCCTGCACCTCCCTGCCCTCCCACAGAGAAGCACGGGCAGGGATGTAACTCAGTCAATAAACCTGTTTGTTCTGTTGCATTTGTCCTTTGTCTGCAAATAGTGATTAAATTGTTCCCAGGGAACCTGGGACATGGCAGCCACACACTGATCCCAGCTGGGCGTGTCAGTGGCCATGTGCTGCACCTCAGTCAGACAGGGGGAGATGGCAGCTCTGCACGTCCCCTGAGCCCTGGGAACAGTCCCTTTGTCCCTTGTTCCTCAGGCAGGAGCCCCTAGCAGTGACAGGGAGCACTGTGCACTGGTAAATATGCCTTGCACAGAGCCATGGTACCAGGATTCATTGGGATAAATTAATCCTCTTCCTCTTCCCTTGACAAACAATTTCTGGTTTGACTGAACTTAAAATACCTAAATGAAATTCAGTGTGACTTTTTTTCTCCCCATAAAGTAGTGACTGAATCATGGTTTCCTTGAAGGCGAAAACTATGCTTTTCCCTGATGGCATTCCTTGTGTATACAGCTGCAAAAACGCTCTCCTCTCTGCCTATATCCGCCCCCTCCAGCACTGTGCACGCTCACGCTCACACATGCACTTGTTGTGTGGAGGAATGATGGTTCCAGGAGCCAGGAGGTGGCTCTATCCATCAGAGGTAGCTGAAACTACTGCTACAAGCGCCCTCTGTGTTTAATTGCTGGGAAGCTGGATCTGAGAAGCAGAGGGGGAAGTGCTGGTTTTGGGGAAGTGGAGGTTGCCAGATGCAAAACCACAAAAGCATCACATTTGCAAGGACATTCTCAAGTCACAGGAGGCTGAAGTTCAGGCTGTGTCACAAAATAATTACAACGAGGTATATAGCCCTAGATGCTGAGAAGTGTCCTCTTGAGACTCCTCTGGCTCTTCAGGATTGGCTTCAGGGAAATATTGCCCCACCCTGAATGAGTGATGGACTCAGTGCATCTTGGTGGCATGGGATGTCGCACCAAGTGCACAGGCCACCAGAAATATTTTATTGTTTGTGCCCTGATCTTAACCCTCCAGTGGGAGATGAGCATGGAAGCAGGCTGGCTCCCAATGGCATGTTTCACTCCCACAGAAAATACAGCTGATGGGATGGGAAGGGAAATGAGCAAATTTCTTCTTTACCTGCCTCTTGTTCGTACTTTGCCAGCAATACGGTGAGCCCAGAGATGTGGTGATGCTTTTTTGAGACACCTTGGCATAAATCTGCGAAGAATTTGTATTGTTCAAGCCTTGTCCCAGGGAGATATCCCCTTTTGCCTTCTGTGTTGGTTGTTTTCAGGTGTGGGCTACCACAGCCCCCCACCCTGCATAGCTGGCACCCAAATTTCCACGGCTGGTGATGTCCTGCAGCTCTCACCCAGGGCTGATTTGGGATTGTGTGCTGTTGGCGTTGGTGCTCCAGGCAGACCCGCGCCTGTTGTGCCTTGGCTCCACGGGGAAAGAATGGAAAATCAGGATGGGTTAACAATTCAACAAACTTTGCACATTCATAGGGAAGGGACTGTAATTTTCGCATTTAACACTCTGTTAGATCTAATGGAAAGCTGATATTTTTCTGTAGGTGTGAAATTAACCTTTCAATAAAACTAAAAGCTATCTTGAGTGTTTTCAAGATGAAGTTTAAAATAGAGCAATTATGAAACTTGCTGAAAGACTGCCAAGTTTTCTTGTTGAAAACTGCTGCAAATGAATTATGTTTCCCTTGTGATTTATAGCACAGTGTGAAGGAACTATAGTTTGTATTTAAATCTGTTTCCATTAAAGACTATTTGCAGCTTACAGAAATAATTTTTTTTTTTGACAAAATTGTCAAACTCCATCAGAGAAAATTCCTTTCAATGTTTAATGCTACAAATTGCTAAACATGGCATTGTTTATGAGTGCCATGTGTAGTAATCGTATGACTTGCAAGAATATTTTCTTTCTGAGCGAGGATGGCTGACACTAAACAAATTAGCTCAGTTTCTTGTGGAGATTGCTGGAAGCAAGCAGGGGGATGAGGGGGGTTTTGTCTTGCCTTAAATCCCAGCAAAACTGGGATCTTCCATGCCATGCTCCCTTACCCTCATTTAGGTTAAAAAAGAAAAGCTGAAACGATGCAGGTTTTGCACTCACACATGTCCATGTGCTCGTGGTGTCTGTGTAGAGAATGATGTTTGCCAGTGGGATTGTTACAGGACACTGGAAAAACTCGTTGAGTCAGCATCCATTCTGGAAATGCAGCCAACTTTGCATCCTACTCCTAGAAATAAGGGATTAAATACCAATTAAAAACACACTGCTCTCTTTTACACAGTTGCATTCACTGCAGACAGCAAAGAAGAAATTCCTGGGGACATAGAGCATGGGGAAGATGACTGGTCACAGTAACACAGCTGTAGTATCTGGAGCAGGAGCTACTTCATTGGCTAACTTTCTAGGAAATTGATTGAACTTTCTGTGAAATCCAGCTGATGGGTATGAAGGATAGGAAAATCAGATGGGTCTGCAGAAGGGATTTTTAAATAAGGAGTTAATATTAAAAATATTCCTGTGTGGAAAGGCCTCGTGTCACATTACAGATACTATCATTTCATATACATCGACACCTGCAGCTTCAGTCAGATCCACATACACTCACTCCTCAGTGACCTTGAAAGCTTGATGAAGCAAACCAGACCTCCAGTTCTAGGTGGTGGTTAAAAATATATGTGGTTAGAATTGCATATTCCATGTAATGACAAGGTAATTCTATGAAGTATTCATATCTGAGGTCAAAAGCAAAAGAGCATTTATGTCTTTATTTTTTTAACTCTGAAAATAGTATGTTAGAGGTAATAATCAACCTCCTGTTCAAAGCCACCTCCATCCCTAGCAGAAGCATGCTCTCCCCCAGATACCTCTCCTCCTTTCCCTGCTGCAGCCATGTACCCAAACCCTGTAGCACCAATTGCTTTGTACCACATCCACCTTGCTTCCAGCTGTGTGTGGGCTTGGGCCAGGCTACATACCACCATAAACTGGGTAGTTTTTTGCAAACAAGGCACTTGGGCTCAGTTTTACATCACAGATAGTATTCCTAGCCTTGACTTTGCTTGAAGAGTTTCCCCATACTCGATGGACTGCTCTTTGGCACAGAGTGAAGTACATCTGGGGACCTGACCTGGTAAAGACACAACCAAATTATTTGCAGTCACCCCTGTGCCTGTGCATCTAATTAAAAAGAAACCATTAACCTGTCAAAGTAACTGATATACTTGCAGTCTCCATAATTATCCTCCATAAATGTCTGTCAGCTGTACAAGGCTCATATTTTGACATCCATCCTAATGAGAGACAGGCTGCTTGCCTGGCTTGTGCGGGTGGGCTTGATGCTTGCCACTGGCTTCAGCAAGGTGATGCTGATTTACAGCACTGGAAGCATGTTCTCATAAATGTAATAGCTAGGAGGTAATTGATTTCTTGGTAAAATTTGGCTGAGTGAGTGTCATGATTCTTGAAAAATACAGCAAAGCGGCTTCTAAAAGTGATGAATCACGTTTGCGTTTGCATTTATGTCAGTCTTGCATCAACGTAGTGGTGAAGTTTTCTGGCTGCAGGTTCAGCTGTACTGGCACTGAAGTCAGCATTGATTTAGATGGTTTAAATTATTTAAATGATTTAAATGATGCTGTGTCTCACTCTGCTGTCCCAGAGCTGTCTGTGCAGCCCCACAAGGGGCCAGCTCCAGAAAACACAGAGCACCTGGTTTGCTGGGTTTGAATGGAGTGAATCAAACATCCAGCACAGGAACTGAGGGTGGGCAGCGAGTCCCAAAAGGGCAGGAAAGGGACTTTTGTCATGGTTGTGTTGTGTGTTGAGTCAGTCTACAAAGGTGAGTCACTAACACTGCAGAATTAAATGCTGAAGTGCAGTGCTCACCATCAGTGCTCCAGCACACAGCTGTGGGCTCCTGGGGACTCAGCTTGACAGTCACAATTGTGCTGTGTAGGAACACTGGGATTTTTGGTGTATTTTTAGCATGCAGAAAATCACTAGAGGCTCTAAAGGAGAGAAAAACGGAAAGGTTTTTTTCTTAAGGGAAAAAAAGTGTGTTTTTTCCTCATGCACACGCTCTGCAGAAACTTGAGTGGTGGGAATGCTCCCTTCTCCATGGGTGTTCAGATGGGGAGGGTCCTGCCCTAGTGGATAACTCTGGGAAATTACTTGCTCTGCTGTCTGAAACTGCTCGACTGCACTTTCAACCATAATTATAAGCTGTCAAAAGGCTGCAACAGATACTGATATCTTGCCAAAGTTATTCTTGGAAAATGAGCTGTACCTGGGCTTGTGCTATAAACAGCAGCAACAGTTCATCAGGAACTCCTCAGTATAATGAATATTGAAAACACTGCCACACCAACAATCAGGAGCTTAGCAGCAGCCATGGGTATGAACTGCTCCTGGTTTATGGTGCATTGCCAGTAACAGGGGGAGGTTTTGGCTGCTACTTGATAACTGAGAGTTCCCCTGTAATGCTTCTCTCTTCAGTTCTTTTCCTGCAGCCTTGTCAGAATGGCGAAATTAACTCAAATTAGAGCTAGGTTTTTGTGTGTCTGCTTTGCCTGAATATTTTGCTATTTGCGCATCCACAACTTCTCAGGGTAACCTGTTCTAGGGCCTCACTACCCTCATAGTAAAAAAACCTTTTTCTTTATATCTAATCTAAGGTGGAAGAGAGAAATATTTTTGATGGATTTTGGAAATTACCAGATTCTTGTAAAGCTACTAATCTTGGAAGCTGATAAAAGACATGGAAAATCCCATTTCCTATTTCATGGTATAACACTGTTCCTAAGGCAGTTAACAGCACAAGAGGCATAATTTTAACAGAAACCTCCAAAGCTTTAAGTTTTTTGTTGTTAAGAAAGTGGTATTTTCTTCAACATGCCTCCTCTTTCCAAGGTCCTTCAAAACTTCTGTCTACATGAAAAGTCTTACTCAATAGAACACAGTCGAGAAGTTTCAACCAGCTCTCATTTTAGACAAATAAGTGGATACAACTCTCTTTACCCTGTAGAATAAAGACTTCTTTGGTATCAACTTACCTGATACTGTTGCCAAGTCTTTCTGCTTTTGAGTTACTTGAGAGTATCTTGAGTTAGTTGTGGCTGCCCCATCCCTGGAAGTGTTCAAGACCAGGTTGGATGGCACTTTGAGCAACCCGGTCTAGTGAAAGATGTCCCTGACTAAGGCAAGGAGGTTGAAACTGAATGAGTTTTAAGGTCCCTTTCAACCCAAACCATCCTGTATGGTCAGTGGTGCTTGGTTGGGTTGTGCTGTGTGAAGTGGAGCTTTAGAGAGGATGTGGGGTTGTGCAAAGTCCTTCACACCCACCACTTGCACTGTTTGTGAGTATTCTTTCCTATTCTCACCAGTGGATCCTGTTTAGATGCACACATGTAATGAGGATAAAAGTTCTGTTGATTAAATTATGTCTCCATAAAGTGGAGAAGAGAGTGTACAGTGCAAAAATTTCTAAATTTCCCATCAAAATAGGGGTAAAATCACAATATCTACAGAGGTAGATGGCCTGTCCCAGCTCCCCAGCAGCAATAAGAGGCATTTAAGGAATTTCACAAGCTTTTTGGAGGTGGGGGGATAACTATCAGTATCAATTATTTCATGGCTAACCTTAGGGAAAAAATGCCTGTTAAAAACAGATTAAAGAGAATAGGCTTCTATATTTAACAAGGCCAGACAATATTAATATGCAAGTGCGGAGACATGGCTAATGAATAGGATTTGTTATTACTAAGGCAATCTATAACTTCTTTGAGTGCCACAAGTGGCAGGGAAGTCACTGCTGAAGTGACTGGAATTAATGAGCTGTCTCAGGAATTTTATCAAGTTCTCTATAAAAGTCTTTCCCTTGCTCCTGAGGAGATGGATATATTCAGAGAGAGGCAGAGAAAAATTTCCTTTGTATCTGCTTAAAGGCTGAATGATCATGAAGGCCGGGAGCTTAGAAAGCTCTTCATGCTGAATTTTTATGGGAGCTTTGAACAGCATCAGGCCCATTAACAAAGAAATACATCTAACCTCTTCAATCTGCTGGTTTACCTCCTGCAGCTCCAACCCATCAGGATTCTCTAGTGTATGAGCACGGTTAAAACGAGAGCAGTGGCATGAATAGACCGGACTGGAGGTAGGTTTTGATGTCGTTTTTTAATAAGGACTCTACCCTGCAGCTTGCACAGAAGTTACTGTTTTGTGTTTCCCCAGGGCCAAATTGATTGAACCATCCTACACCAAACTAATTATTTATGTAGCAATTATAGGAGTTTTAGAGGAACACAAAAGCGCAAGGGTGTCAATGTAATTTGTCAGTGACTGGATCTCAGGTGGAGCTGCCTCATATCTTTGTTAGCTACACTGAAGGTGAGGAAGATGTGAAACCCCACTCTCCTCTCCTGTAGAGGACAGCTGATGCATACAGTTGTCACAGAAAGCAGTTACCCCTCCATATGCCCTATCTTGCAGTAATGGGAGGTAGAGTAGCTGTGCTATGGCTGACTTGGAGACAACTTATTCACATGCACATGTCACAAAATGTTCCCTTCACATGTTCTCTGTTACATCTCTCTCTTATATCAGAACTCTTGAGGAGGACTCAGGTTCACCCCATTTTTTTGCTGCTGAGCTCTTGGTTTGAGCGAGATCTAACAGAGGGGCATCACACTTCTTTAAAAAGTATTTCCTTGAAGAAATTGAAAGGTCTCAAAGATTCAGGGTGCATGTTTGAGTGAATGTATATATGCACATATTCATAATTTCCTGTGGCAACTGTTATCCTCTTTTTATTAAAAATTTCTCACACATATCTACAGATATATATAAATTGCATGTAGGAGTTGCTCTCTCCTGTATCCTAAGAAGACAGCAGAATAAGTAAGGGAAGATACAGGACAGAAATGTGCTTTCCTGGCATTAACACTGTGCCCGTGTTTAAAAGTGCCATCCATAATTAGCGTATGCAAAGAGCAGCAATCTTTCTCCAGTTTTTTTGCTCCTCTTTTAAACTCAGGACTGTGGGTCATTGGCTGATTCGGCACAGCCTAGTTTTTAGTAGCGGGGAAGGGCCACAAAAGTAGCTTCTGTGAGAAACTGCCAGAAGCTTCCACCTGTCTGGCAGAGCCAGTCCCTGATGGCTCTGAAGATGGACATGCTGCTGGCCCAATTAGAGGTTAGTAATGCCTCTGTGATGACATATTTAAGCAGGAAATCAAAACAGCACGCGGGCAGTTTTTCCAGGGGTGACGAGCTGCCTCTGCCGGCACCATTCCCAGTGCCGCACACGGCGATGCGCTGCCGCTGCCATTTTGGCACCACCCGTGGCGAGCCCTGCCTGCCTGGCTGTCCCTAGACAGCGGTGCCGCGGGCAGAAGGACAGGGGCAGCGGCAGTAGCTTCTCTTTCTTGGTGCCCCATTTGAAGACAGACATTAAATACGTGTGGTGGCAGCAGGGGCCATGTGGCCAGCAGCAGAAACATGGCCAGCGATTCCCCGACGTGGAACCTAGACAAGATCAACCTCTCGGCACTGAGAGATGCCGCAAAAATCTTTGAATTAGTGGAACTTGTTGACAATGATACCTACAAGCAGCAATTTTTCTTCTAGTCGGAGAAAGAGGAGGAAGTGAGAACATGTGGAGAAAGACAACACGGTGGCACCAAGGTCAGTGAAAAGAAAGAGGAGGAGGAGGTGCTCCAAACGTCAGAATCAACATTGTTCTGCAAGTGGTGATGAGGAGTATGATGAAACAAGCTGTCCCCCTATAATCAGCGAAGTCCACGGGGAGTGCAGAAATTCACCCGCAGCCTGTGGAAAAGATGCCCACGCCAGAGCGAGTGGAGGCCAAGAAAAGCTGTGATCCAGTGGGAGACCGAAGAGAGAGGGCCCCTGCTTCCAGAGATAGAGAAAGAAGGCCCTTGCTTCCAAACTAGAGCAGCCTTGAAAGATGGTGCCCCATAGACCAGTGACTCATGTCACAACAGTTCTGGGAGGGACTCACGACATAGCAGGAAAAAAGACTCCTCTCCCTGAGTGAAAAAAGATCTCAGGTAACTAACTGACTAAAACATGCCCCACTCCAGCCCCCATCTCCGTGCACTGTCAGTGGGAAGGAGGGAGGGGCTGGGAAGAAAAAAGTGTTTTAAAGGCTTGTTTTACTTCTCATTATCCTCCTCTGACTTTATTAATTTACTTTATACCTTTAAATTTGAGCCTGTTTTGCCCTTAAAATGTTTTCTCCCCATCCTTATCTCAGCTCATGAGCCCTTCATTTTTTCCCCTCCTCTGCTCAGCTATAGCAGAGGAGAGTGAGGGAATGGTTTTTGTGGGTGCCTGGTGTATTAACCAACGTCAAACCATGACAGTCATTACCCAGCAAGTACAGGAACCTGCCAGACCGCAGCAGGTGGATCACTGGCAGCTGAGGATCCCTGCTTCCTGCTGGGAAGCAATGCTAGAAGAGCTCTGCTCCAAATGCTGCTGAGATGTGAGTGGAGAGAAGGTGACCAAGGGCAAGGTTGCAAGGCAGCCCTATGCAGACAGCACAGACACAAGCAGAGATGGAAACAAGTCCTTTCACAGGGTTGATTCTGAGGGGCCTGAACAAAGAGCTGGAAGTAAATAGGTAAGAACTTTGTGATGCCTAAAGAGCTGTATGTGCAGAACAAATGAATGACTTCGGGGTTTGCCATCAGTCTTTTTAAGATGCAACTTTAGGGTTCAAGAGGTTTTTTCCAGTTAGAAAAAAAAAAAGGGAAGTACCTGTTTTCAACATTTTGAAGTATTTTTCTAAATGTCAGGTTGTTAAGCTTGATTTTCTGTGCTGGAGAACCCCAACACCAAATGTGCAGGGGGCTGTCCTAGCACCCAGTACCTCAAAAATCTTTCCATTTACTCTGGACACAAATGAGTCTCTGCTGTCAGCATTGAGCCCTGCACAGGGATGACAGATACATGTGAGGTTACCTGCTGCTCACAGACAAAGACAACCCCAGGGCCCAGAGCTGGACTCTTCTGGGAGGGAAAGTCTGTCTCTCTTCCACAGAAGAATGAAGGCACCAAATGCACTTCAAATGAGAGCTTCTAGCAGGCACTAGTGACACTTAAGCTATAAAAAAACCCCTTTTGTTTCCTACCGAAACCTTAGGAATCATGATTTGATAACTTTTCCACAAGCTTTGGAGCTGTGCTGAAAGAGGGAGGATTAGCCTTGAGGCAGGTCGTGAGCAAGGACAGAAACTGGGGCTTGTTCGTCACTCAGCTCACCACTTCTTATTCCAGGGCTAGTTATGAGATGTGTTAATTTGAACTGGCAGCAGATTTTGCAAAACTACATCTCAGAACACCAGTCAGCCCTAAAATTTGCCAATTAATTTAGTTTTTATGTAATTAAAACCTTAAAATGAAGTTTTACAGTGTAGATCTTTCTTCAAGCTTTGCTGCAGTGATGTTCAATGCTAGTAGAGAACAGATTCGCTCCAAAGGGTGAAGGCTGGGATTTTAGTTCTATTAAGTGTCTTGTGCTTGGCCCTAATGTCTCCACAGTGTAGGACATTAAGAAATGTGGAGATTATGTCCACAGAATTTGCAGCATCCTTCTTTTAATGTATATGACAGAACAACCCAGAGCTTTTATGCAGGAACAAAGCATTTACTCTTGATGATACTGGAACCATTTCTATGACATCTTCTTTTTGTCTAGAATGTATGTATTTTATCCTCTCTTTGTAAAGGTAGTTCCACCAAAGTGGTTACCACTCTTCAGGGAATCTTCCCTGGAGAGGTTGCATTTCCCTTTTGAAACCACAGACACCTGTGGAAAACATCTTCCTGTGTGCCTGTGGAGGCTGAGGCACTGCTGCAAACAGCACAGCTTTGTTCCTGCTGTTTTATGATGGAGCTGCCAGAAGGGAAGGGGATACAGTGCTTGGGCAGGGCAGGCACACCCAGACAGAAAGAAAGCAGAGCTGCTGGGTCTTGAGGAGTGGGAAGGAGCTGGATGAATGAACTTTCTGCCCAGCAGCCCTTGTAGCTGAGGTGGATGCCTTGCCCTTGCCTGCTAATCACAGCTCTTCTCTTGCCACCCAGCCAGGTGTGGAACGCCCCAAGGGAGAGGCTGTGAGTGATAGCAGGGGCCTTGTCCATCTGAGGGACCCCTGCACTGGGTGCATTGTGCTAAACTCACTGCCTGACAGGCTTCACCTCTTTATCTTCCTGTCCTCGTGTTGGTGATGCTGGGAATACTGATTCTGTGTAATTAAGACACAGCACATCTTGTTCAGCAGGTTTTTATTCCCAAGTGTTGCCTCTGCTAAGCTCTGTGGGGACCTATCCCTTGAGCCAGGCTTCCAGGATGGAAATGTGTTCTCAGAAGCGCATGCCAGCGTGGGTGATTTTCCAGACAGTGAACATCTCTGTGGGAAGTGTGAGTATCCCTGGGTGCCCCCAGGCAAGGGATGAGGGAAAAGCCTGTATGCTGATCCTCACTGGAGACCTGTGCTGGAAAAGGCAGGGAGATGAGAAGGGGGCATGCCCTGGGTGGGGTTTTGTCCCTCCTGTAGCAAGGGCAGGGCTAACTGTGTAAGCCAGGCAGCACAGCTCATAATGCTGGGTGTCAGGAGATGGAGGGGGCTGCACACTCCTATCTTGCAGGCAGGTAACATCAGCTGCCATGAACATTTCCTGCTGCAACCCGTATGTCCTGGAAGCAGACAGCAAAATCCTGGTGTCTGGTACCTGCATGCTCAGGGTCCATCACTGGTGCCCTCTGGGCCATGTGCAGGTGGCTGCTCTGCCCCCTTGACCTGCCCCACCACTGGGTTGAGCCTGGGCTTGGAGAGTGGGAATCCTTGTAGGGACAGCCCAGAGGGACTCCATGTCTACAACACCGTAACACTTTGTCTGAATTCCTGAATGAAGAAAAACATAAAGTGAACCACAGTTTTGTTCTGCAGGGGCTCAGAATCAGAAGCTGGGGAAGGGATAAGCTTCATCTTGTTTTTAGTATTTTTAATATTGCAAACTGCTGAGTTCTTAGCCTTGTTATGCTTATTGATGTTTCAGTGCTTATAATGTAGTTCTAAATTTTATGTTATAACTAAATAAACACCGACTGGTACTCAAGGTACCCTCTAAACAGGGTTCAGCAAAGCCCCTTGGTCATACTGGGCAATAGCTGGACCAATGATTTGAAGGTGGAAAATGTTAAAGCAGCGCTGAGCTGGCTTTAGTGTGATGGGAGAAAGCCTGGTGAGACACTTGCTGGCCTAAGGATGTCCCCACCCCGTGTTATGACAGACGAATCACTAAAAGTGAAAGGAGAGCTCACTACTCATTCACACAAGGACTTTACTGAAATTTCCCCAAAGCCTTTAACAAGGAAGAAACACATCTTAATAAGCAAGAAGTACAGAAAACCTCCCTATAACTTAAATTGCTGGTCTGTAACTCTGGAATTGGCAATCTCACTTTTAACGGGTGTGTTGGTTTAACACAGACTGGTTTTTGGTGGAGGCAGGAGAAAAGGTGCTCGAAACTTCTATGTCCGGCACAGAGCCAATCGCTGAAGGCTCTGACGATGGGCAGGTTACTGTCCCAATTAGACAAGTTGGTAATGCCTCTGCGATGACATATTTAAGAAAGGAAACACTGCAGGAAGCTCTCTTTCTTCCTCCAAGGGGTGGTGAGGCAGCTGCCGGGGCCCATCCCGGCAGGGCCCACCAGGGACCATGCGGCCGGAGCCCTCCCGGGGCCGGGACTGCGCGGCCAGAGCCCTCCCAGGGCCGGGGCCCTCCTGAGGCTAGAACCACCCGCGCGGTGCCGGCGAGGACCATGCAGCTGGGGCCAGGGGTGCGGTGCTGGCGAGGACCATGCGGCCAGGGCCAGGGGTGCGGTGCCGGCGAGGACCAAGCGGCCGGGGCCAGGGGTGCGGTGCCGGCGAGGACCAAGCGGCCGGGGCCAGGGGTGCGGTGCCGGCGAGGACCAAGCGGCCGGGGCCAGGGGTGCGGTGCCGGCGAGGACCAAGCGGCCGGGGCCAGGGGTGCGGTGCCGGCGAGGACCAAGCGGCCGGGGCCAGGGGTGCGGTGCCGGCGAGGACCAAGCGGCCGGGGCCANGGCCGGGGCCAGGGGTGCGGTGCCAATGAGGACCAGCAGTGAGAGACGTGGCGAGCAATTCCCCAATGCGGAGCCCGGGCGAGATCAACTTCTCAGCTTAGAGATACCACCTTTCTTCCAAGTCACAGAAAAAGGAAAAGTGAGGACACGTGAGGAAAACCAACATGGTGGCACCGAGGTCGGTGAAAAAAAGGAGAGGGAGGAGGCGCTCCAAGTGCCAGAGCTGAGATTCTCCTGCGAGCCGTGGTGAGGACTATGATACAACAAACTGTTTCCCTATAATTCATGAGGTGCATGGGGGGTGCAGAGATCCACACGCAGCCCGTGAAGAAGAGTACTCACACTGGAGCGCGTGGATGCTGAAAAGCTGAAGTCTAGTGAGGAACTCAGAGAGAGATGACCCTTGCTTTTAGAGATCGAGGGAGAGAGCCTTCGCTTCCAAACTAGAACAGCTCATCCTTAAAAGACTAAACCCCATGAACTACTATGACCCATGCTAGGCAGTTGTGGGAAGACTGCTTGGCCCATGGGAGGGGCTCACGTTGCAGCAGGTTCGGGTGGGACTGCTGCTTGTGGAAGTTAAAACCACGCTAGAAAAGTTCACAGAGAACTATCTCCCGTGGGAAGGATCCCACAGCACAGAAAAAGAAACTCTTTTCCTTAAGCATACTGAAGAAAGATTTTTTAGAAGTGAAATACTGACCAAAACCCCATGTTTTGTTTCCTTGCACAGTCGGTAGAAAGAGGGAGGGACTGGGAAAGAAGGGTGTTCTGAAGATTTGTTTTGGTTCTCCTTAACCTTTTTAATTCTGTTAATAATAAATCTTCTTTATACTGTTTCAGTTTTGTACCTCTTTTGCCTTAAATTGTTTTTTTTTTCAAGAATCCTTATCTCAACTCATGAAAATGAAGTTTCCAATTCCCCCTGCTCTGCTCAGCTATACCAGAAGAAAATAAGTAGATGGTTTTTCTCATGGGTGCCTGGCGCTCAGCCAGCATCAAACCGTGACAACGGGTCTGCTGAACAGCTGGATTGTCAGCCACTGAAGATATTAGTTTATAATTAAAATGCTGGCAGTTCCTTAATTACAGGCACTGCTACAATATCATTCACCACTCTAATTGTTTGCCTTTCTGCTGGGGAGCATGAGTAATTATTTTTCTTCAAGATTTTCAAATAAAATATTACTGGAAAGGATATGTTCATCCTGTCACTCTGGTAGTGGGAGGAGTGGGCCAGGCTAGTGCAATGCACAGTGTGAGTGTTCAGCAGGTGACTGCAGGCAAAACTGCTTCCAGAAAGAAAAACGTCAGGGTGAGGTTTTCAGCCATCCAGTCTGATGGGAGAGGAGAATCTGACACGATAAATGCTGTAATTGGTCTCTCCCCTTAGCTGCTGAAAAGCTGGGGTGGCTGCACTGATGGTACAGAGGTAATAACACTGCCTGAGAGCTCAGTTCGTGTCTTACGTGCAGTTCTAACTCTTCATCTCCTATTTTGCCGCAAGGAAAACCAGAGCACAATCAATAGAGGAGTTTTTTTAACCTGTTCAATGCTTTGTCTAAACAAGCAGTAGCAGACTTATACCCTAACCTTCAGATTAAAAAACTTCCCAACGGTCAAACACTGGAACTGGGACCCATAGAGGCCGTGGGACCTTCATCTCTGTTGACACTCTACCCACGTTCAGGCTTAGAGCAACCTCAACTAAATATGAAGCTGGCTCTACTCTGAGCCAGAGGTGGGACTAGAGACCTCCATGAATGAACCTGTATGGCCAGTTTAGGTACCTTATGTGAGCATGTGAGTTAAGAAAAGGCAAAGACGAGCAGGTGCAGGAGGGGATGGGGGGATGTGCAGCACCCACACAGCGTGTGTGGGACCTGACGAGCACACCAGGAGCTGCTGTGGAACCCCAGGAACAGACACCTCAGCGTGACTCAGTGTCTTTCTGGCCTGACCACACCATCCATGGAACTTTTCAGCATTTTAGCAAACAAACACAACTTGCTGCCGTTTCACACCCTGGGAAGGGCTGCTGAAATTAATGAGCAGGAGAAGCACTGGGTGCTGAACCTGGCCTGGAGAGTCTGATGTGGTTAATCACAGGCACAGAGACAGGCAGGGAGCAATTTCGAGATAACACAACTGGGAATCTTTCTTGTCTCATTTGCGCTGATGCATCCATGTAATCAGTACATTTTGGTTGGTTACTATTATTTCTCAGTGAAATTGCAGCTCTCTGCTCCATGTGCTCAGTCTCCTCCCTTGCTGCTCCCCCAAGGGATGAGCAATTGTAAAGCAAACAGGAGGAAATTTGACAATAGGTGGTAGCAGGACAATGCAAAATAGCAAGGTAGCTGAACTTTCCAGTGCTTCCCCAAGTGTCAAGACAAATAATAACAAGTATTTACTCCTCCACAGTGGCTCTGTGTTTCTATTGTTGGTGGGAGCGTGGGAGTGGAGGCAGCAGAGGGGGCTCTGGGCTGGCTTGACTGAGAAGCTGTGGTAGCGATGGGTGCGAGGCTGCGAGCTACAGTCAGAGAAAATGAGAGTCAGTGAGATGTGTGTTGATTTAATCAGTTGAAGCATTCAGATGTGCTTTGTACAGTGTACCCAGAAATCTGCAAGTTTCCAGTGGCAGGGGGTGTATGTATTTGCAAATGTACACATATGCCTGCATATATGCACACAGAGAGGCTACAGGTCTTGTCCTGGAGAATGCAAATGAGGAATGGACAATCAGCTCACAGTTAATTGGCTTTGCTTTTCCTCTCTTTTTGCTTCCTTTCTGCTCTTCCAAGACAATAAGCCTGCTGGCTAGCACCCCTTCCATGGTCACTCCCTGCGGGCAGCGCAGTGGTGTCATGCTCCAGCCTGTCTTTGAGCACTCTGCCCCGAGCATTTGTTGTGTTCTAGCTGTTTGTCCCTATGGTGCTGTGTCCCGTGGTTTCTGTTTGCCCCTAGCCAGGCTTGGTCTGCGGCTGACTACATGCAGGTTACAAGGGTTTTGAAATTCTCTGCTTGCTACTTGCATTAGCAGGAGAAAGTAAGTATTGCCACTGCTTTTTAGCAGTTCTCCTCCTCAAGCACTGTTAGTAGCATAAACCATCTATCAGTTGGCAGCAGGCTACAGCAGCAACTGGCACACTTGAAAAGCCCATGACATCAGATTAAAAACGATCCACAGGCCAAGTAAACACTGGCAAGGCCCAGGCCTGTAGGAGCAGGGAGCAGGCAGCCCCGGCAGAGCCTGCAGTCCTGGCTGTGTCACCAAGGCTGGGCTCGCACAGTGCGGCCTTACTGCTCCTCCTGCAGCCAAACTGTGGGGAAATTCTGTGCTGCCAAACAACCCTGCTGCTTCCCTCAGGATTTTGGTCTCTAACCATGCCATGATGTTTTTGTTCTTTCTTACTTTTTGTTTGTTTGTTTGTTTTTGTTTTATGTTTTTTGTTTGGTTGGTTTTTTTTTTGTTTTATCCAAATGGTTTTGCAACCTCCCTGCATCATTTTCTGCACAGCCACTTACCCAGATTGCAGGAGCTGTGTGATTTCCTTCCTAAAACTCACTTGTTGGGTGCTAGCTGCAGCCCTTATATGATACCTAGCAAATTAGCATCATGTGAGATGGTGGCCTGAAATAGAGGTGAACAGCTTTCTTTCATTGATTTGGTGTAGAATGGCACAGTGTTAGCTGATGTTCTTGTAGGATTGGGGTCTGGGTTTAGTCCTATCAAGTTTAGAATGTCTCTACCTGCATCTTGAGAGATGATGCAGTGGAGTACAAATCCCCTTTTTATCTCTCTACATTCAGTAAATATGCTGGCTATTTAGTGTTGGAACAAGATTACACAAGGGTTTTTCCCCAGGTGCTTTGAGATCCTTTGCCATTGCTTGGTGTGCTTAGTGCAGCAGCTGGCAAGTTTGGTGGGTTAGGCAGTAAAGAAGAGAAAAGGAGAGAAACCATCACAAGCTAAATACAAATATAATCTGTCTATTCAAAGAGGGATTTGCTGACTCTTACACCATCCTCCTGAATGTGTAGTACTGGCAAGTCAAACCCAAACATACCCCAAATAGGCCTCTCTGCTCCCCCAGCTCTTCAGCACTGCTTTTCTGCCCAGGCAGGTCTTGGAGAGCAGTGCCCATCTGGCCAGCGCAGTTCCTGTCCCCCCTCACTGCCACCCTGTGCTCCACGTACACAAGCAAAGGCACCCACAGGCACTGCTAGAGCCCACATGGGGGAGAAGGCTTTCCTTCACTTTGCTGAGTGTTGTGGGCTGGGAAAGGGTGGTTTTGGGGATTTTGTTCTCTTCATCAACATGCCAAGAAGTGCTGGGAAGAACCTGTTTTTCTACATAAGAAATGGAATGAATGTGTGCCCCTGACAACCTGAGTCCTGAGGTGCAGAAGTTCTCTCATTCCTTTAGTGAATCCTGCTGCTGTTACCAGCTAATAGTTTTGCTACTCACATTTTATTTGACTGAGGCCCAGGTCTCCCAGGGAAGGTTTCTGTCATCAAGACCACCAGTTTGCCTTCAATCACTCCTCAAGTCACCTCAACATGGCACGCTGGTATGTCGGAAGGGCAGAAATCTCACACAGATGTACAAGCTTTGAAAAATAACCAGCATGTGTCAGCCACCAAGGGAAAAGCTCCAGCATAACCAGTCTCCTGACACCAGGGCATTCGTGGGTGTGTAGGCACGTAGTGGATGCTCCCACTGCAGGAAGTGTTCCCACTGTAGTTTTGCACTTTGCTGGGCACTGGGAAAACTAATAACATGGTGTGGTGGCCCCAGTGCTCCATGACCCTTCCCATCTCTAGCAGCCACAATAACAGAGCAAAAGAGAATTAATCTGAAAGCTCTCTGAATTAATGCAGAGTGAGTCAGAAGATACTGACATTAGTAGGCACTAAGAAAAAAACTAAGACATTTTTCCCCCCATGTTTTCTCTCATATAAGTTAAAACATCTTCACCTCTCAAGTTCTACTAGGTTGTAAAAGTTTCCTTAATGTAATTGGGAGAAGCAGCACTGGGCAGTGGTGGTTGTTTCCATGTGTTGTGCCTAAATTTGTGTCTTGTGCTTGGTAATCAACCAGAGGCTTCTGTTTACAGCTTTGAAGCTTAGTGTTGTTTGGGAGATTTTTAGCAACACTACAGCACTTTTGGGAAGATATACAGTTTGGAATAGGAGCTCATGCATAGGATTTTGGTGCAGCAAATGCAAATGTGAATTTCATTTAGGTTCATATAAGATTTAAGTGTAGTAATATTTTTATAAGTCTTTGGGAAGGTGGCTGCAGTCAGCTTGCCCTGCCAGATCATAAATTATATATTTTGTTTTTATTCCAAATGGGCTCCTGGTGGGGCCTGTTTGTTACATGCAGCACACACTGTTATTTCCAGCATACACTTCTGATGAAACTTTTGTGTTGAGAAGAGCCAAATCCTTTCCTCAGAGTTAAACCATCATTTTAAATTCTCTTGATGGTGACTTTTTCATTGCAAGCAAACTGGCAAAGCATAAAAAAAGGTTGTTTAGGTAGTTTGCTTTTTATTTTCCCTTTATTGTGAGAGCAATTTAAAAACACATGTCTTTGTTGTTAAATATTTTAGGAATTCTCATGCATTATAATGCTTTTAGCAAACTTTTGCCAAGTTTCTCACTGTGATGAAGCAAATTCAGAGCAACCCAGTATGGAATGATCCTGAAACAACTCTTGCCTTGGTTCAGGATGCTGGGGCTGAATGTGTTGGAGGCAGCAGAGTCTTGCGTGCCAGAGGGTGCTTGGTTCCTGCTGCAAACACTGTCAGACTCTGCTCTTCCAGCCCTTGCATAGGAGAGGCAGCGTGGAGGGTTTAGGATCTGTTATCATCAGTAGGAAAATGAAATACTGGATACACTTGGGTCACATCATGGGGTATCCCAAAGAGCAGAGGTTTGGGGATTGCACCTTCTGCTCCTTGGCAGTGTTTTATGTGTTTTGGGGCAGTTTAGAAAGAAGTTTTAAGAATCAGGGTAGTTCAGGCAAGACAATGAAAATGAAGTGTGGGGGTGAGTGGGGAGAACCCTCTTGGGACTGTGCTGTGCAGGCCCAGGACCTGGGTTCCATGAACATTGTGGATCCCTCCAACTCAGGGTATTCTATGATTCTCCAGGGTTTTAACCCCTCCAGACTGGGTTAGGACTGGCTGCACATGGGAAACGGTAGCGAAACGAAAAAGAAAAGGTCTGAAAAGGGCTCGCAAGACCGGAAAGCGCCGGGAGCGGGGCCCGTGGGACGCACGGATCCCGGGAGGCGCCGGGAGCGGGGCCGGTGGGACGCGCGGAGCCCGGGAGGCGCCGGGAGCGGGGCCGGTGGGACGCGCGGATCCCGGGAGGCGCCGGGAGCGGGGCCGGTGGGACGCGCGGAGCCCGGGAGGCGCCGGGAGCGGGGCCGGTGGGACGCGCGGAGCCCGGAAGGCGCCGCTGAGGCAGCGCACCCGCCCAGCCCGGCCTCTGCTGCCCCCTGCCGGCCCCGCCCCGCGGCTCCTCCTTCGGCAGCGGGACCCGAGTGCGGGAGGCCGGGCGCGTCCCACGGGATCGCTGCCCGCGGCTCCCCCGAGCTGCCGTGGTTTGTGTCCTCTGAACGTGTGGCCCCTCACAAAAGCTACACAGACATAAATGTAACAAGCGTAGAAAAATGAGCCTGTTCACAAGTTCCTTCCTCGTGGGTTCCTCGATTAAGATCAGCTCCTGCCACTCAGCCAGCAAAAATTGCCCAGCACAACCAGTGCTCTGCCTCTGGCCAGGACAGGTCCAGAGGTCCTCTTTCCATGAAACAAGGCCTCCATCGTTTCACCTGGCATAGAGGTGTAAGGCCCCTCATTCTTCTCTTCAGGACTCTGCTAGCCCAGGCAAAGTCCACAGCATACTGCATCTCTGGCTTTAGGATTACTCTTGAATACCTGGGAAGCTCCTTGGTACAAGGATGCTGAGTTTCCTTGGCCAGGATGTCCTGGTGTCCCATTCCCCAAGTGCCTTTGGCACACCACTGAACAGCCTCACACAGCCATGTCATGCCAGCTCCTGCTGGATACTTTCCTGCTGCCAGCAGGCAGGTGAAACACATGAGGTCAGGGTGGACACAAACCAAAGCTAAACCTGGGTTTGCCTCCTGGCTGCTGTGGCACTGCCCAGCACACAGGAACAGCCTTTCTGTTCTGCCTTTGCACAGTGCCCAGCAACACACAGCCCAGGGCTGTGTAGCCCTGCGCTATGAGTGGAGGGAATTCTGCAACAGTGCTAGCAGCCTTTATTAAAATAAGACTTGAGAAATGAAGGCTGAGGTAACCCAAGAACACGTTGGACAGTTGGGGTGAAGCACAAAAGGTGGAGCACTTCTCTGTTGCTAACTTGCTTTCCCCAGGAGCTGTTGCATGTAGATCTATAAAGCAGTTCATACACTGGTATAATGCAGCACACACTGCATTATGCAGTCCCTAATGCAGCTAGTCTAGAAAGAAAAAAACACACAAGTTCCCAGAGCAGAACTAACAGTACTTGTCTGCATTTCTGAATTTTTTTTCTTAGTTTTTTAAACTCACATGAAAAGGAGACCCACCAGAGCCTTGAGTAAAGGACGGAAAGCATGGTACAAGCCAGCTGTGACAGCTGAAAAGCTTACAAGTATCTCAAATAACTCATAATTTCTAGCTCATAAATCTTTGGGATATATATTTTTTGCCATTTTCTTTGCTGGCAGCAGCTTTCTTCAAATTAACATGGTTTCAGAGATATCCCATCACTTGGCAGTGTGTCACAGTGACATTCTTTCTCCTTCTTCCATCCCTTCATGAAGCTTGCTAAATCTGTCTTAACAAATCCTGTCCAAGTTACCAATTCTGTCCGATGTTCCACTCTCCCTCTGCTGCTCTCATTTGGACAGGACAGAAAAACAAGTCCTGGCATTGAAAATATCAGTTTATCACTTCAGCAACTCTTTTTGCTTGTATTTTTGCATCCACACGACAAGGGCACTGAGATGGAACATTTAGGCATATCTTAATCTTTCATCTTAGATAAGGTCAAGGCAAAGCATAAATCCAGGAACATCTTTTTTAGTGTGGTTGCTGAGATTCTGAATTTATGTACCTAGACTTTTATACATGCATATTTTGAGTCAATGCAGGTAAGCAGCACGACAGAGGACAGCTTTCTAGGCAGGGATGTAACAGCGATCACCATGTCTGCCTTGGAAACATGACACACAGAAAATTTCTGGAACAGAAGGTTACAGATGCAGATATACATTTCCAGCATATGCAGGGCAGATTCATAGCTGGAACCTGAGGCTTGGAAACAAAGCAGGTTAAATACTGGCTGGTATATGAATTCCATTTGGTTTTGTTTCTTTTTTGGAACAAATCTAATGTTCAAGAGGTTAGAGGTATAAATACTGAAAAAAATAGGAGCAAATATTTTGGGTGTCTCACTGAGGCTGTGTCTGCAATGCATTGATGTTGCTTTTTTCTTTGATTGGCCTGGTGACATCACCTTCTTGCTGCCACATTGCACTAGGGCAACTTGATTTTCTAGGGCAGTAATTTCTTTTCAAGATTGCGTCACTGTAATTTAAACTAAAATATATTCTAGCCTTTGCTGTGCATTTGTATTGCTTCTCTTGTGTGCAATTCTCATTTCTCTGTGAATATGCCTTACCAGAGGGACAGACAGGTGTTGCCATGTTTCTGGTCAGGTTCTACACAAAGCAGTGCAAGGTCTGAGATCAGATACTTGACTGATCCAAGTAATTTCCAAAGAATTGTGTAAAATGAACGGAATAATTTGAGATTTGCACTGTTACAGAGAATGTTTTTAACTGGTGAATCTCATCCTCCCCTGCACCAAAAGACAGTCCAGATAGCTCATGGAGGGCATTCTGACCACAAAAAAAAATTTAATATGCTTTAAAATTGTCCTTGAGTCCTTCTCACTTATGATCTTCATAATTCATACATTCACGACAATGACTCCTCCCTGATTTGGCAATAATTTAGTGTTGCTGCTTTACAAAATATTTTACCATTACCTGTTGTTACGAGGTGAAAAACCTTATACACTTACTACTTTTTGATGGTGTACTTCTCCTATTAAATGCCTGTTGTTTGCTTAGCCACCCCCCAATCTGCCAAATCCGTAGTGCATAATAAGCACTGCATGTCTGCACAGGCTCCATCAGGCAAACCCGAGCTTCCCCTGTTGTCCTGGGGTGAATGTATGATACTGTATTCCCGATCCCTGCTCTATGCCCAGACATGAACCCTGTGCCTTTCTGTGTCTTTAAGGCAGACCCGAGAGAGGGGGGAAGTTGGTGGAATTCCTTCAGCGCTGTGTTCAAAAACAGACATCTCGCTCACTCCCTCCTCAGCTTTTAGCTCTCTGCAGCAGGGAAGAGAGTTTTTTAGCTAGCTTCTTGTTTGTTAGCTAAAGCACAGAGCCCTGGGACTTTGGCTTCTTCTTCTCTTCTGGACTGTTGAGCAACACCAGAACAGCATCTGGGGGGCCCTACACTGTGGCCCGGAGGGGCCCACGCTGAATCCCAGCTCTGGAGAGGGGAGAGCCACACCCACAAAGGACTCTGAAATCTACCCAGGTTCTCTCCACAGTGAGAGGTTTTATTATTTAGTATCATTCTTCTTCTGTGCCTGCGCGCACTCTGCTTGTTAAATAACCTTTTTTTCGCTTTCATCCGAGGAATTTCTTTCCGAACCTGGTAGGGGAGGAGGGGCTGAAACCTGCCTTCTTTGGAGGGGACATTCCTCCCAGAGCATTTCCCTTAATTTGTCTCAAATGAAGACACCTGTGTTCTGAGCTGACCAGCTGTGAACTAGAAGACTTTTGACAGCTTATTAGTTCAGGGCCGTACTGCACTGCTGAAATTGTGTGACTTCTTGTTCAGCTGGCTTGCCTTTAGTGAACTTGGAATGTGAGCAAAACAAGCTCAGATATGTCTGTTCAGCCCAATCCACACAGATCCACAGCCACTGAGAGTGAGAATTATATGGCATTTAGATCACAAACATCCAAAGTCTCAATCATGGAAATCCCCCTCAGCTGTCACCTAGTGAGACAGCAGCTCTATTTCATGTAATATTGTTATTTCACTTGAACCATGTATGCTTATGGCAGTCTGAGTGAGATCCAAAATGTTTTCCTTTACTCAAACCACTGGAAGGCTCCATTTAGGGGGTGTTTTTAGAACATGACCTACCACTGCCCCTTGTTCCTTCCTCCCTACCTTACAAAAGCGTAGAGCATATTCCATTCTCTTCTCTTTTGGGGAAGGTTGAAACTTGTATTTCCTACTTCCCAACAGACTGCTCAGACATCAGGATTATCCAGGTGGATAGATTTCACTTTCCCTATAAGTAACAAAAGTATCTCTGATTCGTTAACATCATGATTATTGCTCTACTGTTTCAGTTTTTCACCATGAGAGAAGAAGGGTTCCACCATCTGTTTCAGAAATTATGATGTATTTTGATAATAGTCAATTGACGGATAAAATCCAGAAGCAGATTATAAATGGTATCAGGATCAGATTCCTGGTTCTTCAAGAACAAAGCTTTTAAACTGAAGTTTTAAATGTGCCATTTTAAAATGTGACTCCTGATGTGGTACAACAAACACAGCAGAGCAAGTCTTGGATCGCTGCAGTTCTTTGCATCACTTTGCATCACTTTGAGGGAAAAATTAAAGCTAGTACAGTATCATTTTTGGTTTTTTATAACCCTTAACAAGCATTAATTCTATAGAAGTAATTTGTTTTATACTAAACTATCAAATTCTAGTCTAGTCACAGTAAATTCTAAAATGGCAGCTACTTTGAAAAACTAAGACCCTACTTAGTTCAGATTTAGGTCCCATCTAGAACATGGAAGCTGGGACTCTTGAAAGGATGCACTGCCCTCAGTCTGATGTCAAGTAAGAAAAGGAGCCCTTATTGTAAGGCTCAATCCCTACTAAAAATAGGAAAATCTGTGAAAACACCTTTTATTGGCAAAGTTTTGCAAACACCTTAGTTCACAAGTACTGTGTAGAAGCTTCATCCTTTGTGAAACAAAGTGTATTTGTCACAAATTACAAGGTTTGTGGATTAACACCAAGTGCCTGCCTGCAAACATCTGCAACTGTTTTCCCCTGAAGTATATGAAAAACATGTATTTTTGTATAAAAACTCACAGAAGCAGTAGGAAACTATTTTCAGCTCCATCTCTCTTACTGTTGATTTCAACACAAAATGAAGATACTTGGACTTTCTTAAGTAGTATTGTCAGTCTTCATATTACATCTACTGCTTGGTCTCTGCTTCCATCTGAGTTTCTTGGGATTCCTCAGCTTCTGAAAGTTTTTCATCATCTAGAATTCAATATTACTATTAGTCAAACATGCTTGGTCATATATACAGACTATATTGCAGAACTTTGTCCCACTTAAATGTTTTATTTTAATTGCCTTAAATGTGTAGTTGAGTATCTAATTCATGTTATGTTCAAACAAGCAAAAAAATCCTCCAAAGTTTTTAAGCATGTTATCTCTAAAAGCTGTCACTGGAAATATGGTGTAAATTCTATAGTATCAATTGAAGCAAACAGTACCAGATTGCTTCTAACCCCTTCTTTCTCTTTGCCTACTAATGGTTTATTTATTTCATACTGAAGCTGTGCTTTGCACTAAACTGCTACTTCCTTCACAAAATCCTGAAAGCTGAAAGGTAATCTATATATTCACGTGAAAATGCATTTTTCAAGACTAATATTTAAGCAAGTGTTAGTAACGCATAATAACAATAACCTTTTGCTAAAGTGCACCTAGGATTAACAGTTCATTCTGTGTAAGAAGATCTAGACAGCCTTAGAGAATGAAAGTCTGCTCTTACAGCCATATCTGCATTTAATCAGGTCATGCTCAGAGGCTGTACCAATTGTTCTGTCTTTGAAAGACATGGCAAATATACAGCAAATAATATTTCAAACAATATCATCCATATTAGAGCATGAAAAGTTAGTGCTGATTTGAAAACATTAAGTATTTGTATGACAAAAGATGAGTACAACTAATTCCCGAATTTAGCTCTTGTGTCTGACAGTTTTAGTCCCTGCTGTATCACAGATTCACAGTGTGAGTAGGTTGTCATTTACCTTCCTTGTTTTCAATTTTTTTTTAGTAAAGCCTCAAATGATACCATGATAGCAGTGACATGTTCAAAACTATGGAAATAGTAATTATAAAATTATATTTGGAAAAAAGCACAAGAATAATTTTCTGTAAGAAATACTTTCTGTTAAAAAAACCCCAAACAAACCTCAAATTGCTACTCTCCATCCTCACATTTTAAAGAATTCTGTTGCCTACAAAGTAACCTGAAGCTAGTCAGGAAATGGCACAGTGGGTAGCTTGTAGAAGAAAAAAAATACATACCAGTCTCAGGCTCTGGACTACTACTGGGGAAAAAATTCTGCCAATGCAAGAGGTTACCAACCTCAATTGTGCTGCTGGAAGTTGTGATTCCTTTTGATCCACTGAAGCCTAACCCAGTTATATCTATTACCAAAGAACAGCACTTACTCTCCAGGGTTTGCTGAAGTTCATGGATGGTGCTCAGGAGAACATGGAACTGCTTTCTTCTCAGCTCCAACTGGAATGATAAAATACGTGTTGTAGGAAACAGAAAGCACGTACAGCCAAACAACCTATAGCAGATTCTACATTTACTGTATTCCTAATAAATTATTAATATAACCATCTCTATGAAAAACCTACCTTATCTTCAACATTTTCTTTAATGTGAGAAAGATTTTGCAGTTCTTTTCCCAAAGCTTCTAGCTGCCTGAAAAGAAATTGTCAGAGTATTCTTAAAAAATTCTGTAAAATTCTTGCAAAACAGATTTGCTCTAAGCAGAGGAGAAAGAACTATAAAATAAACACCTTATGTAAACAAAACAAGTGAAATGCTTAAGAGGTAAGGTCACTTCATGTAATTGTTAAAACTATTATGTTCTAGACTTGTAATTTCAGGACTTTTACAAAAAGCTGGAATACAGTTGTACCCTGGGCATTTGTAACAATTCAGTCCTGACACAACATGTTATTTACTTGACCATACAATGAAAGTTAAAGAAGTAGATTCATAGAATCATAGAATATCCTGAGCCAGAACGGACCCACAAGGATCATCAGCTCCAATTCCTGGCCCTGCACAGGACACCCCAAGAGTCATGCCCTGTGCCTGAGAGCATTGTCCAAATGCTCTTTGAACTCTGTCAGGATTGGTGCTATGACCACTTCACTGGTGAGCCTGTTCAGTGCCCAGCCACTCTCTGGGGGAAGAACTTTCTGCTCTCACTTGAACTTGCCATGGACCACCACAATCCTTTCTGAGGCAAAGAATAGCAGGTACCATAATATACCTTTCAAATGAGGATGGAGCACCAAGTCTGACAGGCAGACCTCCAGTTTAGCCCTTCTGCTTCTAATGCCTATCATAATTTATGCACCATGCAATGAGAACAAACTGTTCATTTAAAGGTGAAGTGGACTGAGGCTGATCATCCCTGATCAATTAGCAGAGTCAGAGAGGGTTCAGCAAGGAAATCAGCCTTTTTTTCCTGAAGCTGTTGAGAGCTGCTGCAACTAGTCTGGGTAGGGAACCACAAAAAGCCCTGCAATCCTAAGTACCTCACTGTGGATGGGAAAAGGTCTATTTTAGTGCTGAGGGTGTTGTCTTTTTTTTTGAGCCAGCATGCTTGGTACCTCAATAGGAATGCCTGAGAGAGTTGAGTGTGACATTATCCATTCCTTTGATGGAAACAGGCTAACAGCTTATAGGCTCATACACTGATTCTGGAAGCATTTGGTTTCTAGTTTCCGAAAAACTTCCATTTGGCCAAATCTTGCTGTTTACACTGTGCTGTCAGGTGCACACAGACTTTGAGAGGACAGACTTTTTTTTCTAGTAACATCCAAGCTACATCTAGAATTTTACTCCTTTTACTTTACATTCCAGAGAATCTTTGCTTAGCCTTCTTACTTTCATATCTCCTTTTCTAAGACTCAATGTCATTTCTTGGTCCTCTGAACAGCTCTTCTGATACTGCATCTAATTACACTGTGGGCACTATTGTTTAGTAGTTCAGCTCCTATCACTTTCTGAAGTGGCTCCTGTGCACTACTTGTGACTAAGCTGCTAGCAGCTTATTTTGTGCTGTATAACTTCTTGTTCCAAGAAACAGACTCTTAAAAGCATAAAGAAAGTATTTTTCTGAACTTTGTTCTATTGTGCCACATAACCTGCAAAAGCTATAAATGTAACTCTTGCAATAAACCCTTATGTTTCTTCTCACAAAAAGTTTTCTTAAGTGTTTTTAGTGATTAAGAGTTCCATGAAAAGTGTGACATTGTTAGTGAGGCTCCTTCTATTCTGAATTAAGGGTGGCCTTTGGTTCATTGTATCATTTTCTGTATACTTTCCTATAGACTGCATTCTTACCAGCTGTAACTTACCACTCTCTCTAGCTTTGCTTAAGAAACTTATGCTTGGATGTGTTAAGCACAATTAGAATAATCCCTCCAAACCTAAACAACCCAGCATCCTCTAAGATAAAAAAGCATCATTTGTCACAGAATTATAGAATAGTTTGGGTTGGAAGGGACCGTAAAGATCATCTAGTTCCAACCCCCTGCCACAGGGAGGGACATCTTTCACTAAACCAGATTGCTCAGAGCCCCATCCAAAATGGCCTCGAACACTTCCAGGGATGGGGTAGTCACAGCTTCTCTCATTTAGTTGTTTCTATTCTTAATTGACTTATCTGAAAAACTCCATTTCTGGTAGTCCTTTATAAAAGCCTCACTTGATAAATATCACATGCTGACTAATGAAGCAAGAAATAGTCAAGCCTCATGACAATTGCCTGTAATAATCAAAGTTGTGGTAATGCAATCGAGGCACAGAAAAACAATATACAAGAAAGAAATGTGTGAAATATTGTCAGTGGCTTATAGATATAAAAATGCAATTATTAGGGTAATAGTATAACCAAAACACTTCCATTTGCTATGAAAGGCTATGGAATATGAAAAGACAGCCTCCCTTGGCAATTTCACTGAAAGTGGGCAGCAGGATAAGTGCACAGCTGCACTTAAATGGGAACAGTAGCCCCACACTGCATCTTCAATCAGTTTAAGAAGAACAAACTCATAGATGCAGTAAGTCCTGGAATGTTTCTATGGCTCAGTAAAGTTCATCTCTCCACAACTGCCCCAAAAGCACAGAGACTCATGCAAACCCAGAATGTGACAAGCAGCACTGCGAGTTACACGCAGGACAAGTTGGACAACAGGTAGGTCTGACCTGCATGCCAGGGCAGGTTATGTGTGGTGCACAACACAGCCGTTTATAACCGGGCATGCAGGAACAGCTACCAGAAGGAAAACAGAAAAGAACCCTAAGAGCTTTCTCCTGCTTTCTCTCATTCCACCTTACTTGCTTGTGGTTGCATTTCAAGTGATTACTGAATCTCTGGCTCGTGCAAGTTAAAGGACTTCCCACCATCTCCCTTTTCTGAGCAACTCATAGGTAAACTGACATCAGATGTGCATTTACATCTCAGTTCACTTACTCACCTTAACACTGGAAAAATTTCAACTACAGAACAATTAGCAACACTTCTGACCCATAGAGATGAAGATTAAAGAAAGCTCATAAGGGCATAGAAACACAAGTTTTTATTGTGTAAAAGAAATTATATACAAGTGAGGAAAAGTCAAACTGAAACCAAGGAAATGTCAAGTCTGGTGACTTCTAGTTTACTGCCCCATTACAATTTAATGTAGTTTTATACTTACTTCAGTGTTTCATGTCTGTCTGGGTGATGCTGTATGACTTTGGCCAATGCGTCATATTCTGAAAGACGTTTAAACAGTTAATCTAAATACTTCTGAAAATACCCATTCAAGAACCAAAACTCAGGTATCACAGAATGGCAGATTCTTTTTCCTCCTTGAAAAACTGTTTTAATGTTTTTCAAAACACCTTTAGATAGCTCTGCATTGCTACACACTTAGTCTCCTGTGTCTGATTCATAAACTCTGGGTTTAGATACAATAAAAGGTATACATGCAGAAAATGGTGCTGGTGTTACACATGAACATTTAAGATTTTTAGAAAAAAAGTATAAAATGATGCATGGATTTTTTTTAATTTTTAGGATTTTTAAAAAAACTAATACACTTTAAGAACAATATTATGGTTATAAAGGCAACTAACACAGCCATTTCCTGATAGTAAGACCGTACATCTGCCAGCTACCTCATTCACATGGAAAAGTCTGTGCTGCAGACTGGACAGAACATATCAAAAAGCAAACACTTCAGACCTACGTTTGTGAAGATGTAAGAACTCTACATTCCTACTGGTTAAGGTTATTTTGATTTCCAGTTGAGTTCAAAATTATCCACAGCATTGATCAAACAGTTGTATTTAAAACCTTTCATGTTATATTTCTAAAATTTTTCTTCTGGCATTTCATTTATCATGAAAAAAAAAATTTTTGCTTCTTCTCAACTGCTCATCTTTTAGAATGTTTTACGTTTCCATGAATTATGAGCATATACTTTTAAAAGTAGGGAAGAAATGCACCTCTGAAAACAGGTGTTCAGAAAGGACACTGTTTTAGGTTTTCCTGATGCTGCATGTCATTGAGATCTCCTGGTTCAACCTTGCCTGTGTCATCCACCCAAAACTTTCAGTAGTAAGTGTGGAACCCACCAGGCTAAATATAGTAATCATGATGCCTTGCACTTTCTTTCCAATACAATGTATTCTAAAAGATAAAATAACGAAGCCCACTACTGTAAATACAGATATTGTGCCTTACCCTGGCGATTTTTTCGAATCCTTTTTGCTTGCAGGATTTGCTTTTTGCATTCAGAGATCTTCTCATGGGCTGCAGCTATACTATTTTCTTTGAAAAAATAAAAAAAGATACAGAGTTATATTGAACTCAAACAATACATGTAAATAAGCCATTCTGCTAAATTATAGAAGAGCTGTTTGTGACATGGCGGCTTGTTAGCTCCATCAGCTTAAAAACTACATACACTTCAATAGGTTAAAAAAAGCACTTGCTTGTATATATTCTATACAATTACAACATGCTTATAGCACATATATGAATGCTATCTAGTAGGAAAAAAACCAAACCCAAAAGCCCTCCAAACCACTCATCAGATGTATATATTATGTTCATGAGAACTGGCTTGAGCTTGTTCATATGAGAAACTGTCAAACAGAAACCAGTAATGTTTCCTCATATTTACCTATATCCTTATAGATTTTTTCATAATTTTCCATCTCCCTCAGGTTCATGTCATACACCAGAAGAGTTTTTCCCATTGAAAATTCACACTGTGATAAAGTACTCAGCATTCGTTGGTACTGGCTGTATCTGAAAACAGACAAAACATTTAATCCCAAGCAGCATAAAAATAGTTCCTAACTTTACAGAGCAAGAAAACAAAACTTCATGTAGCATAAGGGACAGCTAAATAACAATTATTCAATAAAGAAAACACTTCAAAGATTCAATGTATAATTTTATGGAAGTGCAGTTAGAAAAACTGTACACATCAATTCCACCATCATGTCCTTATCAGTGTAAAGTGGGTATTGAAGCAGTGAGCAGTTTGACCCAGGGCTTATAAATTTTCCAGCTAGAGTTGGCTCTGTGACCGCCAAAATAGTATTTTAATACTGCAGTGCTTCTCTGTATATACACTCGTAATATTGTGTCCTCTGGGAATTTACATCCATTACTAACAGAGACCCCACAGAAGGCCGATCCTCATGCCTTACCACTTTAGCCTTTAAAAAAAAAAAGAGAACGACAGCAGCAGAAATAGCAGCAGTATTTCCCTTCCCTAACAGAACAAACGCAGAACTGCCAACTAAAATATTCGAGTCATGATCCTGTTATAATAGCAGGACTCAGGGATGGATCACGCAGCAGGCACAGCAATCCTGAGGGCATTCGAGCGGTGCTGGCAGATTTCACGATACAGCCTGCAGCCTTCAGTGATTTCTGACCCGTCTGCAGCCCTCCTCTCCCAGCACAGTGCTCGGCGTTTGTCCTGGAAACACCACAGAGCCAAAGAAAAGCAGCTGTGCATATTTTAACACGGATCTCTTCCAAATGGATCGAGCCCTGTTCTCCACTGAAACGCAAGCTAAGCAGTTCCAACACTTAAAAAAATCAAAACAAAACAACAGATACCCTTCCTCCTGAGATCCGGAATTACACCACTTAATGAAACTCTTCACCAACAAATTGATCCGCCTGTCGTCACCAGCTCCATCGCCATCGATCAGCAGCCGCTTGCGGATAACTTCATCTGAGGAAAGACTGTTAAACCCTCACGCCATGGCAGCCGCCTCCCAGCGCCGCGCGCGGGTCTCTCCCGGCCCTTCAGAGAGCGATTCCCGGAGCCAGAGCGGGCGGATCTGCTGAGCCGCGGGGGCTGCGGGACCGGGGGGCGCATGGAGGGCCGCGGGGCCGGGGCCGCCATGGAGGCCCGTCTGCAGGGTGAGCGGCCCCGGGGGCCGCGGGCAGCCGCTCCTCGGAGGGCGACCGGGGGGCGCGGCGCTGCGGAGAGCCCCGATGGGGGTCGCTGCGCGGGGCGGGAGGAAGGAGGGGAGGATGGCGAAAGGGAGGGAGGGAGGTCTCACCGTCGGTCACGGCCCCCATGGCGGCGAGTGCCGGAGCCGGCGGGGCGGCGGCAGCAGCGAGTGAGGTCAGCTTCCCACAATGCAGCCGGCGAGAGCGGCGGCCATGGAGGGGGAGGCGGCGGCTGCTGGGGCCTGAGCCGGCGGGCGGTGGACGCGCGGCCCGGGGAGGGCGGGCGGACGGGCGAGCCCCGCGCCCTGCGTGGAACCGGCCCCCTGGCNCCCGCCGCCCCCCGCCCGGCCGCCCCGCCATGCCCCCGGCACATGGTCCCACGCCATCGAGGCCCCCGGGATCGGGGGCGCCTCGGCCGCCCTCTCGCCACGGCCCTGGCTCGGTGTGTCCTCCCCGGGGTGCCGTCACTATCGCCCTCGGTGGTCCCGACCTCCCCGCACAGGGCTCCCGCACGGCCGCGACAGTGCCGTTCCACCTGCAGTGATGGTGGTGATGACCCAGGGAGCAGGCGGACGGTCTCATCACGGTGCCCAGTGTCACGGACATGGCGCTTGAGGGTGGTGGGATCCGCTGTGGTGGCTGTCCAGCCCCTGTGGCTGGAGGGAGCGGGAGCGTGGACTCCTGGGTGCCTTTTCCCTGGTGAGGGTGTGGAGGACGTGCCCATGGCGCAGGTGTCAGGGCGCTGGGCTGGCCTCCCCTGACCGCCCTTGGGCTCATCCCCACTCGATGCTGGGAGGACAAGCAGCAGGGCCTGAGGCGTGCAAAAAATCATTATTCTGATGTTTCCTGGCAGGTTTGACTATCACCAGCAGATAGGAACAACAGTTGTTTCTACCTGTCCTGGCAAACTAAGCTGATGCTGGAAAAAGTGGCTGGAGGTGTCTGGAGAAAAGAGATGTTGAGATGTTACCATGTGTTGAGTTTTAGGCTTTTGGACTGTAGGCTTGCATGCTTAGACGGTGCTAAAACTGGTAATGTTACTGTAGTGTATATCACAGTAACCTGAGGCGTTGCCAAAGCCTGACACCTTCCTATTCCCTCTTCATTTTGGTTTGGACAGTTAAGTGGCTTATGATCTTGTTCTGCTTAGCACTATTCATTCACAGTTTTAGGGTGGTGGGGAAAATTAGGGTGAGAAAATAACGAAGTTAATGTGTGCTGTAATCTGTTAGTTCCTGGTTTTAGAGCTGTGAGGGATTAAGAGGCGCTTTTTGTTCTGGATAGAGGCATTTAACAGCTCTTTACGGATTTGTAGATTGTTTCAAGTCAGTACTTTGTCTTCAATAGGCAACGGATCAGGTCCTTTGGAAGGTGCTACTAGGAAAGCAGTACTGAGAGTGGTCATTAAAACTCTGCCTGAACTTTTAGGAACAAAGAGTTTCCAACATAGAAAACTTGGATAAGTGGTTTCTGTTCTTGAAATTTTTATGTACTCCTATGTGATTGGTGAGTGACATAATTTTCTATGAAAACCTAACTATCCAGTTACCCAGGTTTGGGCCAAAGAATGGGCCATGCATTCATGAGCTATGTTAGCGCTACTAAAAATTATCACTTTTATGAACCCTGATGTTGTTGCCATTTAATATAGTTGGTTTGACCTAAAAACTTTGTGTTTCTTAAGGCTTTGTTCACTATGGTACAGCCCTAGTATTTTGCCAAAGGGTGAGAAGACCTAGCTGAACTTCTCTATGCAAATTTTATACAATTACTGCCTTTCTCTCTTTACCCACTTATTTCCTTTTGGAAGTCTTAAGCATCTTGAAGTATCCAGTTTAATCAAGACTTAATATTTTTCTTACACCTCTCTGAGCTCTTTCCATTTTCTGAGCTCTTTTGGTTTTTATCACAGAGAGAAGTTGGTCAGAACTGACGACTATTGTAGGTGAAAATCCACAGTTATTTATTTAATCATCTCAGAACTTCGGTGTGATTTTCTGTCATTTAATCTGATACAATCTTTTCTCACTTTTTGTTCATCATTCCACTCTTGGTCAGATAGTCTTATAAAGCTCTCCACAGTGACAAACAGATAGTCCTTGAGTAATTAATTTAGAATACAGCAGTCCATATGACTAGTTAATAATATTTAATGACTCTTGTGCCATTCTTCATATGTGTTACTTATTATATGCTTCTATGAAATTTTTTGTTCTGGGTCTTAGGCTCATGAGAACAACTTTGAGAACAAAGCCATTATTTTTCTTTTTAAGATAGGGCTTTCAGGCATCATCAATGTTCATTAACTTTTCTCCTTTAGAATGGAAGTAGAACTTGATAAATACATCATCAAGAATCTCACTAGGGCTAGGTATTGATGGAATAGCCTGTTCTCTCTCCTGCTCTATTTTGACATATTAAATGTCCATGAGATGCTTTTGCTTGGGAAGCCAGTTCCAGCCTGCTGGGTTTCTGTATGCGTTTGAGGATTCACTGTGCCTTGGGAGTTTTTGTTTTGATTTGCTCCATTTCCAAGTAGAATTCCTCATCTTGTAAGTGTGAAACAAGCCTTGTTTCTCGTGTGTGGAGGGTGTTGCACTGGGCTTTATGCAGCCATGTCTTTGCCATTAATTCAGTGTGATGTATGATGTAGCTCTCTGGAGCAGGGTTGACCTACTGTTATTTATTTGTCCTTCACCACTTCGGGTATTCTGTGCAGATTCTATCAGCTGCAGTCTTTTATATAATCCTTCGCTGACCAGCAGAAACACTGAGTAGCACTGGACCTGCCCTAAAAAGCATCAGTAGTGGAGATTCACGCAATAGGAAAAAATGTCTTGCGTGGAGGATAGCACCTGACTGTGTGCCAGTTCTTTTGGAATAAGTACCTGTGTGTGCTTTCAACCAAGCTAAATGTGATGCGGTTTTCCCTCTTTCCTTGAATTCTTTTATGTGTGCCATATGGTAAGACCCTGGAGCAGCTTATACATAATAATTTGTTACACATCTGTCCTTGTCAAAAGTGTTAAATAATCTTCTGTAGTGTTTCCAGGTGACTCTGGATGCAAGAAGTGTAACCTAGGTAAGTTTAGTACTGCAAGGTGTTACACGAGGGTGGAACTGGCTCTGATTTTTCATTAGTATCTTTTTTTTTTCCCCAAAAAATATGGCTTTGAAGTGCACCAATGTTTTTTATTGAGGAAATCTGTTAATGCTGAAGTTTTCTTTCCTGAAAAACAATCTATGAGAGCCAAAGTTTAAAGTGACTTTATACCTCCTCCCTTTTTCTTTACTGTGTGTATATATAATTTTTTTCCCAACTGCACAAAAAGTTAAAGGGGAAGAAGCTTTTTGTAGTATTCCAGGCTATAATAAGCTGTGATTTTTAATAGCTGACAAAACAGCTTTAACTATTGACGAGGTGGATTTAAAATATTTTTCTTTAGCCTCCCTAATAATTTATGAGGTGGTTTTAGATTCCAGGTTATCTTCGTGTTGAATAACTTCTAAATCAGACTTCTGTGTAGCACTAACTCTTACAGAGATCTAAGTATAGTAGGTCGGAAACTGCAGGGTATTTTTATCCAGTCCAACCTATATTCTTGTCAGAAGGCTATACCAAATTTATTTAGCGAGACCTATTTTCTGTAAGCCTGTGTTTAGCATTACTTTTTACCACCATCCTTTATTTTTCTGTTGATTATATACCAGGACTTTGTGCAAGACTGATACCAAGCTAACCTATTGGGGTCAGGCTTTTTTCCTCATTTTAAATTATGTTAGCGTTTTATTTTCTTTGCAGTCTTCTGTAGCCTCAGCATTTGCTGAAAATTAGCATCAGTGTTCCAAGAGCTTGTCGTCTCGTTCTGTAAAAATTCTAGGACATTGGCTGTCTAATTCTGCAGATATTAAAATAGTCACTCTTGGCAGACAAACCTGAAATTTTTCAACCCAGTGATTGAAGTATAAAAAGTAGTGAGTGGTTCTTAGCCTCATAAAAAGCTTTCCTGACACGGACCCTTGTGTTTCTGCAGAGCCAGCACATTTTCGTAGAATTACAGCAGAACAAGAGAAGGGAGGGTGAAAATACTTGTTGTGACTGTAGTGATAATACCATTAATTGTAAAATGCAACATTTTATTATCTGAACAGTAATCAATTTTGCTGTCTACTGCCTGTGTTACCAAGATTGATTTAATGTACTGTTAATCCCATACTTTAAAAACCAGGCTCCTATCAGATAATAGTGTAACCACAAGTTGTGGTCTACAGTATTGGTTTTATTTGTTATTTTTTATTTTGTAACTGAAAGAAGCCTGTAAAATTGCAGAAGTTTTGACAGAAGCACTTTTCAAAATACTAGTCCTGGAAATATTTTGTTCATTAGAAAGATATTTTATCACTACTACTTTTCTCCTGAAGGGAGAAAAGCTTATCGTAGTTGTAAAAAAAATAGTGCTGCATGGTCCTTTGAAATATTTTTTCCAATTTAGGGCTCTGTTTCTTAGTTAAGCTCAGTTACACAGGTGGCATTCTGATATTGTCCTCTTTCAGCTATCTTCACAGGAATTACGTAACAGCTTTCCAAATTTCAGATCCTACTGAATATTTATGAAGCTTGAGGATCAATTATTGTACATTTTAGGATGACCTAATTTATTAAAGCTTGTTGAACTCAACTTGAAATTTCATGATCCTGGAAGTGTGGGTATTGAGTGTAGAAGCCAGAGCTCTCAGTTGCAGGGATGCCAAGGAAAGTGTGCCTTGTGTGTGTGCTAAAGGGGCTCTATTTGAAGAGTGGAATTAGCAGGAGTGGCACCATGGGTCATGGTACCTATTCCCAGGGACTTGGTAGATTCCTGCTTAGCAAGAAAGTCAAGGTGTTTTAACAGGTGTCTTGAGAAACTCTGTATCATGAAGCTACTGCGAGGCAGATTAGCTAGTTAGAATTTCCTTTTAATCTAAAAATCATTAACACTGTAAACTTCAGCTGCCTGTGCAATGGCTCAGAGCTCCCACGTGATGTCTGCATTCTGTGATTTAAAGTGACTCAGGTAATTTTAGGGGGCATTTCATGCTGTTTTGTGATTCTGTTTCATGTGTTTTGTAAGAAAGCAGACATTTATTCTTTTGGAAATTTTTTTTTATAGGATTAGTCAGTTATGTAGCATTCTCCTAATTTGTTGGCAGGATGTTTACAGGGTGACTATTTTATTTTACTAAGGAAAAAGAGCATATTTTTATTTTTTCCTTCCTCAGTCCTTCAGTTCATGGCTTTGGTAGTGATCAGTGTTGTGCCAGGGTTTTCAGAGGAAGAGGTGGGTGTTTAATGAGGGTTTACCACTGACTTAAAAGAATTTGTCTTTGCTGGCATTGAGCCAAATGGTAAATGTTTATATTTAACTGTGGTTTGAAACATTCGATGAACAATAAGGGAGCTGTGAATATCGTATTTCTTGTATCAAGTTTAAATAAATAACTGTTAGTGCTACCGAGGAAATTTTGCACAATGATCACAAGAGAAAACAGGCATTTCCTCCTTTGGAAAGCAGCTCTTGCCCGACTTCAGAGTGGTGTTTTCTGAATCACGTGGCCAGATGCTTTGACTCAGCTAAGAAAGCTGAATCAGAGCTATTGCGCAGCTTCTGAGTCAGCTTTTCGAAGTTTAATAAAATTGGTTGGTTAAGTTTGTTTTCTTTTATTTATTTTTTAAAAGCAGTCCCAAACTGTAAAAGAAGACATAGAAATTTTACAAGGCTTTGAGCTTGGCCACATCATGGAGAGATGTTGAAAGAAAGGCTTCTGTCTCAGGAGATGGAGAAAGAGTGTAAGGTCTATTGATAAATATCTGTTTCTTGTTTTAAATTGGGTTTATATTTTGCTTTGGATTATTTTATGGTTTATTTTCTTGTAATAGAAAAACTCTGCCAGTGGGTAATGTTCAAGCACAACTACAATTTACAGTTCCCATTAAACATGATACACTGACACATATTCTCACCCCTGATTTCTGAGGTGCAGGCCTGAGCAGGGGAATAGAAATAATTGGAGGCATGATTACATGCTTGGGTGATGCCTGCTCAGGTTTTAGTTTGTAAAATGTTGAGTGAAATACTGCTGGCACTGGTTGTGCACTGGAACAGGCTCTCCAGGGAATGGTCACAGCCCCAAACCCGCCAGAGCTCCAGGAGTGTTTGGACAATGCTCTCAGGCACAGGAGGGATTGTTGGGGTGTCCTGAACAGGGCCAGGAGGTGGGCTTCGATGATCCTTGTGGGTTTCTTCCAGCTCGTGATATTTGGTGGTTCTATGATGCTGTGATCCTGTGAAAACACTGAACTTTGTTTCTGACCACTGTTAGCCTACCAATAAGGACTGGAAACCCTAAAGTGAAGTTGTGGCCTTAGGAAGATGGCATATTCTCTTCCCCTTCGTTTTCTGGTGTGCCAAATGTAGCTTCTAAACTATTCCTTCAGTTGCTGTCGAAACAGATGGTTTAAACAAGATCAAAGATCCAGGTTGTGGCTCAAGCTGGTTGTGTCAAAGGGAAGGTTGGTCTGGCTGAGGCCAGTTGGGTCATGTTTCCATGAAGGTGAGGGGGCCAAATTCTTTAGTATTTGTTGGTGTTTTGTTGAAATTATACCAGCTAGAGCAGCTTGAAGGAGATGATGAATCTGCACATTTTCTACGCAGTAGCTGAAGTAGGAACGTGCTTAAATCCTGCCTCTGTCCAGGGCTAAGCACCTTTCTCCAGGGAGCATTTTGGATTCACGCTCTCTTGAAATTAGGATCATAAGCCCTTTCTTTCAGAAGGCGAGCAAAGGTCAGTCTTTGCTTTCAAAACCCAGGAGGTGGTGATGGTTGTGGTTCCCTTTTCATCATTAGCAGAGCTGTTATCCACTAGACTGCTCACCACATGTGTGGGAGACTTCAAGCCAGCTATCCTCCTTCCTGAGGGGATTAATGTCCATAATTCTTTCCATCAGAGTGAATTTTGTAATCACCAGACTGTTGACTAGTACGAGGTGGTGTTGCTGTCAGAATGATAGACTGAACTCAGCAGTGAAACCCAACACAAAAGATATTCAGAGACTGAGGACTAAGGTGTTTAAGGGAGTAATTCATAAAAGCAAACCAGTAATTTCAGAAGTGCAGGAAAAGAACAATCAAGATAATTTTTGCATTGCAGGTCAGATTCTGTTCAAAGGCATACGAGTGCCTCTCTGGTGATTTTTGTACTTTATTTTCAAGCAGGGATAGAATTTGAGCTTGAAAAGTACAAGGAACAGGGAAAAAACCCCCAACAAATAGTGGAATAAAATAATCTGCCTCGTAAAATGTTTTGGTGAGTTACAAAAGGTAAATAGACAAGTTAATGTCAAGCATTGGGAAAAAGAGGAATTGGACACAAAATACATTATCTGTAAAGTATGTGTATATATGTATGTATGTATACATACATGTAAATTTTCAGTTGAGATATGAAGGTGGCTATATGTGTGCCCAAAACATTAAGCCCAAAGTGTTATTTCTCTTAATAGTAGTTATGAAACAAGGTAACAGTGTATCTATTCTTATAATGTTTTATTTCAATAGGTTACAAGGTAACTTTCTCATACAATAATATTTTAGTAGACAGGCTATAAACAAGCTTTCAGATTCGCTTGTTGGGTTTTTTTCAAAACATTAGTGCAGCCTGCTTGAAAACCACGAGTTCTTTTCGGTCCTCTGACTTTTGCTTTTATTTTAATAAAAATTTACATTTTGATTATACATAGAATTGAACTAATAAAAGAGGCAAGGCAGATAAATTGGATTTTATAACTTAGATTGATAAAGATTGGCTTGTAGGAGATCAGAGTAAAACAAAGCCATGCTAATAATAAGTATGCACCTGTGATTCTGTGGTTCATGGTAAATATTTTCACTTCAGTTTCATTCCAGTGTCACTTTGGCAGTTATGAGTTGGTGGTTTTTTTTTCATTTTTGAGAACTACTTGTGGTTTTTGGTATGTGTGTGTATATATATATAAAGTTAGGATGGCGTTGAACAATAATATATCCTGAAATAAAATTGTGCACGTGCATATTAGAATAAAACATACGAGATTTTTTTTTTAAATGTCATTAGTTTTAAATTAAATTTTAAAAGTACCCAAATTGCACTTGAGCTGCAGCCACTTTGTCTGGATTGGAATAGGAGGCTATTTACTGTCAGATTTTCTGGTGGAGCTTTTCTTTCCTGTTGTTACGTGAAAGACTTGCACAAGCAGGAGTGACTGATTGTAACTGTAGTTCATGTCATCAAACAAATGGAAGGAAATAGCTCAAGAGCTGCTGTTTTCAAATGTTTAAAGAAGTCTGTCCTGGTCTTGCAAGCCCTTGAAGGGATTTTGAGCCTTACTCATCCTCTCAAATGTTGGCGTAGACTTATGATGATAATACAGGTAACAAATTTCCCAATGACTAGATTATTCTTATCAAATCTTGGTTTGTAATTGCCTCTTCACAGAGTCTGTTTCTCGTGTCTTTCTAGGACTGGCCTGCTAAATTTGGCACAGAGAGTTTCAACTCTAAGACAGCCATTTTACAACCTACATTTTCTTCTCTTTCTGCTAATATCAGTTAGTGAAATTGCTGTTCTGCATCTTCTTTTGAGATGGATGCTATGAGAATGTGTTGCTTCTTTGCAGAGGCCTCTAAAAGTTAAGTTGTCATTAAATAAGCAGTTGTTCTCTGCTGGCTTCTGTGCTGGTGGTGTCTTTTAAGCAGCTGCAATACTGTCATGGCTTGGGGAAAAATAACAGGCAGCCTTAGCACAGGGCACCTTCTGGGAGGTGTGGGTAGGGTACAGCACCATGTGTTGTGGTTGAGAGCTGTGTTACAGCAATTCACAACAAAATGTAATATTTTTTTTGGACAAAGACATAGAAATAGGAAAATACTATCTTAACTATGTGTCACTGTAGTTAAAGGAATGGTTTCTGATAATCCAATTGTCAGCAGGGCCCAGACTTGGCTATGCTCCATTATCCTTTTTGTTGAGAGGGGAGGAAGGAGTAATTGGAAATTCTATGATCTCTGGTGTTGAATCAAATATCTTCCCAGGCAAGTGTCTCATTGAGAGCGATGTTGATATGAGATATAGTTGTCTGTTGTTATCAGAGGATTTAAAGCTTAAGAGTGATATTTGCCTTAGAAAAAGGAATACTTCAAAAAGAGAAAACATAACTATTGAGACTTTGTGCACATAAATATAGTACTGGAGGGTATATAAAAGAAAAACCTTGCTTTCATGTGGTCATACTTTGTGAAGATTTACTTTGAAGCTTTCAGATCAATTTTTGACTTTTTATTTTTTCTTGCCATTTGAAGAGTGTTTTTCTGTGTTTCTGGTTTTTGACAGCTCTTCTTTGAGCACCATCTCTGATATCAATGGGAAACTGCATAGTTTTGTTGCAGGGCAATGGGGCCAACCTCCTTTTTGTATTTGTGCTCACACCATAATAGTGACATTTTATTAACTCATGAGCAGGACTTGAATTTTTAAAGTGATGGGAATATCATCTGTACTTTTATTTGTTTTACTTGTATGTAAAATCACTGCATAGAGTACGAGTGCATGCTGTATTCTAGCTGAGCTTCCTAAACTTTCTTGGACAAAAAACCCAAAATAAATCTATATGATAATATTAAGGGTCCTGAGTTTGTGAAAATAAGTCTGCTTGATTTGCTTTAGTTTTGAAATAAAGTATTCATTAACTGCACACATGGAGGACATCAGGTCTGGGTTGAATGAAATTAGGAAAGAGGAGGTATGGAGATGCCGGCGTAGTTGCTTAAAGATCTCAAAACCCATGATGCATAAACAATGTGTGCCTGCCACAAGAATGCAATTCATTACAGTAAAAAAGAGAGGACTCTGGAGAGAACACAGATCTGTTGAAGGGCATTGCAAAGCAGGGGGCTTGTGGCAGGTGGAGAAATAAATAGATCATATTCAAGCATTGAAGATTGATCGTGGACAAACACAGTTCTCTAGTGGAAGTATTGAACTGCTGGAGTAATCACCCGTGGGACAATGGCTTGTCCATTGCCCCAGGTCTTTAAGAACAGGTTTGATTCCTTGTATTGTTCTCACCAGGTAGCTTAGTTATCATGCCCCGGGGCTGAGGGATGGACTGGCTGACCTTTGGAGGTTCCTTCCACCTCTCCTTTGGTTAACAGATCTCTAACTACACATTGGACACATTTTAACAGGATCATGCTGAAACCTATTCTCCAGCTCTGTAACCTGTTCATCAGTTCTATTTCAAGTGGAATTTGTTGTATCTGTAAGAAAAGCTGTGGTAGTTGTCGAAGAAAGGTTGTGTTTTTCAACGGGTTTGGGTTTTTTGGCAATGCTTCTTTCATGTCATCCTCCAGGACAATTCTAAAGTGCGTCTCTGTCATCCTTCTGTTTAAATATTCTCTGCTGTAATGTTGCATCTAGGCCAGTTACAGAATTGTTATTCTGCTTGGAAAAATGACAGGGATTCGTGGAGTGCCTTGTGAGGGAAAGCATGTCCTGAGTGTGGACCAGAATGAGCAATTGTTCCAGCTGGCTGCATTGAAACTGTTGATTTTGGTAACTACAGCTTGACATTTGGTTCATACGTAGGTAGCCGTGTTCAACAGTAAGATTTGTAATTCCATTTAATTTCATTTTATCTGTGAATGTGTATCCCCTTAGGAAAAATTAATTTCTTAGTGGGACTAGCAGTAAAAGGAGGGATACTGTGGAACCTGGAGAATGGAATGATAAATGTGAGAAGAAGTCCTCTGTTTTTGTAATGCCCTATTACCAGTCTGCCTGTCCATGAGCAGCAGAGTGAGGAACCTGGAGAACTGATTTCTTCACAAGGCATTATTAGTCGTAGCTAATAAATTATTTTAATAGCTAAAGAATATGCTAACACTCACACAGCTTTGGCTTTGCATCTGTGTATAGTTTGCAGAGAAGGGAACTGCTATTTGGAATATTTTAAAATGCAAATTATTATATTCTCCAGGTAAATGATAACAAAAACATCTTTCCTTTTATTCTGTTAAAGAGTATCTAGTGGTTGTTTGACTAATGCTTGAGAATTAGGCACGTTATTAATAGTTACATAAGCAGTAGTTAGAAAAAGATATGATTTTATAGAGTATAATAAGCAGCTATGAATTAATACAGTTTATAAATATGTGTCAAGCTTACTGTGTGTCAGAAGTGCTGTTTGCTTGGGTGGGATTTTGTTGACATTTAAGCCACTGGTATATTTGAGTCAATATGAGTGTATTTCTTAAAATGAAAATATTAGGGTTTTTTAATTAAGTTTCGTGCCACTAAAAAGACATTTCTTGTCTTATTAATATCACTAATGTCATGAATGTTAGCCTTGTCAGCATTTTAACACAGGTAGTCTTTGGAATTTCCCTGTTGCATCTTCAGCTAATGGTGAGATTGTGTAGTGAGTTTCGTAGCGTGGCCCAGCATATTTCTTAGCAAACAAACTGAAACACAGGATTTACTTGAAAAGCAGTATATTGTTATTTTATATATATTTTCCCCGCATATGTGACTTAAATATGAATAACAAAATAGCAGTTTTCAGAGAAAAATGGGGAGCCATGGACCAAATGCTTATTATTCAGAAGACATGTTGAGAAGAGAAACCTAACTGATGTAATCTTTTAAGTTGGTTGTAACTTTCTTGAGTGTGAGTTCTTGGTTTGTTCTTTTTCTTTTGACTGGGGTTGAGACTTCAGTCATTGCTGTAACATTTCTGTGCTGCTCGTCTGAGGCGATGCACTCTGGCTCTAGATGGCAGTCACTGGTAGGCAAAGGGAAGAGTTGTTCTGAGATGGATGCTAGGCTTGGTCCCTGCACTGATTGGCTTCTCCAACTGAAATTTTTACGGTGTTGGACAGCAATAACTTCACTTCTGCTTCTTTCCCTTCTGAACTGCAACAGAGATGCTATGAAGAAATGGAGAAAAAAAAGGGAAAGAAAGGACAGAAAATGTTGCAGTGAAATATTCACAAAAGAGAGCTTTAGTAATACTGACAATATGGAAGAGATTTCTTTTGTATCAGCACAGTTCCTGTCCTAGATTAACAGACATAAATTTGTTTATAATGGAAGAAATACTAGTTTTTCACTAAATTCAGTTTCAGAGAGTAAAACAGATTGACCAAAGTGCAGTCAGGGATAATAGGAGTGGAGAAATGTGTGACTGTAATTTCATTTAATTGAGTGAGGATTTCCCCACAGTCTTATGGGCAAGTGTTGAAGGAGAAATAGTTCTCTTTTTTGCTTAAGACCTTGTGTCTTCCACCCTACCACCTGCATCCCCATCCTCCCTTTGTAGTGTCCATTCTTTCTCAATTTCCAAACTCTTTCCCATCATTATACAAGTAATTCTCTTCCTTCATATTTGTTAGCAGTCTGTCTCTTGATTCTCCACTCTGTCTCTTCTCTTTAAAGTAGGATGGGCTTTAAGGTTTTTCTTTTTCTCTCTTGGTATAGGTGCTGTTTGCCTCCCTAACTCCTCACTGCTAAACAGCTTGATAGAAAGTTGCTGTTGGAGAAGGCAGCAGCACTCAAACAAATGAGCAACAGTTTCTCACCCCTTGCTGTGTAGGGCTGATTGCACTTCATGAGATGAATGCTGCTGGGTAAGAAAGCTACTGTTACCATAAAATCACAGTTCCAAGCCAGGATTAATCTATAAGTTTTCTTGATCTCTGTTTTCAAATACAGTGTCAAATTACAGTGCAAGTCCCAAGAAACTCTTTGGTGTAAGCTGAAGCAATTCTGGATGTACAGAGGTATACTTAGGATCATGTTTTGACCTTCAATTTTAAAGATAAAGAAATTATTTACTGTTATTTTGCATACTGTATTAACTACCAGCTCTAGTAAAGGAACTCTGATCCTCTAAGTGCTTTGCAGATATTCTGCAGGATATTTTTGCACTAAAAAAGAGTAACCAAAAACCAAAAGATCTTGATTTTTGCTTAATACAAGCCTAGCAACACGCTTTTAATTTTTTAACATACTAGTTTTAACTATGGAAAACTACAGATTTTTGAAAAGAAAGGTGCTTTAGCTGCAGAAGAATAAAAAAAACCTAACCAAAAAAACCCACCCAAAGATTTAATTAGGTCTGTATTTCCATATGTTTATAATGAAAAAGACCATTAACATTTCCAGAGCCGAGTTTTACAGTTCAGTCAAGAGCATTTCCAGAGCCAGTTTGAGAAATGTGGACCATCATTTGTGAGGGAAGGCTTTCTGAGAGTTAGGAGTAATTGAGTACAGATTTCTGTGTGAAGTTCATGTGCAAGAAATACAAGATAGAGATAATTCTTGTATTATGTCAAGATTATATATTAGGGTGACAGGTATCACAGTCCCTACTAGATGGCAGAGGACAGAGATAATGAAGAATGATGCTTAGTGTTCCCAAGCCCGCCTTGGGCCTGGTATGTAACTGTAGGCAAATCACTCCTCCTTCCTCAATTCCTCTGTCTGTAAAAATGATGATAATGATGTGGATTATTTTGTGTTTCGTTTTGAGATGTTAAGGGAATACATGGAAATGAAGTGGTAGGAACACGAGAGGAAATACAAGGTAGTAAAATAAGCATCTGTATTGCAGACAGCTTTGTTCTGGCAACTGATTATAAAATTATTGATTCTACTGTTGTTTCCTGTTGAGGATGTCACTTGTTCACAGGATTGTAGGAAAAAACTTACACTTGCCTATCTTTCAGCTTCTCATTCAGAATTTACAATAAGGTTATTCTGCTTTTATTCTTGCCCATTACCACCCCCATGAGGGACAGTTAAAGCTGTAGTTGGTGGAGGATAAGGACAGCAAAAGTCTGTCTGTCTTTATTTTCTCTATCTCCTCCCTTTCTATCTCTCTGTCTCTCTTTGGCCGTGGAAAATGTAGGTCATATTGCATCACCATAAAATGGAACAGTCAGAAAGGTGTTTGAAAAATGCTGACATCCTTAGCCTGGGGTACATGCCAGTGTCCTTTGTTTACATTGGCAATAGTGTTGTACCTGTGTAGGAACCAGCATCTCTGTTAAGGTTAGTGGTATGGTACCTGAATTATGAGTGAGATTTTAGGATGACTTTCATCTGCCTGCAGTAATTTAAAATTAGACAGATAAAATGCAGCCACTCAAAATAATGATATACACAATGAGCTAATTTGAAAACCTTAATCTGCAATAACTGTGACAGTGTTGTTTGAATAATGTTACCTTTAACAGAGAAGCTCAGTAATAAATTTTGCAAATCATATTATTCATGTACTCTCAATTGCCTTGATTAGCTGTGCCTTTCTGTCTTGAAAAATATGTTTATATTATATGTTTGTATATTTTTCTTAGTTTTTTACTTCATTACTGTTTTACTTCATGCACTCTCTTAAATGATCCAATCAGGATTTTTTTTAATTTTAAAAATGGAAAATCCTTATATCCAGTGTCTTACTGCTAGCTACAAGGCTTTCATTGTTTAGTTTCTGATGTAATACAAGTTGTAATTGGTATGAAATATTCCTGTGGCTTAAAATGCAGAACATATCTTTTTCTTCTCTACAGACATATATAAATACCATTTTTAAAGAAATGTATAAACATAATTTCAACTGTCCATATTTATTGTAGTTTGCTGCAGTAAGATAATGTGTTTTATGGATTGAACTTTCAAATAAATAGTGGCATAAATCAGACTGCAAGATGTAGGTGTTTTGAAATATAAGACAAAATACTTGCTTGTAGAAAATCTTGCATTATTTCTGAAACGAGGTATGTTTTTTATCTTTCTGTTCAATGCTTTGTGTGGTTTTACTTAAATTGTTGAAGTGGAATATGCAAAGGGTTCTTATGACTTTGTTAATCTTACTGCTGAAGAAAACTTTTAAGTTAAGAAAGAAATTGTTGGAAGATAAAATCAGTGATGACATGATTTGTTGAGGAAGATAATGGAAGCTGGTCTTTGCCTGTTGTCATTAGACAAAGGAAAATTATGGTAGTCAAAGTTAAGACCTGTCAAGTGCACTTTGCTGTGCATAATTATTTTGCAATTTTTATCAATTATCCAAAAGGTGTTATTGCTTCTCCATTGATTAAGGTATTAGTTATGTAGTAACTAAAATATTAGTTATTAAAGTCTGATTCTTCTCATTATTAATTAGGATACCTATGCATGTTTGAAATAGTTTCAGAATAACTTGTATCATTATTATGTTTTACACCAAATATTCTGTTGCATTTGTGTTTGCACAGATAATAGTAAATATTTAGATAATTCTGAGAAACGCTTGCTATTGATGTTAGGAATATAGAAAATACATGAAATCTTGAGAAGCTGTAATTTTGTAATTGGTGTTTACAGAAGTTTGGTGTTTAATCTCTGAAGCATGGAGCTGGTAGTTATTTTTCAGTCTGTGAAGATGTGAAGAACTGTGTCTCCTGGAGACACTAGCAGGGCCAATTATGCAATTGGTGGTTCTGATACCATCTTTGACCCCCTGAGATTCTGTAGTTGATGGGTTCAAAGTCAGTCTCCAGCACAGCTGGTCTTAGCCTAGGAACTGCTGGGATTTACCCTTGAGCTGCCAGCTGGCCATAACAGCAGCCCCTGGCCTGCTGCTGCCCGGCTCCTGCTCCCTTCACACACCCCTCTGGCTGCTGCCTCCCCAAGGGGCAGAGTGAGACCTCATGAAGTTATCCCCTGGCTTATAAAATGCCTAAATGAAGCCCGATACTGGATGTGATTGTACCCTGCATGTCCACATCCTTGTTTGTATAAATATAACCTTAGTATTTTATCTTAAATTTCAATATTTAGTAGATAACATAGGTGAAAGAGCGTTCCAAAATTTAGGCACATTCTTTGGTGCATATTTCTGGCACCTGAAAAGAAACAGAGTTAAAGGACCTTGATAGCTGAGGCATTCGTTTTGATGCTTTCAAAAGTTAGGGATGGTCTATCATATACATTACCATTTTCTTTATTTTAATAAGTTGATCTGCAATTACAATTTTCATGTAAATGTGTTTCCCCTTAGATGGATAATATGCATTCATAATTGTAACTCTGCCTATATTATATGTAATCTGTGTAGATACAGTTTTGACTGGGGTATAGCTTTTGCTCTGCCAGGCTGTGTTTTTTTGTCTTGCATATCAGTAACTCTTCGAAGTATTAAATACCAATTTCATCCAAGTTTCTTTGATAGTCAGGCAATGACAGTGACATAATGCTTCACTGGTTTGGAAATGCAGGGCTTTTTCCATTTTCCTGGATTGCTGCTTTGGCTATTTTTGTCATTTTCCACCTTTCAGCTATCTCTCCGTTTTCCAGGGTGCCAAGGCGAGGGCTCCACCTGGCTTGTTCTCAATCATCCCATGACTTCCTTGCGTTACTCTCTGCTGACAGTTGTGGTTGTAATTGACTTGCTGTAAATTCTCAATAAGGATCATTCCTGATCTCTGCCACCTATTATCCAGAGAAAGAGTTCTCTCTAAAGGGTCATTAAGGTGTCAGTTTATTCTTTTGAAACTTATTCTTTTAACTTCTTTCGAACTCAACTGCAGGTGTAATCCCTACAGCAAAATTCACAGGCGGTGACATAGTGTGCTCTGATCTTTTATATATAGGAATAAAATTTTTGCTGATCGTTCCTTCACCCTTGTCTTGTCTGTTTCTTTAGTACCCTATTTCTAGATTTGTAAGTCTTTTGAGATGTCTTCTGCTTTATAGTTTTTGTTTTCATTTTTGCATGAAGGAACAGAACTTGCCTTTTATGAAAAAGTAACATTTACATCAGGATAAAAGAAAGAGTGTTTTGCATGCAGAGCTGTCATATCCCCTAAAGAAATTGGGGTAGAGATGGAAGAGTGAGTTACTTCCACAGCAGGTAGGTCATATGCTCGAAGGGCTTGGGACTTCGAGGCTAAACATTGAATGATCTTCTGGTAAGGGGATGATCCATATCAATTTAGAGTCTCCTGTCCTAAACTAACAAAGGACAAAAAGGATTTTTGATGAACACTGCATTGCATTTTCCTAGTTAGCAGCTGCAGGAGTTGAAGAGAAAATTTTAGACTGTAGTGTTCTGTGAGATTTGTATGTGTAACAAGGAAATACAGCGTTTTCTGAGACTTCTACTAGTGCAGAAATTTGCTAAGGATCACTTCTATTAAGCATAAAGCAAAACAGTGCCTGCAGAGGAGAGAAAAAATAATACTGGACTAGCTCTCAAGTCTAGTCCATTGAAAACAATAAAAATTTGGATTTTATGCAGTAACTAGAATATAATTAAGTGGTGATGTTCTTGTTAGGATCAGTTATGTCACTGAGCAGAGTCAATCTTAGAAATAGTAAATATATCTCTAGAGGGTCTTAGTCAAGGTAATGTTTGCTACTAAGCTACAGTTTAAAGGAATTGATGAAAAAAAGATTTATCCTCAGTGCATAAAAAGACTTTAAAGACATAAACTGAGTTGGCAGATATCTTCCCAGAGGAGCAGCCAGAAGCCAGGAAAAGCTTCATTCTGCACCTTCCACTGGAGCAGAGCCCTGCAGACTGGGGGACAGCGTGGATGCCCTCTTGGACTGCATTCCTCTTGTCTGGACTTTTGTCCTTTGAGGGGAAAAAAATAGTTTTCTCTGAAGTGTCATCCAGTCCCAGTGCTAGGTTGGCTTATTTATATGTATCTTCATGGCTTTTTAGTGATGAAAAAAAATCACCAGTTTAATTTCAAAGTACTTGTAAAAATCAATTAATTGATCTTAAATATAACCTGTGTGTGAAAATAGTTGAACTTTTTTCCAAGTTTTAATAGGGCTTTGGTTTAGTTTTAACCAGTTAGGCATTGATTTGTGCTAAACCAAAGCAAACTGGGCTTAAGTTTAGTTTATATAAACCAGTTTATAAGCGTTGAATGAAAGGATCTTAAAAATCTGATCTTGAGATGATAAAGGTCCCATTTGTGGGAAGGCCTCAATGTGTACATGTCTCTAAATTCTTCATCAGTGGTACAGTGATAGTCCCTGATGTTGATTACATGAAGGATTGTTTTTAGCTCTCCACGTTCTGTGGCATGGTGGTAAAGCTGTCAATGGCTGCATCGCGAAAGCCCCTGTTCTTGGAGCTGTGCTGTATTTTAGAAAAATCCTGTGCAGAAAATCCAGCACTGTTGTGTTTCCAGCTTGTGATACAGACACAACCATCTGCTTGGGAATCTGGTCAGTAAGAGTCGATGCAAGTGCAGTAACTGGGCTGAAGATTGAGGTTTCATCCAATGCATACCTTTCTGGTAATGTCAGACTGCCATTTAGAGAGCTGCTCTGTACAGAAGACACCATAACAGCTCCCTGCTTACCTTTCAATTTGAAATTCATTGCACAAACTGTGTTTGGAAAATTGATAAAATGCTTCGTATTAGTTTTTAAATAGATACATTTATTGTTAGGAAACAGAGTTAAGGTTTCAAATGTCTCAGTGCTGTATTCTTTTTCTTTCAGGATTAATCAGGTACAAGTTAGGAAAAGCTTCCAAAATCTGAACAGATGAAGATCAATTGATAAGTCAACCCAGCGATTCACCATACTTTCAAGGTACTGTGACATGCTTAACCAAATATTTTCCTCAAGCAAAAGATTCTCATGCTTTAGATGTGAGAAGCGTAGAGAACAGGATATTAGCAGGGTTGCAAAGCAAGTCTGAAGTGTTACCAGATGCAGTGGGGAGACTTTTTTTAAATGCAGATGTTTAATGTATGTTTCAGTGGGAAATAAAGCAACCTTACAGTCAACCTAAAAGGAGTTCAACTTGGCATGCAATTGCCAAACTTAAAAAGATGAAACTAAGCTGGATTATATCTTTCAGTCAATTAGGTGAAGTGATTTGGAAAAGTAAATTGTGGAAGACAGGGAGTATAGTAGCATCAGTATTTTAAGTGTGTTATTTTTTGTATTTTAGAAGAACTAATCTTCATTTTCTGAATAATTATTTTTTCTGTTTCCATGATATGGAAAGCATTTGATGGCTGTTAGGCTCTGGCATATGCCATAGCCTACCAGCTGCATCAGTCCTATTATCTTACAAGTTCAGAAGGTAGAATTGTAGTCTGAGATAAGACTGTACAGTTGCCTAACACAGTGGGTTTATTCTGCATGACTAGTGTTCATTGCAGAATGTTAGAAAAAAGAGAAAATCATGATAATGAATTGAAATTTTGTCCGAAGGGCTGCTGGTGCAGATTATTTTATCAAGTACTGCTAATTCATTGAAAGATTATCTGTTTCTTTCTCTGTTTCACTTACAATTATCTCTACTCTTTATCAATAATCACATGCATTTCACCATTTGGTATATTTTTGCTTAACTCCATGAAAAAAAGGACTTCACTCTTATGCGCAGACATGAAGAGTCCAGACTGTTACAGTCTGGCCAGTATTTGCTGGGCAAATCATCTTTTAATATATTTTTAAATAGATTGCAGCAGAAAGGGCCATTACAGTTAGCATGGATCTGGCCTGCAGAGCTTATTTAAGTGGCAGAGTTAACCTGGGCTCAAGAACTGTGAGGAATGTTTGTTACAGTCTGGATCTTGCAATATGTAACATTGGAAGCTGTAATACCTGAAGTTTTTATAGCAAAATGCTTCCCTGGATTTTCCAGCAGCCTGAGAGGTGGCTGTCTTAGTGAACCCTGAGTGTCTGGGGTGGCAAAAACTGGCTTTGTTCTTTCTCCTTCCTTGCTCCTTTTCACTGAATAGGGCCACAACATCTATCAGGCTTTCATATAATCCTAGGAAAGTCTTGATTGGAGCAATCCTCTGGACATCATCTGTTCCAACCTTCTGTTTAAGGCAGGTTATCTGAGGCCTGGTCAAGCTAAGGGTGAAATATTTTCAGCAAGAGAAAGTTCAAAATTTCTCTGGACAGCCTGTTCCAATATTTAATTGTCCTCACAGTAAGTATTTTTTTGTTGCATCTAGACAAAACTTCTGAAGCAACTTATGCCTTTTGCCTCTTGCCCTGTCACCTTGTTCCTTGTGAAGAGAGTTACCTTCATCTTTTCTATAATTATCTTTTACTTGGAAGACTGTGATTACATCTCACCAGAATCTTCTCCTCTTTAGGCTGAACGAACTCAATTCCTTCTCATTTTTTCACAAAGTTTTCCAACCTTCAAATCACTTTGTTGGTTCTCTGCTGGACCCTGTCCAGTTTTTTAATGTGTCTCTTGAAAGGGCTCAGTCTTCCAGCCTGTCAAAATCTCTGTACATAGGGACATTTTTGATGGATCTATTTGTTTTCCAAGTTTCTGTGTCACCTGAAAACCTGACAATGTATTTATTCCAATCTTCCAGATAATACTAAAAGATATCAGGTAGGATTGAGCCCAATATTGATCCCCAGGGAACTGTGTTTGTGACTGATTGCCGTTTGATTTTGAGCCATTCCCACGCTTTGAGCATAGCAGTTTAGCCAGTTTGCCAGCAGTCTCGTGGTCCCCATCTGTGACCTTTCAAACTAACTCTGTTAACACCCTCACGTGCATCCTGTCAAGCCCCACAGACCTGTCCATGTTCAATTTGGGTAATATTTTGTTGTGAACTCGCTAAGCATGTGGTCAGAGCAGGTAGTATCAGCAAAGCATCAGCAGGCAGCAGTCAAACATGAGAAGAAAGTTTAAATTTAAATTTCCTTGTGCCAGGGTTCTTAGGATCCTTGGTTTGATGTTAAAAGCACATCAGACACCTGAGGGTATGGGGCCTCAGCAGCTTCCCATCATAGATAGTGTGGCTGTGGCCTCATGGAACTCCAGTCCTGTGAGCTGTGCTTGGACCCAGAGTCTTAAAATGGCAAGAAAACAGGCAGGGTTATGAAACCTTGCATGGTAGTTAGGTTCCAGCAGACAATCAGTAGTACCAAATTGTCCCCATCAAGTGCTTTGGTTTCAATAAATGGAAATCCAGCACTAATGTTTTGTTACAACTGGCCTGAATAGCTGTGTACTTGAGTAATTCTAAGCTGTAATATCATATTCTCTGTGTATAAATGAGAATCTAAAAGGTCATACCTGTTTATGATTCCTCTGATTAAAATTATTCATCTGCACAGCTAGGTTACTGAAATTGTTTTAACATTTCCAAATTCAAAAGGTGATTTCAACACCTTATGTAAAATTAGTAAATATTAGTTTGATTTCCAGATCATTAACTGGATATATTTTGTGTAGTTTTGCCTATTTGCCTTTAACACTTGGAAACTTTGTATCACTACAGACAGTTTTCTCTGTAAATTTCCCTTCAAGAACTGACATTAAGCAGGGCAAAGATCTGTGCTCCTCTATTCATTATTCTGCTTTAGATCACTGTATCATGAATTCTTGCAGACATATTTGAAAGTTAACTAAAGAAGGAAGTGGTTGTAGTCTTTTGCTAGGTTCTTAATGCATGGCAATTACATTGTCTTATAATTTGGGTGTAAAAGTGTTATTGTGATGTTTGGATAAACATATAGGAGCATCTATTGCACTCTCATCCTAATGCAGAATTCTTTGCAGATTTACTTATTAGCCTTCATTCCCCAATGCTTCCTTCTCAGAAAAGGATACCTTAAATCAGTCTTCTAATCTTAACAGTGTTGTTCTTTCCCCTGGTACAGGTGGTTTATAGTAGGTATGCACAATAATTTATATTCCAGCATTTAAAGTAGCTGTGTTCCAATGCTTCTGAGCATCTCCAGTTTCACCTTTGAAGTGTTACTCATAAATAAAATTATACACATCAACCTGTTCCCAGGATCTGTGGGAAAAAGGATAATAGACTGGCATGATTTCTTACATAATTTTTTATTGTGTGCTGCTTATGATTAGTATTATTTTGCAGGATCACAATCCTGTATATAGTTATAAAGGGAGAAGTTGCTTGATTTCCTGGACGTCAAAGTGAACTACAGGTTACCATAATGTATTTTTCTTAGTGTATTAATATTTTTCCATAATGGGGCTTAAATTAAATGGTCTTTTTGTTATGGCTGAGTAGTTCTGTCTTCATCTGGATATTCTGATTTACGTGAACTTTTTATCTCTTGCTTCCATACTTGCCCAGTTATAATCTTACACTTCTCATACTGGATATACATTTTAAAATGCACAGAATGTGCTCCCCGTTCCAGCCCTGTCAGCAGGAGCTGATGGGAGCATCAGGATTTCAGCATCTCAGCTGCTTGAGTTGTCACTTCATCCTGAATCCCATCTACCAACAAGTCTCCAGTAATAATATTTGTTCTTATTTTTTAAGCCCCTCTTGGTCATTTCATACCTTTTGGCTAGAATTAAGTTGCTTGATTTCATTTAGTGCCCATCATGCCCCTCAGAGCTTCTCCTTGAGACACTTTTTGTGAATTCACTATTTTCCTTTCTTGTCAGTACTGATGAAGTGACACCCTTGTGGATCCTTCCTGTCTCTCCCTTTGCACTTCAACACTCACATCCTTTCACTTCCATTGTGGAAAATCATTGGTGAATTGTATCATTGTACTTCTGCTCTTAAAAGAGTTCAGCTGCAGATTCATCCTTCCTTTTTCATTCTAGTTAAGAGTTGTCATATCTCAGGTTCTATATGGAGGCTGTCATACAGGTTCTAACTGAACAGCTGAAGTAGGTGTTCCCTCTTTGAATGGCTTTCCTGGACCACCTGGCAAAAGAATGAAACCTGCTGGTACAGGTGAAAAAATGCCTGCAGTGTCATGCCACGAAATAACCATCCGCTGCAGTTTTCAGCAATTGCATGCTGTTTGTAGGTATACGTTTAATCATTGTGTTGCCAGCCATGTTTAATATATTTTTAAATCTACTTAGTGAGCTTTAAAACTGTGAGTTTTCCTTTTCTGTATGTTCTGTTTCCTATTTTTGTCTCCTTTCTTTGCTTTTGCAGGCTGTGTTACGTGCTTTGTTTGTTTATTCTTTCTTCACATCATTATTTGACTGTTTTCTCTATATCATCCGCTGTGTCCTGCTGTTTTCCTGCCTCGTGGTTTTCCTTCTCTACTTTCTCTTTGAGCTTAACAACTCCTTGTGTTTTCTCTCTGTTCTCTGAATATTTGTTCTCATTCACAGGTATGAGCAGTTCATGGTTTTTCACACATTGTCTCAGTCCCAATGCTACTGTTTGGGCTATTTTCCTTCCTCAGATAAGTCCTTAGAACCAGTGGCATTTCCAAGCTTTTTTTTGTTCTGTTAAAGAGAAGCATTGGCTTCTAGGCAGTTTTCCACACTGAATTCCTGAGTTCTCCCCACTTCTGGCCAGATTCACCCCACTTAATTCTGGATGTCTAATGCAGGTGCCTAATTTATGCATGTGGTCATCCGTGGCTACTTCTGTGGTCAGTGGGAAGAGAAGGGCTTCTTCAAATAGTGTTTTGCACCAGGAGGGACCAAACTGATCCCAAAAGTATCCCTTCCTCTCTGCTGGCCACCAAGGGAGCTTTGGATGACTGCACTTCTAACTGGATGTCTCAGATTTCTAAGAGTCACATCTGTTAAAGTCTACAGCTTGTACATGTGTTTTCAATTCTGATCTCCTTCTAACATGATGGATTTCCAGGGGTTTCCCTGTTTTTGCCTAAAATAATCAATGCATCCATGTACAGCATTATGGAAACAAAGTAAGAAAATGGAACTAGCGTGCTTTAAAGGACCCAAACAACGTATTCAGCCTAATGACTTTGTGGGAAAAGAAAGTTCTCGCCACTTCCAGTCCTTGTAAAATTAGTTTTTCATCTGCCCATATTCCTGCTGTCTGACTAATGGGTCTTGTGCACTGAACTGATGAACTGATCCTTCTGTTGCCACTTCCCTCCCTCTGTTGGAACACTGATGTACTCACGGCACAGTGAGAAAATATTTCAGTAGTGGAAGGTTTACTAAAGGACAGGCTGAGGCCCAGACTGCAGAATTAGATCTTGAGTGGGAATATATAGGGAAAGAAGAAAAGCTGTGAAAGAGGGAGGGAAAAAAATACGAGAGCCAGATTGAAAGAGCAGAGAAGAGCCATAAAGGGGATAATCAAAGCTGTATGAAATAACAGTAGCGTGTGCTTTTATGTGTGTGGCTGGCACTTCTGAAGCAAGAGGCACTTCTGAGTAACTTGAGGAGTGTCAACTTTAGAAACTAAGAAGTTGATAATCTATTGGCTTGTTAATGTAGTTAGTTAATTGATGTAATTTTGCCAATTTTTGCATAATTTGACATAAATACATCGGTAATGTTTAAAGAAAAGAATCATGTGATGTGTGAACATTAAATTGATCTGCCATGGTTGACTGTCACTGTTAAAGGGTAGGTGATGGTGTTCTAAGGCTCTGTTTGGTCACTTGTCACTGTATTTGCTTTATGATTTATGCAAAGTAAATAATAGAAAAACCCTTTATGGATTTGATGGACACTTGGACATATCAAGGTTACTTTTTCAAACTGCAGCTGAGCCAGCTTTCTGACAGCTTACTCCAGGACAAAGGAGAGCTGCATGAATGAAGTTTGTAATATAAATGAGAATATTTGACAACAGGGAATATAGATCTGTCTGTAACTTGCTTTATTCTATGGCTGGTGTCTGAATTCAGGTATGGATGCTATCTTAGGCTCCATTTGTGAAGCACTGTTGACGAACTAAGCTTGAAAGAAATCAGGAATAGGTTTTTTTCCCATCTGGCTTCTACACCACAAAAAAAGCTGATGCTCTGTTCAGAAACTGTTCAGCACCTGACAGAGATTTTTCTTCCAGTGATGTTCCTAGCTTTAATTATAAGTAATTTTCTATATTATAAAGTATGCTATTTGATAATTAATCAAACAATAATGCCCTCCATTCATCTTTAGACTCTGGTTCCATGAACACCTTTATTCATGCTCAGACTAAGTGAAGAGTTTTGGGAAGCTACAGACAGGGCAGCAGAGAGACAGTATAACTGTCTGAAACATCAGGGCCCGGCTCAAGAGGCTGATGGCCTTTGATAATTAATCCTTCTACTGCAAATGTCTGCAGTAGAAGCCAGTGTTGCTCTCTTTACCTAAATGTTATGGTGTTGGCCTTTTATGAAGAAGTGAGACTTGCAGTGATCAGGGGGAGAGAAAAATCATGGTAGTTATTCTGTATTAGATCTGCAGTTTTGAGAGATACATTCTGAGTGTGACATAAATTATCAGCTGGGTGGAACACTGAAACTATTCTTATAATTACAGACTATGGTGTGATGAGCTTGAATTTATAGATCTTCTATATGCATAAATTTGGAAAGAAACATCTCTAGCTTTTATAGTCCCACATTTCAAATGAAAACAGAAAACAAAAATTAGCTAAGCCTGCATGTATATGCACCTCTGCAGGTTAAATAAATTTATTTACAGTGCTGATTTCTGCTGGGTGGTTTTGCAAATACATGTATGAGATCTGTGAGCAGTTCCACTGACAGTGCCAGTCCCCTGCTCTCGAGTATCTGTAGAGGAGACAGCACATCAGGTTTATATAATTTTAGCTGTTCTTCGAGGATATTATTACTGACAGTGGCATCCAGTGTAGCCAGAAATCGATGCAGATCATGGCCTGACAGTTTAATTTGACATTGGTACTTGAACACTTTAGTGAAGAGAAAACCCTGTAATAAATGAATTCTAAACCCAGGTTTGATTTTGCAAAACTTAGACTTTGTTACTAAGAGTTACCAGGTACGACAGCATCCTTTAATCCTCGCTTTTAACACGGCTCGACGTCATCGCAAAGTTTAGGCAAGGAAAAAAACCCAAAGCTGCTTAAAAAAGAAGTGTGGAATACCAGTGCCAAGACCTTCTCCCTGGGTGACAGGTTACGGGTATAACGAGGGCAGCAGCGCGCAGGAAACTCGCTCGGTGTCCCCCCTGTGACCGGGGCTGGGCGGCCGCCGGCCCGGGCGAGGAGCAGAGGGAGGGTATGGAAGGGAAGGGAAGGGAGGGGAGGGGATGGCA
>VXBT01013613.1:0-10555 GCA_013400235.1 Oriolus oriolus | reverse complement strand
CCTTTAAGGAGGCGCCGGGTTTAAGGTGGACCGGCGATGAGGGCGGGGCGCGCCCGCCCGGCTCCGCCCGCCGCGTCGCTCTCTGGTCCGTCCCCTCGCCGGGGCAGCGGGTGCCAGGCGGGGTTGTGATGCGGCCGTTGTTTTTGTAGGGTCGCGGGGCCGCGGTGCGGAGGGAGCGAGGCGGCTCATGGAGCTGGGGTACGTCTAGCAGGCAGCGTAGCCCTGGCCGTCCCCGCTCCCTTCCGCCGCTTTGTTAGCGCGAACACAAGCGCGCCTCACCTACACGGTGAAGAGGAAGGCAGCGCTCCCTGCACAATAATGGGCACCCGGGCGCTGCCCCCCGGGCCGCCGCAGAGGTGAGTCGGCGCCGCCGCAGGGCCGCAGGTTCCCCGCGGGGAGGAAGCAGAGCGAGCGGGCGGTCTAACAGCGCCGCGGCGCTGCCTTAAGAGCGCGGCGCCACCTTAAGCGGCCGCTGACTTTTCTCGTTACATTGTAGCAGCGGAAAGAATGTCGGCGCGGGCCGCGGGTGACGTCAGGAGGGAGCAGCGCGGCGCGGCCGCCAGGCAGCGGCNNNGGCGGCGGCGGCCCCGCCACGGCGAGGGAGGAGGCGGAGGAGGCGGGAGCGGCGCCGGCCCCGCCGCCACCGCAGCGGCAATGGCGGCCGTCGGGGAGCGCAGGTCCCTGCCCAGCCCCGAGGCGATGCTGGGGCAGCCCTGGAGCCACTGGGTCGATGCTGCTAAACTTCACGGGAACGACGGTGAGTGGCCGCCTCCCCCTCCCCCTTCCTCCCCCGCTCCTCCCCGGCGCAGCCCGCGGGGCTGCGGGTGCCCCGGGCGCGGCCCCGGGACGGCACGGCGGGGTGCCGGGCCCGGCGGGGAGGTTGGGTCCGTTCCCACCCCCAGCATTCGCGGCCGAGTTCGTTGTCCGGTGCGCGCCCCCCGGCCGAGCTCGGGAGCGGCGCGGAGCGGGCAGCGCCTGCCCCAGTTCCTGTAATCCGGGACACGGTGCGAGGAGGTCGGAGCCGGTCCCCGGAGCCCGGCACCTCCTGCCTTCGATTCAGCCGCGGAGTGGGGCGGGGAGCTCCCGCCGCAGGTGAGGCATCCCCGCCGCTGACAGTCCCTCTGCTCCTGTGTTTACTGTCGTGTCCCTGTGTGTGCCTACGGGGGAAGGGGCTACAGGTCACGAGCGGGGGTCAGCCCTACTCTCTGGCTTCTCCGTGGACTGAGATCTTGTGGGTTTTTGGTTTTAGGAACAGCATTAGAAGAAAGTTTCAAGGAATACGGAAGAAACCGAGAAGCAATGCGACTTTGCCGAGAAGGTGAGTGCGATTCATTCTTGAAGAAAAGTGCACAGAGAAGTTTTCTTGCTCGTAACTACTTAGGAGAGGGTCAGGCATGGGAAAGAGAAATGATCAGTGTTTCCTACTAGTTTGGATTTAGGTCTGGTGGCCTGTCAGTGACTGGTGTTATTAGCGTTATTATTAAATTAATATGTATTCTGAAAACTGCAAGCTACGGCATAGACTGTCTATACCGTGTTTCTATATGGCTTTTTTTCTTTCTTTCTTTAGACTATAAATTGTCCTAAGGAAGCTCTGTGATCAACACTGATAATATCTTCTCTTGAGTTACGTTATTTTTTGTTCTTGGTATAATCCATGTCAGTATTTTGGTACTGATCCCTTCCTCTGTCATGTCAATGTGTTATGTTTATTGCTTGCTACTCTGCTAAATGAGAGTGACCTTTCACCTGTGATTAGCAAAAGCCCATTACGGCCTAGTTTGTTGCAAGAGTAACAATGCTACTTGGAGTTGTAAGCAGATGATGAATGAAAGCTATAGATTATTATTTACTTTCTAACAGGCATTGGAAAAAAGGAAGCGATGGGTCTGATTTGTGATGTTAATTTTTGTTTGTTTGTTTTTCCAGTTTAACAATTGTTTTATAATGGAGAAAGTTTTAGAACCTTTCTTAATGTTGTTGGTTCTTGGTTCTCTCCGACTGCCTGTGACATGTGCCAGAGAACAAGCCCAGCTGTTTTAAACACTGGAGCAGTTAGACCCAGGTCATTTATTTGATGTTGTTAGAAATTGAAGACTGAGTTTGCAAACATGGTTTACAATCACGGGAGGCAGAACTTGCCAGCAACCTTAGGAGATGATCTGATTCAGCACTTACCGACTTGTGAGCTGCAAGCAGCAAATGAAACCTAAAGCAATGTGTCACAGGCTAGTGGGATTGGGAGGCAGTGATCCATATTGAGTCTGAATTAAAATGGCTATTTTTTGTAGAATTCCTAATGTTGCTAAAATTTGGAAAATACAGTTTCTAGGATCAGAGTTGGTGATCAGTGGCATGGAAGAAAGATGCAATAGGCAGCTGTGCTGCAGCATTCAGATTCACTTGTTTTGCCATCTTCTTAAGTGTATCTGTAAGTTCATAGGCACTTGAAAAGTCATTGTTACTTCCTTGCCAAGTTCCAATCTAATAGTTGTGCTGGATATGTAATTCATTTTTCTGAATAGGCAAATCATTCAAGTGCTAAAACAGCATATACGATAATAAACATACACATTATCCTAGTGAAGATTTTACCAATAAGGATTTTCAAACATTTGCTCTTATTTCTACCTCTTAACATGCAAGCATCTAAGGTTTCCTGATTCTAAAGATTAGCTGGCAGGGTAAAGAATAATCTATCCTATTTTTTTTTTCCTCTGGAGAGAGATAATGAAACTATTTTTGCACAGGCTGATCACTGAGACACAGCTTTTCGGCACTGACTACTCCAACCATGTGAATGATTTGTTATGAGTTGAAAGAAGTTAATAAAATACTTAGAGAATTAAAAGTGAAACTTAGTAGTCCTGTCAGGCTTCCAGAAGTCTATTTATTTTGGTTGCTTTATGACATATGAATGAGACACTGACTTGGCATATACCTGTAGCTGATCTGTAGGGAGCTTGGCCTGATGCAAAATAGAGCTCAAGTAGTATTAATTAAGTTTAAATTAACTTAAGGAACTAGGGGAGCAGCAAACATGGCAGCATACGTATATGTTGTGTTATCAAGTAAAACTTTGAAAATACTGTAACTGATTCCTTTTCCCAGGAAGAATTTTGCATTCAAAATTGAGAAACAAACATTTATTAAATAATTGGACGGTCTAAACCTTGGTTCTTAACAGAGAAAGGTGAACCAAAAGTGTAAATTTTGTTAAATCCACTTTAACCTCAAGTCTTTTGTCGTGGTACCCCACAGTATTTTAAATACAAGTAATAACAGAGCTCCTTGTGTAAGAAAGGTATTTCTCTACAGATTGGGAGTTGACTCTGAGGCCCAACTTCACTAAAGGATTTCAAAGTTATTTAGGCTAATTTAACCTTGCATTGCAACTCTTCCAGTTTGCATAAAAGAATTAAATATTCATGGCCTGGAGAGGGAGCAAAGGAAGGAACATGACTTTACAGCCCACATACTAGAACTAGGTTCAAAACCAAGAACAATTTTCTTTATTTAACAATTGTCAGACTCCCACTGGCCCGTGTACCCACTGGGGTATGGGTGGTAGTTGTTTCTTTTCCCATATGCTGTTTATCTGCGTCTCCTGGTGGGAATGGTCTCATCCTCAGCGTGCCTGCTGGCAAGAGGTGGATTTCAGCCTCGCAGGCAGTTGAGTCTGAGTCTCCTGAATGAAGAGTGAGTGTTCCTCTTGTAACACTGAATTAAAAAAGGGGCTTAACATTGCCAGCTTCTCCTTTTGTTAAGCTTTAAAGGAAAAGAATGATGCATGTTATTTCTTTCAAAGGAATAAAGGAGGATGTAACTGTGTAATTCCAGGGCAACGTTTGCAAGCAGTGGAGAGAGGCAGGATTTCAGGCACACCTTTGTCAGTGGCACTTTCTATTTGCTGATCAGGCAGCTCCTTTCTCAGCATTTTAGTGGTTGTGAAGCCTGATGAGTCCTTAATACCTGTCAGTGATGCTAGTTCCATGCAGGGATCAGGAAACTAAAATTAGTTCATAGTCTCAAACCTGCTTTTTTCTGTATCTAACCCTCCTTGTCATAACCAAGCTCACATTGAAGTAAAAACTAGAATCTGAATTTGGGCTTCCCAAACTCCCGGTGTTTGTGTCTCGTACCTCCCTCTTTCTTTTTCACTGCTCTTATATGCTTTCTGTTCTGCTAATACATAATATTAAGTCATTCCTGCTGGGATCCTCACAGACCTTCATCAAAGTGAGAAACTTGCTGAATGCTTTCCTACGTGTTGCATTTTGAGGCAGTAGCAGTCCACACTGAGCTTTGATGTAGAAATCAGAGCTGCAGGAATAAGGAATGGGCCCAATGGACTTGCCTCGCACTTGGTATGGAAAATCCCCAGGAGATGGAAATGAGAGAGGGATGTCCAGTGGGATGGGAAGATTTTACTTTAAAGTAAGCCTTAAAATTTACTTTGACTTTGTACACTGAAACCTTCTTGTGCTGAGCACTCCTATCAAGGTAAGAACATGTTAGAAGCAATTGTGCTTATTAGTTATTTTCATATGTAATTGACGTGACAGAATCTTTCGGCTCATGCAGTCACTTAATTACTTACTGCTTTGTGAACCAGCTAAAGGTGTGAATCCCCTGCTGCTCACTTGTGCTGTGATGAAGCAAGGATAGCATGTTGCGTATGCAGATGAATTCCAAAACAGCAAGGCAGAAAATCTCATCCTCTTCATGTATTTTTCCTGTATTTTAAAATGAAACTTTGCTGAAGTGCATCTTCCAAAGTTGTGTGATAGTGGGAGTGGGTGCCATTGGATGCAGCCAGAATGTTTTCAGACACTCAGTTCATCTTGGAGGTGTAGTAGGTCTTAAAAGGAAGTTGATGTGTCTGTAATACCTGACACTGATTTGAAAAAAATTGATTCTTCGTATCAAACCTCATAATCAGTGCTTGAAACAGTTTTTCAGGAGATCCTTGCTAACTTGTGGTGAATTTAGTTTGCTTTTAGAAAATTTTCCAGCCCATTGTTGTGAAGAGGATCTCTGAACAGAACTGTGTGTGTGAGTGTAGAGTTCATGTGTGGTAACTTTGACAGGCTTCCACGGAGGCAACTGTTGCTTCTTGCAAAATTTAACAACAGGTTGGCTCATTTTGCTCTGTGGAAGATTAGAGAAGCTGTGGATAGAAACAGTGAGGACCAAAGTTGTTTATCGGGGCTCGGGGCCTAACCCTCTCCCACCACCCAAGAAACTCTGACTCTCCCCAGAGTAAATTTTCAATTGCTACTGGTTATCATGTATGTTTCTTTAAATAAAACAAAAACATGGGAAAAAAATTTCCAAAACAAGAAACCCAAAACCAAGCCATCCCCACCCCCAAATCTGTATTGGAGAGTCAGAGAGAGACAACCCATGTACATCATCATTACTTACAGTATTACTTATTAATTTGTACAACTCTTTTGAAGTGGTTGGGATAAAAGTCTGTTATATTCTTATACTGACTAATAAAACAATTTTGAAATACGTAAAATTATAAAAAAGGAAACTATAGCATCTCAGATGGGAAAATAAAAGCATGGGGAGCAGAAAAGAGATTTGGTTAGACAGTTTAAAATTGAGTGTTTCTTTTTAATTCTTCTTTAAGTGTATTCAGTGCGTGCTGACACTATGCTGTGTCTACTAGAGCTTAAGCAGCTCATTCTTTCAGTTACACATACAGCCCCTTTTTTTAGTTTCTTTGGGTATTTGTGTGGGTGTTACATCCTTTGAGAGGTGAATCCCTTGTTGCTGTCTATTTCAAGCACTTTACTCGTACTGTCACCATAGCTTAGAGTTAACTGGCAACAAAGTAAAGGAGGAGGACAAAACATCTGTAACTTGGGTCACCAGTCAGAATTGGCATTGACTGTGGGGTGATGTGGCACAGTACCAGTCTTACAGCTTTTAGACTATACTGTCTTAATAAAGCAAGTGTTGAATTTTCTGTGGGAATGCAGATTGTCAGTTTTTGGTAGGTACCTTCAGAAGGTACCTCTAGAAGGCTTAGGGACAGTAGGAATCAGGAGAGCAGGTAGGAGCAAATTCCGTTCAGCATCATGTCACCTGGTAACAGTTGAACTTCTGGTTTTTGACAGTTAATGTGTCTTGGGGATAAAAAAAAAAGGCTCTGTGAACCTCTAGGGCATTCAGCAGAAGCTTTAAGGTTTGATTATATTAATTGCTGTTAATGGAAGTTACCAGAGCTGTGACAGTACTAAGAGCCATGCGATAAACGCTTGTTCTTCTTGAGCTCTTTTTAGGCAGGGTTGAGCAGTGAAATCCAGGCTTGGGAGGCTCACTAGAAGTATCTTTATCACATAGCCCCAAGGTCTAGAATTTTCCCAGCAGCAGGTTCCATAAATAATTAAAGCACTGGTGAAACTTCTGTTCCAATATTAAGTTGTAAATACAAGTAAGAAACAGCATCTTATTTCAAATTTAAATTTGTTTTTATTCAGCATTGGGAGGTGCTCAATTGAGTTGATTTTTGTTGTGTCAAATCATGTCAGAGATGCTTAGAGGACTCTATAGTCCTTGACTACCTGCAAATACACTTGTGAGAATTTTTAATTGATTGAAATAAATATTTTAAGGTAGCAGTACAAAGTGCCATGCTTCTTTTTTGACATTCTGCATAGGTCTTCACAGTCTGTAATCAGATAAATCTCTTCTTCATTTCATTGCATTTTAATTAACTACTTACACAAAGTATTTTAAGGATGTTTGTGGACTGGTTATCGTAAAACACTTACAGGGAGACTTTAAAATTGCATTGAACTGTTTAAGAAAATTGTGGTGTTTTTGTGAGATTGCTTGAAAAACATGCAATTTGAAAGATGTTACTTTTGAAATTCTCTGCATTGATTTGCCCTCATTTTTTTTCTTGTTATTTTTTTCCTTTAAATCCAAGTTCTGTTTACAATATTTAATTATTTCTGGCAAGATGAGTCAGACGTTATAAATAGAATATTGTGATGTTAGACTGCAAGTTAGAACTGTGTCATCTCATATGCTTTAAAGATACTTCGCAGGTTTTAGATATTACTATAGTATTAGTGTGATATTGCAAGGCCTTGGGGACTTTTACTGGAACTGTAGCCACAAGACTGTCTTGATCTGTCCATAATACGTGAGGAAGCAGGATATTTTCTTTTTTATAGGAACCTTTTGAAATAATTATCTGTACACGTACGTAACTGTCCGGAATTCATTGTTATCTAATGCTTAAGTGGAATGTATGATTAGCTAGGTTATCCTTGTGCAGAAGAGGTGATGTCTTAATAATACTTGGTTAAAGATTGGTTTTTGTGTAGTTTCTGTGCTATATTTAACAACAAATACTCAGTGAGAGAAGGACAATGCAATAAGTATGTAGAAATGTGACTTTCATACAAAGTGGTAACTTTATCATCTAAGTAGACCAGGAAAGACAAAAAGGCTTAGTGAAGGATACTTTTAAATAAATTGGGTTAAGAGGATGCAGATTACTCTCTCTAAGGTAAGTATTCTAAAAGGTATTTCTTCCATTGCAGCAGATCTAGCAGATCACAGATTCCTGTGGTTGGAACTGCTGGAGGTTGTCTGGGGATAGGTGTGATCTCTTGTCTTTTACAAGATGGAAAAGATATAGTCTTTCACAAACCATTATAATATTTGACTTGTAATTAACTATTCTAAATAATCTCTAGGATGCTTGAAAATTGTTTCTCTTCCTATATAATGAATGAAATCATCCACTGCTGTGGAAGTTCCCCATATGTATGATATTCAACACTGTTTCCTAGCCTTTCTTACGGTGTAGGTGACAGCACAGAGATGAATAGAGCTTTGTACTTACACTTCAAGTTTTTTAGCAGCAAGTGTTAAAATCTGACAAAGGGAATTCAAAGTCTAATGTAGCAGAGTAGCATGACTATAAAAGCAGTTGTCATGGAAGGCAATAAATTTATTGTAATCTGTGTTCCCACTATTAAAGGCTTTGCACAGTCAAAAGCTGTCCCTGCTTGTGCAGGCTGTGTGCAGCTGTGAGCCAGGGCTGGTGCTGGTGGCTCTCACACTGATTCTTGTGGCAAGTCAGATACTTGTGGTAACCCCAGATACTACGGGGTACAACAGGATATGACTTCATCAAAGTAAACTGTGCATGCAGCTGGCCCCACATTGCTTGGAGTCATGCTTGCTAGCTTTGGAAATGGCAAATATTCTGGGTTATTGGCTCAGGTAGATTAGAAATACTCAAATGCTCAGTTACTTGTGTGTGCAGTGCCCATCAGCCGTGTGGAATAAGCTGGTTTGTGGTAACATGTGTTCCAAATGAGAGAGATTGTTTATTTACAAGCTCACCCCCACCCTGATCTCCACTTCTGATAGCTTTGGCATACCCCATGGACAAACTTCACTGATAGTATAAGGGGAAAGGGATAATTGGTTATGCCTTCTTTTTCTGCTGGGGGGATTATAATAGGCAGAAAACATGTAGTGTTCTTGATCCGCTCTTCCTTCTGTTGCTAAGCAGGACTTGAATCTTCATCGACTGTCGTGCAACAGAAAATGCAGCTTGCTCAACTGGCACTGAAAAAATGTGTACAAAGAAGCTGAAGGACTAAAATCCTATAGGGAGCAATTCTGAAGTCCATGTGCTTTGTTTCTGAAATCTAGAGCTCTCATGGTTTTCTTTGCAAGCAATTTGGTTGGATGCCTTCTCGCTGATCCAGCTGCCTGGAAGTCCTATAGCAGCTTGCCTTAAAATGAAGTGTGGAGGCTTTAATGAGTTAAATTTGAAAATCAAGTCCTATGATGAATACCCAGTAAATTGGATGTTTGCTTTCCATGGACATCAAATTCTGTTGTATTTTACCCTTCATAAATTTAACTTTCAGTCTATGGTTTTGTTCATTGACTGCGTAAGTGGCCTAGTAGTAGATGCTGTGAGTAGGAAGATGGGAGTTCTGCTGGTTTATGAAGTGTTACCTGGGGATGTGGGGTCTTGTGAGCCACTGAAGTCAGCAGTGTTTTTCTTGTGACTGGAAGGAGAATGTAGGACCAGGTTGTGAGGCTCAGTGGATGAGAGAGGAGACAGCCATGTTCACTGTAACCTCGTGATCAGACAGACACCAAAGGTACTTCACTATGCAAACATTTAATTGTCAGTCCCTAGATATTATAGCCATGGCTTTGTCAAGGTGTATATAGCCTAAATTACACCCTCTGGCTATTGTTTCAGGCAAAACTACAGAGGAAAATGTGTATCAGTTTACACCTAGGGTGTGGTTCTACAATCTTTTTTTTTTCCTCCTAGTAATGCTGGATTAAGCAGCTCTTCTGTCTCTGCTGAGTGAAACACTTGTGAACTAACAGTTGTATTCTAACTGTAAAGTTGTTTCCAAAACAAGGTGATGGCTGATTGAAGGAGAACCTGAATTTTCCGTCACGTGTTTGGTCTGGAAATCTAGAATCCATTGGACTGTGCTTCATTATGTATCTTTTCAGAGTGAATCTGATCCGATTTTTACGTCTCCCTACAAGACTGTATAGCATAATAGATCTTGTATCTTGTTTATCTTTGAGTGTTAAAGATGTTGTGTCAGTTAATAACCGCAGTGTGAATCAGGATCAGTTGTAAATGGTGTATTGTGAAAACTAAACAAGTAAGGACTAGTTGTTTTTATAATTAGTTAGTATTTTTTTAAAAATTTCTTTATTGTAATTAGTTATGTCAGGAGGCCAGGTAATCTCTTATTGGAGGGCTGTTGCAAATGATGCAAAAAGAAGAAAGAAGCATCATTTATACAGTATACATAAATGTGTTCCATACCAAATACTCTTCTGATCCCCTCAGAACAAATCTATAGTTGTGTGGAATATCCAGAAGCCTCAAACACTGCAAAGATTTGGGTTAACTGGCAGTATTTTTGATGGATATGTCAAAGGAATAGAAAGTGTTCCAAATAGTCAGACAGTGTGGGTGTTGGATTATTGAGACAGCCATGTAAAATAATTTGGAAAGCACTTTTCAAAATAATACAATTTCCAAAGAATTTCCCCACTTTTTGCAGGAAATGGTAAAATCATCTGTTTCATTCTTGTTCAATTAGAATGACTCTAGAAATTTATTAAAGGGGTCTAACTTGCCTCTGACAACTAGAAAGCTTTTTTAGGCTTTGGTTTATAAGGAATATAATTTTGGGATTTAGGATGTTGTTGTGGTTTAACACTGGCCAAACTTCAGTCACCCATGACAGCAGCTTACTCACCCTCCCCTGCTACAGCTGGGTAGAGGAGAGAAATATTTAATGAAGGCTTCATGAGTTGAGATAAGGACTGGGAGAAAACACTCCAAGGGCAAGACAGACTCAACTTAGAGGTACAAAGTGAATTCATTACTAAAAAATCGGAGGAGGATCATGAGAAGTAAAATAAGCCCTTAGAAACACCTTTTCTTCCCCCAGCCCCCACCTCCTTCCCACTGATAGCACAGGGAGATAGGGCGTGGTGGCTTGGTCAGTTCGTCACCTGAGGT
>VXBT01013612.1:1994870-2028896 GCA_013400235.1 Oriolus oriolus | reverse complement strand
CAAAGTTATTAATCTTGAATTCTGCATTATGCAGTAAAAATGGAGTACTATAGGACTAATATACTATAGGAGTACATTCCCTTTGGGAATTTTATCTGGTCCTGTGCAAGAATAATTGAAAACTTTTCAAAATGTAACTAAAAGCAACAAAATATTTCAATATGGTTTTGTCGAGTTTCATCAACCTTTAACCCTATACTGGGCATTAGAATTCCCTGGGTCCAACCCCTTCCAGTGCCCTGCCCTCTGCAAAGACACCCCCCAGGCCTTGCTCTGCACACTCTCCTTGTACCTATAGATGGAGCAAATAGCTGTGCCTGGCTTAAATAAATTTCTAGATACGTGAATTTGAGTTCTTATCAATTAGACTCTATATTATGGTTTTCAGGCTTTTGGACAAAGTATTATTTAATGCTATTATAATGTTGCTATGCTGTTATTATAAAGATGGTTTTGTATTTAAAATTAATTGTGTGTTCCAAATTCAGTAATTCAGTGCTCTGGACAGGTTATGGCTTTTCTTCCCACCACCATCACCCCCCCCTTTTTTTTTTAGTTACCCATATTTGATAAATCAAATCATCACAATGTCTTTAATTTTCCCTTTTTACAAGGAAAGGGTAGCTTTGTGTCTGAAAATGTTGCAGCTGCTAAATGGCTGAAAGCTTGCCTCAGTCTATCAACAGGAAAATAATAGTTTTCCTTCTCAACAGCCTAGGTGTTGAAACCATCTCCAGCTTCATTAAAGCATACCGTGGAAATAATTTTCTAGTGGGAGATATAATGAATGTGTGAGGCCTTTTTACAGCATGCAGGAGGCTATAAATTTTTAGAGAGCTTTTATTATTATTTCTATGCTGTAAGTAATATTTTGCTGTATGTCGTAAAGGTTTGAAAACCGAAAATGCTTTGTAATTACTCAGAAAAAAAAAAAAATTGACTCATTACATCTTAAACTCAGGTAACAAAAGAAATGCATTGTTTGAGCAGGATGTTTACCAGTTCCACTTATTCCAGTGGGCCTGGGCCAAGGGCAAACAGTTATAAAGCTGTAGCTGTGTAAAGCATCCTTTGCTGCACACAAACAATAACAGAATCCGTCTGAAAGTGAGGGCTGATGGGATTCAAGGTGAAAATGTCCTTAGTAAGGATGTGTTTTACATAGCAAGACATCCATCTTTTGTTTTGCTCTAAAAGCTCTTCACACGTTTCTGCTTTGGCAACATGGTCACTGCCTTTTCCTGCAGAAATATATACACATATGTGCAGCAGAACAGTGTATAAAAAGCATGTCCTCCTTAATAAGCATTAATATGATATATAATTATATATTTCAGTATTATAACACTCTTCCAGAATTGCTTCTCTAGCAGATAAGAGCACAATAGAATAACCCCTGTGCCAAATATACAGAATAAGTGTGTGAGGACAGTCCTGAGGAGCTGCAGCCGGAAGGTGCAGCAGACATTTAACGCCCCAGTTCTCTCAGGGGCAGCGCTGCCCAGCTCTGAGTTTGGGCACTGCCAGCCTCTCCCGTGCTCCTGTGCCGTGGGTAGGGCTCAGGTTGCTGCATCTTCTTGGCTCCCTTTAGATCATCACGTGGCAGCTGGAGCAGGTTTAGTGCTCCTCCCTGCTGGAAGAGCTGATCAGTCTGTTCAGGGCGCTGAATTTAAGAGCATATCACTTCAAAGTGGGTTTGCAGCTGTAGTGTGGGTGAGGAGGAGCCACCACCATGCAGGGACAATAGGCAGAAGCGTGACACTTCTGAGAATGTCCTGGATGGAGACTGAAAGGCACTTCTCTGTAATGTCATTCTCCTTGGAACACACTTGTATGAATTGCACATACTGATTTTGTTCTGTCTCTAAGGTGTTTAGTTTTCATCTTTGCACGGATGTCTGAATATGTTGGCTTTTGTTTCCAAGGTGCTGTTATCATTTTTTGAAGCTGAGAAGTAGTACTTTAAAAACAAAGCGGAATTTAAGAGCCAGATTGAAGCCTTCCTTGTAAACCTGTTTGGAAAATAGGAGACAAACCACTTGTTTGTTAAAAACAGTTTGTTATATCACGTGTGTGACCCCATATAATCCACCATCTGCAGTAAACATCCTTTCCAAACTCTCATTTCTTTAAAACAGACCTAAAATAAATGTAGCAATACTTTTGAACAAGTTACTGCCTGTCACAGAAGTTCCAAGTCCAGCTGAAGAGGAGGATACGATGCTGCCAGGCCTTACACGTCAGGATAAGCAGTTGTAAATACCCCATGAGCTGATCTGTTCCTCAGTTTAGGGCTTGGGAACAGCAGGAAGCTCCTTCTCTTCCAGAAATTACAGCACTGGGCCTTGGAGTGCAGAAGAGTGGAAATGAGCCCAGCCTTAAACACTCTTAATGTGTGTTGGTACAAATGACCCACAGAGAACCTTGTTTCACCTTCACATCCGAGGCTTTAAAACTGACTTTTTTTTCCTACTTTACAACCAAAAGAAAGAAAGGAAGGTATTTGTGTTGCAACATGTAAATTCCTGCCAGCCAAGGATGAGACAGTCTGATCGGTCAAGAATATTTGTCCAAATGTGAGTGGGTTTTGCTTTATCTGCTGACAAAAAAAAGCAATGATTGCATAGGAAAAGGTAGTAATATCAATTTTTTAAAAAAATCAAGAATATTGTAGTGAATAATCCTTACCCAAAATTAGACTTTATCTCTTATCGGATTTGAAAAATTCACATAGAGTTTTTTGCCACTGAAGTACAGATTTTCCAGGGAATGAGAAAACTCCAGGCTCAGCAAGCTCGCAGGACATGCTCTAAATTGTGACAGGGTGTCCCTATCCTCATTCAACAGTTCCATACTGCAAATGAACCCTTTTCATCAGGTAAATTATTTTTATCTTTGTTTGTTTGTTTACATTGCAGCAAATGGGAAACCATTGCATTCTCAGAATTGCAGGTATTTTTGCTGTTGAGTGTAGATTGGGAATATTTCAACTATAAATCAAAGAAAGCAAGGCTGGAATGAGGGGTTTTTCTAATGGCCCTGCTGAGGAGTTTTTTGGCAATAGCAACATATCTGCACACATCTCTATTGCTGTCTACTTAGGGCACAAAAAGCTATCATTACATGTGATGGAACATCAAACAACTATTTCATTAATGGTCCTATTATGAGGAAGCACAGTGGCATTAGAATACCAGCATCTTGTTACTATAGATACCTGGTTTCTCTGTAACACTGGTGTTTTTATAAATTCACATGTATCAGGCTGTGTTTTATATTTAAGTGTGTAGAAATGTATTTGTAGATACAATTCCCTCTCCTTCAGGGAGGAAAATCTTTGCTTTTCAAGTATTTAGCACACTTTAGTTCATCATTATCCAAAGGACACTACACAAGCTGTATGTGAACGGCTTCAATTAGATGAAAGAGTTGTAAATTTAAATGCTCAAGAGAATAACTTTGTAATTCATCTTATCTAACAGCCAGCATATTTACTGAAGACTCTCAGAATTCTCTGGTCTGTTTTACACATTTGCACTGCACTGTTTCCCTGTTGAAAGCAGGGGTTTGAGGGAGACCAGGTTTGGGTGTGATCACTTCAGCCGAGGCACAGAAAATTGTTTTAAATGTGCTGGAAAGTGAAAACTGTGAGTAATTACCATTCTCTCCCTTCGTTGTGCTCAGACAAGGTGTATTCAAAGCATTTCACAAACGGTGTAATTGGTTCTCAAAATCTGTGTGGGCTGGAGAAACATGGGAATAGTATTTTCCTGACCATGTGGTAAAAAAAAGGGACAGGGACTGCATCATTTGCTTGAAAGGAGGTGGGGAGGGTCATGCAGTAATTCAGTGGTGAGATGAGATGTTCAGCCCTATTTGTGTGCTTTAATCACTGGATCTTCTGCCTCTGGGAAGGGACCACTCCTGATGGGATCAGCTGGGTGTCACTCCAGTACCGGTCTGGATTTGCCACAGGGATTGGTTTGTTTGTTGCTTTATGAACATTTTTAAGATTCTGTTGCATTCAGAGATAAAAGCACATCCCTCAGTACCAACATGCTGCATATTGATATAAAAAAGTGCTGGCTTCAGTCAGGCAGTTGCATCTGACCTTTCTCATTAACTCTGTAACAGGACAAGAGAGGAGAATTTGTCCTCCAGCTAATGAGAAAGCCACAGAGTCCAAATTGTCTCTGATTCAGTACATATATTTTCTGGAACCTTGACTTTCTCGTCTTTGAAGCTTATTTGCTTTGTATTTCTGCTGATTCCCCCCCCCCACCCCTTTCCCAAAAATTGTTATAAAAATGATGTGGCAACTTCTAATGTGAAATATAGGCACTGTGCTGAGCCCACGTCTGGAGCGTGCAGAGATTTATGTTCTCTGCATCTCTCTGACCTTGGAGTCCTTTTGTTCTCGTGCTGTCACTTGGAGTCTGCTCTGTGAGACACTGGGCATCCCTGGCAAGCTCTCTCCCCTTGAGTAGAGCCAGTGCTTTGCAGGATTAGCCCCCTCAGTGCATCCTTCTCCTGAGAAATTCTATCACTAACTGCGTGCACAAGGGTAGGATCTTGGTCAGGAAACCTCTTCTGCTTCTCCACCTAAGCCTTGGAAAGGAGTAGCTCTGTCACCATTTCAGAGCAGCTCATTTTCTTTTGAACACAGCTTGATTGGGATGAGTTGTGTGGTAGTTTTGTGATGCAAGGAAAAACCTTTCAGAGGTACCACTGTTACTGAGCTCCCTGGGGAGAAAAGTGGGGGTGAGTGTTCCTGTGTACCAGTGCAGGACACAACTGCAAGTTTGTTTCTCATTCAGGGCATATGTGGCAGAACAGAGAGAAATATGTAATTAAATTCAAACCTTTATTCTTGCTAGTTAAAAGTTGTGACATTAAAGCAACCATGTCACGTTACTCTGATTTAAAACCATTTCCTTTCAGAAGAAATGCAAGGCCTCAGAAATTGTGTGTAACAGCTATTCTTCATAGCCTATGGTTTATCCAAAGTCAGACAAGAAAAGGAAGATTAAATATTCCATCATACTTGCATGTACAAAAATGTAAATATTTTGTTTATGATTAATTATACCTTGGTGTTCTGTATCACTGCTGAAACTCGGAGACCTGAAAAATGAGAAGGACAATATCAGTTAGGATGATAGCTAAGATTAAACTCAAGGGGGTTTCTCACTGAGATTTACTTATACTCCTCTCTAAATGCTACCATTTCACACAAAGTTGGGTTCTCTTTGGATTAATATATTTGAAAATTAAGTTGATTTATAACCAATTTTCTCCTCATTTAAACAGCGACCTGCAAGTGTTTCTCCAGGGATCAAGCAGGATCAGAGAAATTATGTGTTGTTTGAGTTGTTCACTGGAGCAGAATCCCTCACAAACATGTGCATATGGCGCTGGGTGCTTTAGGGATCACACTAATACATTTACCTTGTTGTACATTTTTCTTCTCATCTTGAACTTGTGTGTTCTCCTTACTAGGAATTAAAAAAACCAAACAAAAAACAACAAGATATTGCTAATTTGATGGCTGCAGAAATAATATATTGCTTCTTATTCAAGTCTCAGCAGTGAAAGTGTAAAATGTGCTAATTCTGAGTGCATCTGTCAGGTGCCTTGGTCAGCTGCTTAAGGAGAGTTGGCAATTCCCCACCTCAAAATCAGAGGAAACTGGGCAGTTAAGTTATCCTCCCTAAAGCTTTGAAACAATGAGAGTGTTTTCTCTTTATACAGTCAATGTTTAAGTGCTGGCTGTATTCAGAAACCCCGGCCATATGTCATCTGACAGTGAGACAGAAAACAAGTGACAATCCTAAATTGTTCTCTGAGCAGCAGAATTAATGGGTCATGATTTCCCCAAGTTCAGTCTCCTTAAGACATTTCAGTCCCTCTGGTGTTTTTATCTGTTGATCACCATTACCATGAACCCCCTGTGGAAATGAAACCTCTGTCTCCGCCCTGCAGAGCCTTCCTGTGTGGGGGCATCTTCCCACACGTGGAGGTGGGGTCGGCCTCTTCTCCCAGGACAAGAGGACATGGTCTGAAGCTGCACCAGGAGAGGTTTAGGTTGGACATCAGGATGAATTTCCTCACAGAAAGGGTGATTAGACATTGGAATGGTCTGCCCAGGGGTGTGATGGAGTCACCGTCCCTGGAGGTGTTCAAGGAACCGCTGGATGTGGCACTGAGTGCCATGGTCTGGTTGGCAAGGGAGTGTTGGGTCATAGGTTGGACTCAATGATCCCAGAAGTGTTTTGCAATTGACTCTGGTTCCGTGATCTTACCCTGTTTGTGTGTCCGTCAGCCACAACCCAAACCTTAGTGTTGTCGGGAAATGGCTCCAGCCAAATTACAAGATTTAAAAACTTGTCAGTATAATTCCTCCAACGATCTAATCAGCTCTGGTGCTATTGCTGTGTCTGCTGCGAGGTAATTCCCCAGCCATAACTCATCCAATATGTTCCTGCACTGCACCTTTCCCAGGGCTCTGCTGGATAATTGCAGCGTATCCCGAGCACGCGGACGCTTGCTGAGCGCAATCACAGCGGGACCTGCGCTCGCTGCTCGGCTGCCTGAGGTGATAATGCATGCCCCAAAAAATGAGTTTAATGAAAATGTTTAGGATATCAAATTCAGCATCAGGGATGCTTAGAAAAGCACTTACCCATGGAGTAAGGGCAGCATAACGCACTAAGCTGTTGTAGGAAAGGTCAAGGTTTAGAATTCCTCCCCTATGTTTCATGAACAGCAATTAGAAATAGCTATAAAAAGTCATGAGGAAACAACTCCAATTCTTTTTTGCTTGTTCCAAAGCTGTAAGAAGCTTGTTTTCATTATTGAATATGTTGTCTAATTAATATAATGAAATGGTATCAAACATTGCAAAGTGAGTCCACTGATTTGATAGTATGAATTATCTAAACCTTCTACAAAATATTTATTTACCCTCCATGTTAAATATTTCCACTGTAATCACAGGAAAGGTTATTCATGTCTCAAAATTCCCTGAAGGCACAGGGTGAGTTTTCCCATGCAATTCCCTAGGCTTATTTCCCTATTGGAAAACTAAAATAAGTAGTCAGGCTTCCAGATGTCAGATCTGCAATCACATGGAAGCACTTCATTGTAAGGTGCATGATTACATTTAATGTTAATAATACTACACAAAACCTCTCTCTGGAACAAATGGAGTTTTATTATCCCACTGTTGATGGGGAATGATCACATGGAGCCATTAATGAGACAAGTTAAGGGTCTGCAGGTTTCAAACTGTTACATGAAGCAATTGGAGTGATCTCCAACGCCAAGCTCTCTTATGGTGCCCATAAGGATCTGGTGCTTCTGCCACTTTCGGATCAAACAGTGCTATATGAAGCCTCTTTGGGGTAAAATGAAGGGATTTACCATCTCAGCCAAAAAAGCAATCATTGACAGCTTTGCCATGGATTGAAAGCCAAGTGGTTCACCAGTGCCTTCTGCTGTTTCTTATATCCATCGCTAATTATTTCAAGATGTAAGAGGAAATAGGGAATGACACTTTTTATTTGTGCGTGGATTGAATTTATGAGTGAAGTTAGGAAAGGATATGAGAGCCAGTTATTTGAGAGAAAAGTTAGAAAATAACAAAGAATGAAAACTGGCTGGGTAGGGTTAAATTTAGTCTCAAAGTTAAATATTTAAACCTGAATGAGGTTAGGCTCATTAGGCTTTGAACAGGTCATCTCCTGCTTTCTGTGAGGAGAAGAGTGCTGTTCCCTGGTGCTCCAGTGGAAGAATGCGTGCAGAAAGAAAAGCAGAGACAATGAAATAACAGGAAGAAAGCAGGCAATGCTGCAGAATTATATTTCCAAATTTCAGAAGCTGCTGATACTCAGGTCAAGAGCCAGGGAAGAAGAGAAAAGGACTCAAAAGCCAAGACAACTGAAGGCTTTATTTCAGTCCTCAAGGTTTGATTTCACTGTTTCTGATATTTTAAAAAACCCTTTTTTTTTCCAGTGTGCAGAGTTTTAAATGGCTGCTTTTGAAGGTCTGATGCCTCTCATTCAATTCAAATTGCAGAGTCAGGCAAAATGTGCACACACCAAAAGAGGCATTTAGCGAGGAGAGAGACAGGGAAGGGACTCCTGAAGGAAGTGCCAGGAGATGGAGCTGGGGCATTGCCAAGGCAGAGCCCTGGTGAAGATGAGCCCATTCTCCACCTCTCAGTGCATCCCAGAGACCCTGCGAAAGCTCTGCTCAGGACAGACCCTTCAAATTCAGGGTTTCTGAGTCGTGGCCTTGTTCTCTGAGCACATCAAACCCTGTTTGCCATAAAATATGAACTATTTCCTGGAGATTTCCAGGAGGAGGCGGGGAGGCAGCAGCGCTCTTCACTCTGCATCCCTGTTTGATGCAGACGAGGAATTGCAAAGGAAATGGTTGCATATGCTCTTTATATTTTCTTTGAGAAAAATAAACTTATATTAAAAAGAGACTCTTAAAAGGAGATACCATCAATGCTTTCTTGACAACACTGTGGCCTGCAGTGCATTCTTGAGGAGGCAGGAAAAGGTAAAGCCAGTAAAAAGTGAGCTGGTTTATACCAGATAGAATTTGGTCCTAAGAAATGAGGTTTAAAAAGCTATTACTTTTTCAAGTTTCAGTGGAGCTTGGAGTATACTCATTTTTATTCCTTATCTCAAACACCACAAAAAGAGGAGAATTAAGGGGGACCCTCCCAACCTGCAGTACTTCCATTTTCCATTCACTCTCCAGGCCTGTAGCTGCCTGATGACAGACGTTGGTTTTGCTGCAGTTCAGTCTTTTTTTTTACCCTGTACAGATGTGATTTACTAGATCATAAATCAGTCACTACTTTTGGAATTTCAACTAACAGATGTCCTCTTTAAAGATTTTAATATAAACACTGTTAACCCACAGATTCTTTTTGAGGAAATGCCAGTTGCATATAAGAATGCCAATTGGCAGGAATGTAACTCGAACATTTGACATATTAATAGATTTTTTTTCTGAGTGAAATCAATTTATTTTTTATAGAGAAGGCATGGCTGCTTTAGCTCTCCATTAGAGCCCCAGCTTGCAGTATCTGTTTGCTTGCAATGATGTCATTAACTAGAAAACAGATGCACTCATGAGCATCAGAAATCAATCATAGCTGTTGGCACTTTAATAAACAGCTGCCTTCTTAAATGGTTTGGAATAAACACTGATCATCACCAGCTCTTTTTGAAGGAAGAGCAGTAGGTTATAAAACTGCTGTTTAGAGGAGGGGAAAACCTTGAAATTTTAAACTTTAACGGTTGAAAACCCCTGATTGAGTTATTTTAGACTGCCAAAAGATTTACAGAAGAAAGTAATTGCAAGACATTGGCTGCTCTGTGTAATGTCAGTCATATGACCGCAGGAATGGTGCCTGATATATTTCCATAAACTTTCTCCTTCACAAATAGATTTTATGTATTAATAAGTCATTTATCAAACTTGAGTAAAGCAGAATCTTATTGCTTCCTTGTGCAGTTCAGAAGGAAATTGTTTAAAGACACCAAATCCCTTCCCTTGCTCTCAGATGCAAACTGAGAGAAAATGTTTTACCCTCCTTCTGCTCAGGAGATGCTTCTGCTTTCAGGGTCTTTTTACTACCTGTGCATGGGCCCAAGGATTTACCTTTGAGATAGCAGCTGCAATTCACAAAAGGTACCTGGGAAGAGGCGACCGAATATCAAACAGCAGCACAGTGCAATGGCACATCACATCTCTCACACAGCGCTCAGATTAGCTTCAACTCCACCTCGCTAAGTAGCTTATCAACAGAAGAGATGTAAGAATAATTCTACAGCGAATGCTTCATATGGCTTAGTGACAGGAAAAGCAGAGATATGTTACACTATATGCTGCTGCTGCTGGTAATCTGCTTGTTCTGGCTGCTGCTGCTGCTGGGTGTAACCTGCCCCTGTGCAGCTCCTGTGATTTTGGTTCACACTGTATTGTGCAACCAGGTCATCATCAGTGGGCCCTGCTAGTGCAAGTCCTGGCACTGTGGCACAAAGTTCCTTGTACCTCTGTCATGGCACTGTAAAAATGTCTGCACGAGAGGTGAGAGCTGAGGGAAGGTGTTTGTCTGCAGCTGAGGCTGGAGCTGGGTGAGGCATGGGGGTGGCACAGGCCCTTCATGCAAGGCTTTGCACTTTGGGATTGTCATCTGTGGCTTTGGGGACCTTACACTGGTGATGATGGAGATAAAATGGCATTCAGGAAAGTCATCCTGGATCCTCTGGAAGTGTTACTTATCTCACCCAGAGCACCCACAGAGAGAGAATCCATGCTGCACTCTGTTATGAAAAATAACTGCTCCAGTGTGCTCACAAAGGCTATTTGAAACCATATCCTTCCCTTCCAGGCTGTGCATTATTTCACATTTAGGTCCTGCTTCCAAATGGCTCCCAGAGTTCTACTGAACGATTATTCAGTGGCGTCAACATCAGAACCCATCCTTTTTCCTTGGGGTCCTCATCTCTCTCAGCTCCCTGTCCCTGAGAATTCCGCTGATTCTCTTCCCTTGTTCTCTCTGTGCCACTTGGACTCTGCCAGAGGGACTTTTTCTCTCAGATCTTGTGTTCTGTACTGCTGCAGTCCCTGGCAGCCAGGAAAAGGAAAGAGTGAAAGTCCTTTAGCTTCTTGTTGCATCGAGCAAAGCCAGCACAGGATGAATTATCAGAGATTTTTAGGTGCCAAACTCATTAGAGTTTTTATTGGTCATATATAAACTGAGATTTTAGGGGATGACACTTGACAGGATAGGAGAAGATCTGAAAAAATGTTGCAAGGAGCGCTAATGCCGTGTATTAGTTCAACCAGTACTCAGAAAAAAGGAACCAAACGAAACAAAAACAACCAACCAGATATTAAGGCCCATGAATCTAACCTGAAGAAGGAATATCCCAGAAGCATCTTTCCTCTCACTCCCCGTTTCTCACGTTTCTTCTAATAAAGGAGCATTACTTCTGGCAATAAGACTTGTCTGGCCACAGTGTAGCTGTGATGTTCTTCTCCTGGGAAGTTATTCACACTTTAAGTGCTGCATGGGAACAACCCTGGGACCTGTAACTGCTCGATTTGGTGTGCAAATCTCATCCTTACATGTACACACGCTGTGAATGTTTTTTGCCTGTAGTTAATTTTGTGGACAAAATCAGGCAAACATTAACAAACCAAGAAAAAATTTTCCCCCTGCAGGAGTAGAGCCTTACTCTGGGAATTGCTGGCACAGCTCACTAATGCCCATGACAGCAGCTGTCATGCAGTGGATGACAAGCAAATGTTTTCCTTCATTACTGAATATTTGACTATTTTGAATCCCACTCCACTTTCCTTCAAAGTGTCATGTGAATGCTTTGTCTTCCTATTTTTGTCTGTGTAAGTGTTTAATGGCTGGCTGTGCTGTCTGCTCGGGTGGCCATTGTCCCCACTGCTGGCTGCTGCACGCCTCATTTACTCTCCAATAACTTTTCAATATGTCTTAGAAATCCACTTAAGATCACGGTACATAGTTTCCAGGTTTCATTAGCTTCAATACAAAAGCAGTTTATGCTCCTGCTTTGTTTATGCTTGGACCTTGATTCTCACTAACAGCAGCTCTCCAGGAAATGGGCGGCGTAGGGAGCTCACTCTGAGTCCTGTTATGGACACGGCTGCGTGGTGCTGTGGGAGAGGTAATTCAGTATTGCCCCAGATGGAAAATAATTTCAAAGGGAAGTTGCTCTTGCTGACTTCTTCAGGTCTGCTTGTGAAAACCAGGGCTCTGAATTTCAGCTGGCTCAGAAGAGCAGAAAACAAATGAACTGGTTTTTACCTTCCCATTGCACCCATGTTATCAGAATGCTAAGCTTGCTTTACTACTTTTGATTATATCCTTTCTCCAGAGCTGAATTATTCATTGTTAAGCTGACTGGCACAGTCTAGAAAATTTCTATGGCATATTTTTTTAATAACTCTGGATTTAGATCTTCTTTTGTGGCGTGGTTGTCAAAACTCAAAGGTGTTCACAAAGGTAGTTCTGAAGTTCAGGACCAGGTGCATACATTACCTGTGTGTTGAACAATCCATGGGAGGCAGAAGATATTTTATGTTTTGTCTTGCTTTTGTGTTATAGACCTGGATTTAAACCTGATTTCTAACAGAAAAAAAGGCATGTTTGCTATCCCTAGTTCTAGGGATATTTCATGTTGGAATCAGTATAAATATCCCAATGATAACATAAGCATAATTTGCTGTCATTTTGGTCTGAATAGGGCAGCTTCCCTAAATTTCACGGACAATGGAGATAAGACTGTGATGTGGAGGACTGAGGAACAAATCCCCTTTTCATGTAGTGAAGTTCAGAGTAGAATTCAGTTTCACAGAGACTTCTGTGCACGAGGAGTGCAGAGCACTCTGAAGCGAGCAGTGACATCCTGCAGGCTCGGTGGCACTCGCGGTTCCAGCTGCCACTGCCCTTTGCCAGTGCCCCCACACAGCCCTGGGCACTGAGATGCTTCCAGAGGAGAAGAGTGAGTTGGAGAGGGACTGGCAGCAGAGCAGTGCATAATACAATAGTTTTCCTTCACCCACTGCCCCTATCCATAACCTCCCTCAATGCCTTTGAAAACTTTTTACTAAAGATCAGCCCGAAACTTCACATCTTTTAAGTTTGGAAAGCCCATTCAAATTTTATGACTTTTAGCCTGTATAATAAGCCAGGCCGAATCCTTCTGCTTGAGGAAGCTTTGGAGCTGAACTCTCACCTTGTGGCTCAGATATCCTCTGCTCTGTTTTTTTATTTCATCAGTAAGCAGGGAAGTAATGGAGTATAAAAATCTGTAGAAGACGATCACCCCACATTTATCTGTGGTACATAGAGGTGTTTGTCAAGTTTTCATTGGCATGACTAAACCAGGAAAGTTTCTGTCCTAATCAGAACCAGAAATAGCCATTCCCTTTTATTCAGTCTCCCTTCTAATACTGAACCTGCAATCCATTCATGGTGGGTGTATGGCGTGATCCTGGGATGTGCAAAGCATTTAATTAACCCATTACAGCCTAAAGCTGTTTCTCCCTTTTTCCAACATGTTTAATTATCTGCATCACTCCTGGTTTTTAAGCCATCTGCCTGAGACAGAGACATGGTTGAAGGATGTTTAGGTTAAAGATCAGCTCTGTTGTCACACAGTGCACCACTTTAATAAGGCTGCAGAGATAATTCATAGCAGGGTGTTAAACAGCCCCAGGTACCTGTTCCACTGAGATTTTAGCTCTGTTTAGTTTATCTTACCTGCATCACCATGTTACAAAACACACATCAGCAGATAAATGCCATGCATGGCTAATTAATGTCTCTGAAGGGTTTCTGTTGCACAGGGTGGAAATGACAGGGACACCACACTGCATTTTGCACACCAGTTTACTTCAAATGAAACAGCTTGAAGTTTTTTCATGTTGGATTTGCTTAACTTCCAGATATGCACGATAAATGTATTTCTTTATTAGTCTCAGTATTTAACTCCAGCTTTTTCCTTTGTCACATGAGAGCCACACATCAGGGGGTGGATGTGCAGAGAAAAAGGTGAATATCCTGGTGCGTTCCTGAGCACAACATCACTGAGAAACGGGGCCAGAAACTCACTGCTCTGTGTGCAAACTGAGTGTCACTGGGATCCAGATTAATAAGGAAGCATATTGCATGTGACTGGAAAGAGAGAGAATCTCAGAAATCAGGCCAAGGGCTCTGCATTATGAATATTGCAATTTCACTAGTCAAGTCCAGGTCAAAAGTGGTCAATACAAACATAGATCTATGCACCTGTCCACAGCATTCTGCTTCTATTCTAGCAGCAAGCAAAGCATTTAGATGGAGCAATAAAAATTCCAGTCTAGGTAGTTCTTCTTCTGGGTTATGCTGCCTTGGATCAAAGCAGCCAAACTCCCAAATTCCTGGTCATGGCCGAGAACAGTTTGGACATGCTGTAATTTATGAAGAAACCCAAAACTCAGCATAATTAAGCTGCAAACCCCACCCCTCTAAATCAGTAAGAAATCAGAGATGTGTCTTTTTTCTAATTCTTCTCACAGGAGAAAGTGGCATACTTGATATCAAAAGAGCACTTTAAACTTAGCAGGGTGGCTTTATTCACTCACTGTTCTTTTCCACAACCCTGTCCCTCCAAAGCAAGCAATGTTGTGGGGGTTTTGTATCCACTTTTCTTCCTTTTTTCCTATCCTTCTCTCCAGCTTTGACTTTCTGGCATTTCAGTACATGTGATCCTGTCCCCACACTCTTCAGTGTGCAAACTGTGGACAGCAAGGCACCTGCTATCAAAGCAAACAGGTTCCTTCACTTCCCACTGGGATATTGTTTTGTCTGGCTCCAAAGTTCCCAGTGGTTTTGGAGACAGGAACACACATCCTGCACTCTGTGACTCATCTTCAAAGTCATGTCTGTTTTTCCAACAGCCTTTTAAAAATGCTTCCTCAAAATACTTTTTAAAAAAAAGGAAATTCATATCTAATGATCATGAAGTGATTGAACACAGCAAATGTGTATAAATCCCCTGCTTTATAAAAGTAAAGTCTGGAGGAGAGAAGGCTGGTTTGTGTCCTTTGTACTTACAGCCAAATTCTGGGCCTGGAGAGGGATTTTGGTGGGAAAATGGATTATCTCCCAGCTCCTCAGATCATCTGAAGCAGCTATTCGTCTTTCAAACATGCACTTCTGGACTTAATTATACCTTATTTCAGCATCCCCTTCACCTTTTGGCACTGACGTAAAGCAGGAGGCAGATTTTATTGCTGCTGGAGCTTATTAACACGACTGCTATTGCTCACAAAGGATAACAATGCAAATTATGAGCTGGGGCTCTCCTGTGGTGCAAACCAGCAGCAGTTTAGTGGAGCCACCAAAGGTGGGACAGTTTGCATCTGCACAAGGGCTTCTCCATTAGGCCATTTCATGATTGCAAGTTAATGAGCTTCAGAGTCCTAAACATAACTGCATCAGCAGCAATGTGAGCATCAGGGACAGCCATCCCCATCTGAGAGAGGCACAGCTCAGTGTGAGAGGGGAAAAGACACTCAGCCTTGATTTAGGGCAGTAGCACAAAGAAACCCCCTTGGTATAAACAAAACGTTCACTGCCAGCCCTGAAATTTGGCAAATGGGACTTGAGGGTTGCTTTTTTCCCCCACATGTAGAATATTTAAGCTGATACTGGAAACAGGAATAGCAGAGTCTTGGCTGGTAACTAATCTAACTGAATGCTGCTGCAGTATTACAGAGTTGGTTTTCAAGAATGACTGAAATTTTTATTTGCAAACAGTGGCTTGAAATGTATTTTGACTGGGAAAACATTGCTCAACCTCACTCACTGCAAGCCTGTCCACATATCCCCGGCTCGCTGTCACAAACCCCGGACTGTGCTTGTAACTCCCTGTGATTTTACAGTTCTCAGTAGAGCAACTCAGGGTGATTTATTTTTCCTCCTCTCTCTCCCAAATTATGCCATTTTCACAGAGCCCCCAGGGAGTTAGACACCCTGAAACCCCCACAACCCCTTCAGGCTCCTTTGGGAATGCCAGCCTAAATCCCAAGTCCTTTCCAGGTGGGATACTCCAAACAAGTGAGATCAGAGCCGGCACTTCTTACTCTTACACACCTGCAGCTCATTTTCTCACAGGAACTGCTCACCACAAATAGCACAGAGAATGTAATTACATGTAACTTTTTCTATTATTTTTCTATTAGGGGATTTCTTAATGCAAAAAAAGTCCCACATTTTTAATAACGAACGAACAGAGAGCTGTCTCAGCATCAAGAGGGTTTTAATTAGAAATGCTACCTGTAAGTACATCTAAACAGTCGGTAGCAGCCATGGAACACTTCTAATTATAATCATCATTTTGTTTTTCTCTCAGGTAGCTTAGCTCATTAATTACTTTTAAAAAAAAAATCAAGTCTAGCATTCAGTTCTACTGTGCAATATAAAATTCAAATTAGACTGATATCACTACCAAAATATTACGAGCTGATTTATATTAATGGTATTCTGTACACACAAATATCTGTAAGTTATTGTCTATAAATAAATTGAATAGAGTAGTCCAAACCTCTGGGCTCCCAGAGTTCACCTGTGTTTAGGAAGTCATTGTCTTAAAGAAGTATTTGTATTAAGTACCTATATTTCTGGGGTTTCACCTGTTTGATGACTACTTCTGATTACAGATGCACTGTGGGGCAGGGTAAATTTGATCAGCACAGTAAGCTCAGGCCATGACAAGCAGTACAGGACTCTTTTCATTCCTTGTAATAACATCCTCCATGCACAGGCTCTGTGGTGATGAACTTGAGTTCCAAAATTGTGATGACTAAAGGAGGTCCAAGTTCAAACTGCTAAAAATACAGCTCCTACATTTCTGTTTTACTTTGCTCCTTTATGTCCAATTGACTTAAATGAGGTCACAACAGAAAACTGCTTTGAATAAGACCCAGACAAAACCTCTGCTTTTAGAAAGACCCAAGGTGCTCCCAAAGATGTGCTGAAAAATGGGAGTGCTCAAAGCTTCCCACCACTCTGCTCAGTTTTAGCTCTCCCTGAGCCAGCACAGTCACGGTGGAGCCTTTGCCTTGTGTTGCTTTTGGAGGATTTTGAAACATGTGGGGATGTGAGGTGAGGCTTTCCTTCCTTGGAGGCACCACAGAAGCACTGCTGAGGGTCCCATGGGAAGGAGCATAGCGATGTGAAGGAGCCAAACCCTCTATGTGCTGCCTCTTCTTTTTGCTGTGCCATATTCAGTCCAGTCCTCATGCAAATGTGTTATTGGGATGTCTCTTCCATGAGCCCATTATCTTTACGCAGAGCATCTTTGCTTTCAAGTTCAATATTTTCAGAAAGCTGTGCTCCTTCTGGCGCTTTGCTCAAGTTCACTTAGTCCCATGAAGAAAACTAACCATGAAAAGTCACTCTACTTCGAGTGACTGCACTGGAATAATTTTGTTTCAGTTTTTCTTAAAGGAGAAAGGAAAGCAACACCCTCAGCCCAGCTTCAGCTGTGCAGTCTTTTCTCCAGCTTTGTAAATGTTTACCCTCTCGTTTGTTCAACAACAGCTTATTTTCGCACTGTAAACAAAGGCCTTGTGTTTAACAGCGTTAATTTGACAGTGCACAGTGTTGGCAACATCCCACTAATATGTGGCGGTGCTTGTTAAGAGGTGTGTTGAGCAGCAAAGCTGTGTTAAGCTCGAGAAGAATTGATGCAGCAGGAACAACATCCTTTGCCTCTCTGGGTGGATGCAGGTCAGAACTGCTTGGCTCAGAGTCCTCTGGCTGTTTGCAAACCTCAGTGCATCACAAACAGGGCATGGGCTGAGTAGATCTGAGCGCTGAAGTGTCTGGAAGGAGCACTTGGCTCTTTGGGATTTCTGTTCCGACTTATTAGTAATGGGACAACTGGAAAAATTTGGTTTTCCAAGCCCAAAACTCAAAGCACCAAATTGGTTGGGTTTACCTGAACAAATCCTTGAATAGAATGCTTCAGAGATGCCTGCATTTTGTGAATTTACCATATTGTTCCTCAATTTCAGTCTTAAACTAAGCCACTGTGGTATCAGAACCCTCTCACTGAACCCACGGTTTACTTATTTCAGTCACATTCAGCTGGCATCAATGTTCTTGGAAATCCAGAAGAATTTATGTGGGAGATGGAGTGCTTGCTCTTGAATAAACCAGGATAAGAATTACAACTAAGGCTGGAATGTAAAGAGAAATGAGGTCTCAGGCTTAGAGCGAGAATGTTCTGAGCTATTTTCTGTTTCCAAGTGTTTGAAATAAGTATCATATTAGAGAGGGAAAGTTATTATTGTAAACTTCTTCCAATTCGGTGTATATAATAGAGATGTCACGGAGGAGATAAACTGTATTTAATTTTATGTTTGAGTTCTGGTTGTTTGTTGCTGTCTCGGGGGGGGAGGGAGCAGAAGGTTGTTTCTCAAGTCCTTTAGTCTTTAAAAATGTCAGGATTTGATGCAGTGCTCTATAGTATGCACAATTTTTTCTCTCCGTGATCCAGCAATGATTGTGTTGTGAAATGCTGAAAGCTTAGGAGCTTCAGAATAACTGCAGGTACTTTAAGCATGAAGTAATGAAGTATGTTGTGTCCTAGAGGATTCTATATTGGATTTTATTTGCAACAATGATGCGGAGAAATTCTGCTGTTCATTTGCAAATCGCACACCGAGCTGAGGGGCTGGATTGCACCCAAAGTGAAACGTTGCTCACTTTCTCCTCCTCTCCTCAGGCCCGTGCTTCACATCGTGGTGGCTGCAAGAGCAGCTGCTGAAGGCAGTGTCTGATGCCAGCGAGAAGCAGCTTCTCTGCTCGGCAGTGTCTGGTGTGTTTGCACTTCGCTGCCTTCTGCGGGGAGGCACCGGGGCACCACAGCTGTCTCCAAACAGCAGCCAAGAGCCAAGGGGGCTTTTTCAAGTGTTTGGATGTCTGTGGTTCAGTAATTAGAAAACCAGGGGTCTATATCTGGTTCTCCTGCCAACACAAAGTTCAACAGTTCAAAGAGCATCAACAGCTGAGGTATCTTTTGACGTTAATAAGAGTTTTGTGATGAACATTAGTGCTGTGAGGTTTTTTGGTTTTATTGACAACTCATTTCAGAAGTCTGAAAGACTGTGGGGTTTTGTGATAAATATTAATTTGATTATGTGCCAGTGGGGCTTAGCACAGCCACAGCATGTGTCAGTCTTCCCGGGGTTTATGTTGGGCAGGAATGTCAGGAGACATTTATACAGCATGTGCTGTGTCCTGGTAATGGCCAGCTGACTTGAACTGGGATTGTGTATGAGTTGTGCTTGAGAAAAACTGCAGGACTGAATTGACTTTGAATTGTCATTTCCCCTGAATTGCTCAAACCCTCCCACCCCACTCCTGACATATAGTTAAATGATTAAAATGACTGCCTAGACACAGCTGTTAATAAAATGTTAATGAAATCAGATTAAATCAGACCCATTATAGTTTAAACATTAATATTCCCCTATTGAAACTCTGGTACAAAGCTGAGGATTCCAGATGTCCTCCAGGGAGGGGCTGTGGTAAAGCTGAAACCTACACACCATGGAAATCAACCTACGAAAGGATGTGTGAGATGTGATACCTGTAGTTTGCTCTGCACTGGTCCCTTCATGCTGGAAACAATTTCTAGAAGGTGAAAACCCAACCCCCGCCCCCCCGGTGGCATATTCTGAAACAGAAAGCTGAATCATTGTATTAAGGCATTGATTGTATACATTTAACACAAGCTTATGTAAAAGGACGTTGTTGGAGATATTTGGGGCTTTAGCCATGAGTGAGGACAGGCACTCAGATTGTTTGCACTGCTCCCATGAAGCCTCTCAGTGCTGCTGCTCCATCCTTTCTGGCCCTTGCTCTCTGCTCTCTACCCTTCACAGGGAAAATTGCATGAAGTTGTTTTCCTGTTACTTTATTGACATCTTCCTTTTTCTGGCTTAGACCTGAGCCCAAGCTGTGGCCAGAATTTCTGGCCTGGAGGGAACTCTGCTGCAGCATTCACTTGGGACAGCACGTGGTGGCAGAGCCAGGGCTGGGGATGTGCCCCCCTCCTGCACGTGTGACTGTGTGGTGAGGCTTGGGGAGGACGGGATTAGCCAGGAATTCCTCCTGGTGAGGATCAGCACTTCTCCTTTCTCTCCAGAGGGCAGGACACATGGGAAGCACTGCCACAGATATATTTATGGATTATCTTACTTTGGGGATTTTTGTGAGATGGTCTTGGCGCCCTTAGAGACTGCTATGACTGAATCACAGCCTTCTGGGATTTGTGTTTAACTCCTGGAAATGCACTAATCTCTGGCTGGAGTACCAGGAAGTAACCTCCAGTCATTTATACACCTGTAACCCGTCTGTCCCCTGTTTGTCACTGCTCCTCCACACGCCACAGATCCATTTCATTCAGCCTGACTACCTAGGACAAGCACTGTGTCCACTCCATCATTTTTATTGCTCTCTTCAGTAGTGTCTCGAGTTTATCAATGTACCTCCTATAGAGGAGAGGCCTAAAATATATATATGCACTATATCAACCTTGAGCTGAGCTTGTATAACTGGGAATTAATCACCCCCATGGCCTCATCCCCTCCCCTCAGGTGCTGGATACCGTCTGCTGGGTGCTAATGCTCCCAGTTGCCTCCCAGTTCCTGTGAGGAAAAAGTTCTCAGCCCACAACATTGAGTTTCCTGGGTCTAGAATTTGAATACCACATACTTCATATGTGGAACGATTGTACTGCTCATTTTCAGTCTTCCCATTACTTTCCTCCTGTTACAGTACTTCCCCTCTGATTTTTTTCCCTCTGATTGACATCCCTCATTTTTATCTTTGTTTGTAGAATTTTGTTTCCATTATTTTTTTCCTGTTCCTGGAACAGAACTGCCTAAAATAGAAATTTCCCTTGATTTCTGCCCGTCATTTAAAATTTATTTCCTGTGAGCTTATTACCTATTCTCTGCCGTGAGTGTGGCAATTTCCAGTGTACCCAATTATCCTCTGTAGCTAAACCCCGATTTGACTGGGACAGTAGTGACTAACACACTGCACCATGAATGTGGTTATTGCTTTCATCAGCTGTATTTTCAAACACAGCAGACAGAAACATGTCAGTGTGCGTACTGAGGCCTCAGAAAGGTAAGCAGGATGTGATTCACCACCCCCACATGACAAAGGTTAGCTGAGCAAAAAGCAAAAAGCCTCAACCCCTTTCTGCCAGAGAAGAGCAAAAAAAAAATAGTCCTTTGCTGTGCGTGACCAGGAGTTTGTTACTTACCTGCATTATGGGTATTTATTGTTGTAACTCTTTTATGGGTGTTTTGCTATTTCTTGTTCCAAACTTATAGCAGCAACTCAATGTGGATTTAATTCCTTTAAAGAAAGAAGAGACTTAAATTTCTATCCCACAAATCCAGATCAGGAACCTACTGCCTGTGCATGTGCATGGTACAAACCCCTCCTCCATGTCTGAGATAAGCACACACCTGCACAGTGAGGCTGATGACAGGAGCTCCAGCTCTCATGGGCAGAGAATTACACATCTGGAAACCAAAGTTCTGCACTTACCATTGCCACAACCCGTATCCTTCCCACAAAAAATCAGTTGCAGTAACCCAGAAACCAGAGGAGGAGAAAAGCAGCCACAGCATCAGGTAAACTAAGAAATTACCAATAAAAGCACAGAGCTGTAGTACTCTGGTTTCAGTACTGCATCCATGAATTATTTGATCTAAGGTACCACAATGATATACAGAATATCACATCAATAACAGCAGCCCTGAGTTTGGTAATCTCTGGAACTGACTTTGATCACTGCTGCCTGGCCGAGCTGGGGCTCACTGGATTGATTAATCCATTTCTAGGATGGTTATGGCTTCTCTTCTTTAATCCTTTCTAACTTTTAGTTTTTAGACAAAATAATACTTCAAGTTTTAGTCCAGTCACGAGGATACTCCTTTTAGGTTGGGCCTTTATCAGGCTGTTCCACTTAACGCCACAAAGTAAGATGATCGGGAAACAAAACAGCAAGGCATAAATTTTCCCTGGTTCTTTGACAACTCATGTTGTATTCATCCGTGCTTAAACACAGTTCTGAACCATAACTTTAACTGGGAGACGCGAGAATATTGTCAGGGAATGATTCATAGCATTAGATATCACCCTCCTCTTGCAAAACATCTTCTCCGTTACACTGTTTAGTTTGGGTTTTTTCATTTGTCGCATTAATGTGAGTTGTGAGCAGAGCTCCAGAGGCAATGTATTGCATACAGGAGTTGTTATAGAACATTAAGTCCATCTCATAATTAAATGCTCTATCTATTTTCTTGTAAACAATAAGACCATAAAAGAGGTAATAGAAAAAAATGATGTCCCGAGTGTAATGGCTTATACAAAATATGGCCAAAAGAGCTCAGCATTACAGCCTGCTGGAAGTGCCAAGTCCTCTGGCTTTGTCCTTAACCCAGCGGAGGAAAGTTACTCTCATCCATGGGCTTTTGAGTACAACAGATCGTCTCTTCATGGGCTTTGAGCATTGCATGGCGAGGATTCCCCAGCTAATGAACGAAAGAATACATTTTTCCGGGTACAAAAGTACTTTAAAAAGAGAGTTTTGTAATCAATTTAAAAGCTAGACCTGAATTAGTATTAGATTTTCCTTATGTTTAATTAAGTCTAATTAAACAATGCAGACATCTTCCTGTCACCTGTGGTGTGATTATGTTAAATATTTAATGCGTGTGAAGGATTAGGCTGCACATCTAATCTATATCTAGCAATCTGTTCTCTCTCTGGAGTATTTTTTATTTAGTTCTGCTTTTGTATAATGAGTTGCATTTCAAAGGAAATTGTTAAATACTTTGGTGGGAAGGGGATGTGTCATGCTGCACTGTGTGCAGGGAGAATATTGCTAAGCAGGCACGGAGTGTGGGGGCTGCAGTGCCCTGCCAAGGGGGTGCAGCAGGGACAGCCCACTCCGCCTTTCTGCGAGGAGAAGGCATCAAAATCAAACCTTTCTGTTTGTTTAGGAGCTTCAGTATATCCCTCTTCCCCAGCAGAGCCAAATGATTAAGGACTTGGACAATCCCAACACAAGGTTCACATTGAAAATATCCCTTGCAGCGTGCACACATTTCAAGGTTGCACGTTTCTTAGGCTTGTTTTCCCAAGGGGCTGTCAACTGTGTAATAGAAAAATGCATTTGTACATCTCCCCCCTCCTGAGCACCCCCCACCCCTTCCTAATCTTTGAACTGCCTCTGAAACACAGGAATGCATCTGTATCTCTTTGGTCACCTCTTGGGATGAACCCCTTTAAAGGAGAGGCCAAGGATGTGTTTCTGGGAGCAAGTGCTTTAAGAGATGGGTATTTGCATCTGATCCTAATAATTGTCTTCTCTAACAAAACCAGTGGGAAAAAAAAATAGTCAGCTATTCATCAAAAATGGGTTAAATGTATTCTTATTCATGCTATAAAAGGTACATAAAATACTTCTCTGGCACTTTATTTGCATTAGCCATTACTTGCATCTGAGGACAAAAGACAAATTCACATAATTATTTTTCAATTGGTTGGGTCTGTGTCTGTGTAATCATTTTTTCACAGTGTATGAAGCCCTTTTTCAATAGACCATAACAGTAATAGCTATTTCTTATTTACAACTGGAGGAGAAGATCTAGCAACCAAATTTTATTATGCAGAGTGAACTTTTCAAAATTAAATTAGCAGAGCTAACGTGGTGGCCCATAGTAAACTAATTAGTTGTTAGACTGTTGGCAGAGATAGTATCAACTCTTTTAAACTTCCTAACAAACATCCTCAAAAATTACAAGCAAAGGGTTTCTATTGCCGTTTGGTTAAGCATGAAAATATTCATTCTCTTTAGTCAGAGAGAGGAGGTGATGGCAGAAGGAGCAGCTCAGGGGCAGAGCCAGGCAGCAAATGGCCCCCAAACCTTCCTGATCAAAAGCAAAGCCCAGTCAGATGGACGAGAGGTTTTTATTGCCACAGTTTAAGCAGCTTGAACGTTGGTATCTTTATGATCTCTGGATAAACCCAGAGGCTTTGATCTACAAAAGCAGTACAAGGTCCAGGGGGGTTTGTGGAACAGAGCTCGATGGGGTAACCTGGGTCAGACAATGGTGCTCAAACAAATGAACACACCCACCCATCTGCCGTGGGCTGAGACTCCAACAGCACCTCCCGGCCCCCGCTGCGAGCCTCGATCCTCTCTGTCCCCCGGCCCGACTGGCTGCTCGGGAGGAACTCTGCGCTGATGTAAAATTAACAGGGTGTTCATTATGAAATCCACGCCTCATCTTATTAAAAGTGCTCTGTCATTGAAAGTAGAAGGTGGAGGCTTTTTAAACTGGGGTTTTGTTGCCCTCTAGTGAATGAGGTCAGCATTATGCATGGGAAATTATTTTGATCGCTGCATAATTAATGCGTTCTGAATTGGTACAAAAGTGCAGCCAAATTGCATCCTGTTCCCACTTGAATTAGTTAACCTATGGATACTCTTTCTTACCATGTGTTGCTTCCTTGCCTGAGCTTATTTTATTATTATTATTGCAATAAGAATGCACCACTGTGTGGGTATCACGATAAGGCAAGGAAGCCAGAGACAAGGAATAAATCAACTAAATGGATCTGCAGCACAGTAGCTTTAATACATTGGTATATACTTAATATGTCTCCTGAAAAGAATGTCTAATTATACTGTCATGGCAAAAAATGCATTTTCAATAGTGATAAATTATGCCATCATTTACTTTCTGAGAACGTGCTGAGATTTATGAAAGATTACTGCAAAATTATCATGCTGGCATAAAAAAAGAAAAAGCCAAACTCAGTTATCATTGGCATCAGGAAAGAAAGGGAAGAAAAGCCCTTTCAATAGTGAAATAGAGAGTAGAAATGATAAAATGTTTGCAGTATGAAAATACGCTGCTCTAGAATGAAATTCAGCCTTACATTGCACTTTTTTTCTGACTTTGTTACCTGCTAGAGACTATTTTGGGGCTTAGATGAGGAGGTTGTCCCAGTCCTGTGTATATTGGGAAGCCACAGGGACTAATTCTTCAATGACTAGAACTTGACAGTTTTGCTTATCTGGTGTAAAACCAGGAGGAAGTGAACGAGTATCAGGCCCCAGAACAGCATGTTAGAAAATATGAACTTATTTCATGTGGTCTTTGCTCAAAGAGCCCCCAACTCAGCTGACCTGGAGTGCAAAGAAACCTGCAGAACCGATGCCGTGTTGTGGCAGCCTGTTCTGGGTTTGCCATGGGCTGTATTGTGCATCCCAGCCCGTGGATGTGGAGCCGCCCCTGGCTGCAGGCTCAGCTCTGGCCCATGAGGAACATCCCCTGCTCCATCAGCTCCTCCGCTTGCAGGAAGGGGAGCAGCTCTTCCCAGCAGCGTTGTAGCCCCTTGTGCTTTTCTCTGCATCACACACAATCCAAAAATAACCAAATCCTTTTCCTCTCTCCACACATCCTCCTACCAAGTCCTTTCTGAGCTGATGCTTCTCTCACTCCAAGGTATCTGTTATGGACCTTATGTTTTGGACGGGATTTTTCTTCTGTTTGTTCTAATGGGATTGGGAACGAGATTGATGTTTCCTGGTAAAGGCAGTCCTGTGTGTGATTGGAGAATGCAGTGTTTAAACAACGGCTATCAAGGATGAAGGGAGCCCACACTGGTGTGGGACTGGGTAACCCAGCGAGGTCAATTAGGGGCTTGCATAAGGCTCAGAGAATGACAAACAAGTCCTTTATTGACCTCTCTGGGAAGAAAACACAGCTTAAAATCAAGGTGATAAATAAAATGCTGTGGTGCTTGCCGCACTCCATGAAAAACATCTATAAAAACATCCAGTCTGATTTTTTGAGAGTGCATGAAGAGTTCCTTGTTTTAATGCAGGTTGGTTTTTTATAGTTGCTGAGTGCTTATACTGCTCCTGATAGACTGGCTGGGGTAGTTGGGAGAAATGGGACATTTGATGAAAATTCTTATTTGGAATAAGAGAAATACACTCAGTGCCACGCAGCACAGCACGAGCAGTCTCACTGAATTGAAAAGGCTTTCCAGGAAAACCAGATAACAATGAGTATAATGATAATAGCTGAGATAAGTAATCCATCTACCAAAAAAAAGGTCTTTGTTTAAACAAATAAAATACAAACATAACTCTTGAATGTATGAGATGCTGTTAAATACCCCAAACAGCAATGTAACCTGTCTTCAAGTAACAGTTGCCTTCATTGTCTGCTGCTGAGAGATTTCCAGCAAATCCTCTGTGGTCCCATTGTAATTTTCCACCTTTTGGCTGTTTTGATTTGCTCAGCTATTCCCTGTACCAGCACTTCTCAGCCCTGTCACATGGTAGCAGCAGTCCCAGGAATGCATGGACACAGCTCATAGCCAGTAATGCCACAGCCTCCGTTTGTCCTGCAGCATCTGTGATCTCAGACCAGGAAAGTGGAATAAAACCAGATGTGTTATTGACTGAGGTGGGGCACGAGCACAGATCCCGATCCTCGCTGTGCCAATGCGGGTGTGAGCGACTGCACTGACTTGAGAGCAGCTCAGTGACATTTTGTTAACGACAGCTGGGGTAGTCCAGGCACATTTTATCGGCTGTGATTGTTGTATGCAGCATATTCCATACCTCCAGCACCCAGCACTGAATTGCCTTTAAACTTTTTAGCTCTATTTGAGCTGCTGCAAGACATTTTCTTCCTAACAAGCGTGATTGGCAGTTGCTTTCATTAGTCCAAGTTAGCAAACACAAATCAATCTCTTGTTCCCAGCAAACTCTTAATTTTTTAGAAAGTTTTTCCCTCTAGTCATTAGCAAGTACTTTTGGCCATAAGAAAATTAACAGCTTTGGTGTATTTTATAAAGACATTTACATTCATCAACTTCATGTTTTACGCTTGTTCCTTAACATTTGTTCTCACATGGTGAAATTTTTGTAAATATTGCTGCCTTCCTCTCGGAGTCTGCACACTCTCTGGAAAACACTATAAATAGAGAGGGTTCCATTGGAAAGGACTATTTGCTATTTCTAAAATTCAACGTTATGCTTATGCTTAAATTCAAAAATACTATTGCAAGTTCTGCAGGGAGGGTTGAAAGTGTTTCCTGAATACGTGGTGACTACTTCAGGGGGTTGTTGTTGTTACATGGCAGGAAGAACAAACCCACAGTTATTTTTTTGCTTTTCTTTCTTTCTTTATTAAATACAGAGGTGATAATTGCTTGGTTTTGTTCACAGCTGGCACTAGATGATAAGTTTTCTTCTCATTAGACATGTAAACCACTGACAGACTTGCTCAGCTTCTCCATTTTCACCAGATAAAATCTCAACTGACTTCAGTCCCTTTAAAATGAAGGCCACATTTGGTCCCAAGAAACATATTAAGTTTGTTTATTTATTTTGTTTTATTTGAATCCCATTAATAAAATTTTCTTTGGATGAAAAGAGGCATTTTAAGGAAGGGGAGAAATGATGTGACCTGCCAGTCACTGAAGCTCTCCACTGCAGGAACTGTGTGCCATGAGGTGAGAGCACATCTATGCACAAAATTAGATGAGATCTTTACACTTCTAATTTTAAAATTTCTGGACAATCCTAGCATTAAAAGACATAACAATCCTGCATGCTTCCACACTCACTTATCTTCACTTTCAGTTTATTTAAAAATGAATCTTAATTTTCTTTTTATTTATTGAATTGCATTTATTAAACTGAGTACAATTTATGCGGAACAAATATTAGCTGTAGCACCAAATGACCTACTGAGCTCAAAGTCTGAAAGAAGAAAAGGAAAACAGTTGTGCTAATAAGAGCTGGCTTCACTTACAACACTCCTGCAACATGAATCACTAGAAAAAAACTTGTTTCTGTGACTGAGTGGATTGAAAACAGGACATTGCCAACCAAGGAGAGATAATTTTTGCACGTGTGATTGCTCACAAATGGCTTTGATACAATGAGTAATTACGAGCGTTGTCTCTCACCAGGTTATTCCCAACACCCACCTAACCCTTCTTTTCAAAAAGCTCAAAAATGTCGTTTCACCCTCAGTGAACTTCTGTACCCTGAGTGCTGCAGAACTCTGTGGAGTTTGGGTGTCCTACAAATTATTCTCCATCTTTGGCCGGTGGGAATACCACGGGAAAGGCCTGGGCTTCTTCAACCCCTTCAGACATCGTGGTCCTGACTCGTGTTGTGCGTTTGCATCACTGCATCCCTGCAGCCTGTTGGCCTCTTGTCACTGTGAGCCCAGGGACGCAGATCTGATCCGATGGTTCCGATTCTCACTCAGCCGCGCGCTGGCAGCGTAAAAGTTGACGCAAAATGGTTTTAAGTTGATGGAGATTCAAGATTAACTCCGAGAGTCAAAAAGTCAAGCGCAGCATTTGATTTCAGCAATAGTTGTAGATTTGAGAGGGAGAAGAGTTTTGGAGCTTTCTTGGGTTAGTGGGATTGCTCTGAGCTGAGCCACTGCAATTCAGCGCCAAAGTTTTGCCCAAGAATTGGTTACTTTGACTGAAAACAATATCTGGATTTTCACACACAACCCTGTCTTCAAGGATGCTTTCTCTGGGAGGTTAAGGGAAAGATGGTCAGTGAAAAAAAAAAAGAATAACATTTGAGGAGTTTTTGAGGGTTTTTTTTGAGAATACCTGCAAACTTGAAGGACAAAATTAATTACCTTTCCTGCTGTAACAGTAGCAGATTTTCTCAGTCAAGAGAAAATCTCCAGTTAGATTATTTAGAAACTGCAGTAGTACAAATACAGGAAATGGATGTTTTCTGTCATCTCTTCAAACCTCCAATGTTTGCTTCATTAAACTCCATGCAAAATGTTGATTCATGTGTGGGTCCTTTCCTTTCTGCAATATTTTTCAGTCCTTTCTGTTTGTTCTTCCTCCTTATTAGTGATTTTGAGGATATTTTGTACCTTGTGCACATTTTTTCTTATTAAAAATGTAGAAGTAAATATTGCTCTTAGGGGTTTTGGAGTAAATCCAGAATTAACTTAATGCTGTCATGGAGCTTCCTTCATTTTTGTAGTGCCATGTATCAGTGCTCTGAGCCAGAGTCCCTGCATAACATAAAATTTAAATTCTACCCAACAAAAATATTTCAGTGAAATGTTTTTCCATTTTTTCTCATTAATCAAAATAACATGTTTCACAGAAAAACAAGCCCTGATCGCTCTCTTTGTGAAAAACTGAAAGTGGATTATCTTATTAGAAAATGTAAATCTCTGGAACCTGAATGACACATTTCAACTACCCACAAATCAGATTTCCACTCCCAATAAACCTCTCTTCTGGTTTTGTTTTGTTTAATTATAAAAACCTAAAGCCTGTCAAAATCTCAGAATGACACATACAACACAAAATCAGATTGCTGCCCACCTCTATTAGTTTCTATAATAGTCTTCAACTACAAGGAGGAAAAATGAAGCATTAGGAACAAAACTGTGTCGATGACAAGATGCACCTGAACTTCTTATTCAGTGACAAATAAGAGGAATATCTTTACATTTCTCTCTGCTGCTTTCCAGTTTAGTGACAGTTATTTCTCTGCATTTTTCAGTGCCAACAGAAATGAAAATATAAACCTTGATTTCCAAACTGCAAGTCCCACTCTGTGGCTGTGGGACTGTGCACACACACGCTGGGTACATTTTTTTGTCTGGTGCCAATTAAAACACACATATACCGAGGCTTGTGTTTTTATCTGACCGTGCCTTGATGTTTACTTATAATAAGGTGTGCGTTTTTGGGAGCCGTTTTTTTCTCCCTCAGAGAAGCAGGAGATTGGTGTCTGTCTCACTTGACAGATAAGGGTGGCACTCACTCGAGTAGGATCATCAAAACCAACACACTTTGACAGAACAGGCTTCATAAATAATGTGCAACAGTTTTTACTCTGTCAGTGTAAATGCATCTCCTCCACTACTGGTTTCCACTTGTTTTATCCAGAATGTCTAAGAATAATGAATAAATCATAGTCCTGTATACATGTACGTATGCATATGTATGTGTGTATATTTATACATAATTCATGCCATAAATATCTATTTTGGTCTGGCACAGAGGTCACATATGAGTGGAGGTGTGTTAAGATGCTGTACCTTAAAGGATTAATCTAGTTTCAGATGCTGCAGATTATTTCATTTAGCAGGAGAAACAGATGAATTCAGATCATCTTGATGCAGTCTTTTTTCTTTTTTTCTTTTTACCCCACAAAGAACATGCAGTGTTTGTGATCCCCACCGGAAAGTTCTTTTGCTTATCACTCCTGGCTGTTTCCAGTCATTAATTGGCCCCAAATTGCTCATTAAGTTTTTCTGAGCCTGCCAGTTCTCCTAAGCTGTATGTGGTGCTTCCTTCTGCCTTCTCTCTTTGGTTCTCTTGTCACATAAATCTTCATAAACAAGAGTCATTGCCTTTCCTTCCATGTGTCGTTTAAAGGAGTGGCACAAGTCAGTGCCTTGGGTTTGTTTCGAGTTTCTGGCTCCACACAGGAGCATAAATTGTTGATATATTCGCTTTTGTTTATAAAATACATTTGAAGAACATAAACAAAAGAAGAGATATATTTTGCTTCGAGCTCCATTTATTGGGCATATTTTACACCATCTTACTTCAGTGATACTTAACCTGTTTGTGACTTAGAGCACAAAATTGATAACTTCAGCATACAATTTAGCCTCTCCAGTTACCACATGGCCTTCAGCCTGTTCCATCTCTATTTTCTCCACAGGAGAAAGGACACTCTTTGTTTTCTAAATCACTGTGCAAGTCCCCACTGCTCATTTGCAAACTGTAATTTACACAGTGTTGCAACACTTCAGTATTGAAGCACCCGGAAAAAAAAAGAGCTGCATAGAAAAGGTGCAATATTGCGTGGAAATTAGCCCCCGGGACTGTGGGGTACAGAGCCCATTTTTCTCTGTCATTTGCAGAAAAAGAAGATAATTTAGACCTCACTGATGTATAATTAGTACCCAAGGAGTAATATCTTCATTGGACAAGAAGAAAGGAATGGAGAAGGGTCCTCAGGAGAAAGGTCTCTGACTAGAGCTGTTGGCATCAGCCCTGGATGCAATTGGATTTTATAGATATGATACACTAATAGAGGCACTCGTCCCCCAGTACAGGAAACACCTCTGAGCTGGGGCTCCCAATGCACTAATTACTCTGTTTAACACAAAGATAGTTGTGAAATGGTGTTCTGATAGAAAAGCCATGTTATCTGTATGCCCTGGGATTCCTGCTGAGTCCTGGACCAAGTGCCCTCCACCTGACAGTAAATGACAAAATACTTTTCTACTTTGCTCTTTCTTCACTACATCTGGAATGCAGGGTGTGGTTTGTGGAATATTTTCAGATCACCTTGTTCCCCCCAGAATATCCAAAACATGGCTCGGTTCATGGCACTCAGAAAGCGCCAAGTCTAAGATTATTTCAGCATATTTTAGGACATTTGTGCCTTTCCAATGACCCCTGATTCTTTCCTGGAATTGTACACTCCTGATGAGTGAGTATAGGAGATGCTTTGTTCAAATTGCTCAAATACGTTGTAAGGGGAGAAAATGAGAGGAAGGGATCAGTGCCTATGGAAGACTAAATCCTCTCTCTGCTTTCTTTTCACAAACCAGCCTTGTCCACACCCCTGGGAGTGTGAATGAACCATCGTACCCTGTGCTGCTGCAGGATGTGAGCCACCAGCCCGTGTCCAAGGATGTCCCAAGGGAGAGTTGGCAGGAGTGCTGAGGGGGCAGGGAGCTCATCCCAGGCTCCCCAGGATCCACTGGTGGCATTTTGGAGATGGGTTTGAGTTTGTTGGCTTTTTTTTTCTGTTTCCTTGCGTTTTGCTGCTGAGGGAGGAAAAGTAGGTTTAAGTTATGGTCAGAAACTTGACAAGTTTAGAATTGGTTGGCAAATCCAATATATTGCTGGCAAAGTTTGTGAAACATCAAAGTGCAAGAGGCTGGAACACCTACAGTAACAAGTAAGAAGCAAATGATGACAGAGTGAGTGACTAGGGTGTTAAATAAAGTCACAACAAAACCTGTCACAGGTTTTCTGACAAGCTTTGGAAGAGCACCTGACAAGGTGTTTTCACATTAATAGCAGCAGTTATTGTTTGATCACATTAGTACTTTGAATGCAGCAGGGCTATTATTTTGTCTTTCAGTCTTCATAAGAAACAGGGTTTTGGTCACCATATCCCAGTTTGGCAAAGTTGCTGAGCAATTTTGATTTCATACTAATTTACGATGTCCCTTTTCCGTGGGGAGAGGATTTTATTTTGACAAAGAGCAGTAACACTCAAAACTCCTGATATTTAATGTATAGAGAAGGTCATGAATTTATGTCTGTGCTGGGGCAAATATTGCAGTCTCTGTGCCAGAGATGGATGGCATTTGTGCTATGCCTCATTGCTAAGGGAGACAGTAAATCATAAGATGTTACTTCTCACCTTGCTGAAGCTGTAAAGTGGATATAGCATTTCTTTATATTGAATGATCCAGTTAGGGATGGGGAAGGTCAGGTCACACAGAGCTGGGCTCCCCAAAAGGCAGAGTTACCTTCCCAGAGTAACTGAGGCACCTTTTGAGACACATTTTGATAGCAAAACTTAATAAATACCTGGCTGTCCATCACTGTCTCTTTGCATTGTCATGATGAAGCTTCTTCTTGACATCTGATTTAAAAAGAGATTGAATTGTCACTTCTGCTAATGCAGGGTTTATGCTGCTCTCACCACGGATCAGCCCAGAGTGCAGAGCTGGTTAGGCAGTCCCTGGGAAATCCCATCAAATTATGTTTGGGGAACACATCAGGGTTTGCAGGGTGATTTTTTTTTCCTCTCCTGAGCTCCACTCCATTACCTCGTGTTGCTGTAAGATTTGACAGGCAAAGCTGAGGCAGCAGCTCCTTTCAGGGAGCCCCCCAGCACATTTGGGGAGGTTTGGGCAGGCGTGGCTTGGCCTCTTCACCTCCCAGCCATGGACAGAGCAGCCTGAGCCATCAGGGGCTTCTAAATGAACCTGCTTTGCTCCCTGGGAGCTCAGCAAGGAACTTGCCTTTTGGGACAGCAGACATTTAATGTGAGATTAAGGTGTTTTTGTGGGTTTGTTAAAAATATTTCAGATTAGTCAAAACAACTGATGCACATGGACACTTTCCCTAAATTGGGAAAGTGTTCTAAAGCTTGTTCTAAAGCTAAGATTGCACATTCACTTCTGAATTATTTCATAAACTTGTATTTTTTTCATTCATTTTTGCTTTACTTTTCCAGGCATTCACTTTGTGGTTAAAATTTGTGGATTGCTCAACCATCTCACACCTTCTGCAAGAATCCACCTTTGACAATATTCAAAATACTGCAGTGACTCAAACAAAAACTGGCTTACAAAGTCCAGAGATTACACATTCAAGCCCTGATTTTTATATTACCATATTTATTTGCTGAAATAAGTGGGAACTAAAGGAAGCCAGTGCCACAGGCAATCTGTGTCACCAACTGCAATGTGCATCTTCACAGGTAGTTTAGAAGCAAATTCTTTAAAATTTTTTAAAACAGTTTGATGGTTTTTCTTCTGCATTTGGATCCATGCTTGATAGTATAAGAAAAAAAACCAAACAAAATACAAAACAGGCTCTCTGATAATATAATATAAAATTATTTAAATTTGTTTAGCTTTGGGCATGGAATAAGGAAAAGATGGAAAGAATCCTGACCAGTGGGAAGAGGATTGGCCCCTGGAAAGAGAGTGAGGGTTTGCCTTTTATGTTTGGTGCAAACACAGATCATTCAGCAGTGAAATGTGCAGTAGTTACAACATTGGCTGATTGGAGAGTTAATAACTTTGACGCAGAGGAATTAACAAAAGGAAATAGATGGCATTTCTAATAGCAGTTAAGGGGAATAATTGTTCTATCACACAACTGACTGAGTAACGTGTCAGGCAATATCAGCATCGAAAGGAAGGTAAATGCCAAACAAGTAAATGAAACAATGATATCTTTAAAGCTGTAACATCTGACTGGGAAGCAAACGAGGCTGGCGTTATGGGAGGACTTGTCTACACCAGGAAATTCCTCCCGGTGTAGACAATTTGTGGGTATAATTGCACCTTTCAAAGCCACAGAAGCCTCACAAAGAAAAGGCACTTTGGGTGCAGAGTAAGATTCTCCCCGTGAGGAGTTGTAGAGCTCTAGCTCCAGTTACACCGGGGTGGTTCCAGGGGTCGGTTTGCCCGTGGGGACAAATCCTAAAGCATTTGATGAGCTGCTCCTGATGCCATGATGGCTTTTTGCTTTTCTTTTATACCCGCTTTTATACACTCTTTTATATAGCTTTATATATTCCTTGT
>VXBT01013612.1:1964348-1986649 GCA_013400235.1 Oriolus oriolus | reverse complement strand
TCTCTTTTCTCTTCTCTCAGGGTGACCTTAAACTAATCTAATCTATGTAGATAGAAAACCCCATCTTCTACCTAATGAAAAGATAAGATAAACCCACATAGATTTGAGGTGTATGATACACTGTTATGTGCTTACAAACCAAAATGCATTGGCAGCAGCCCAAAAGTGCCCTAGAAGATACACAGAAATAAGATAGACAGGTAGAAACAATTATTGATCAAGACCTTTTGTACTGGGAGCTAAAGTTAATAACATTTTATATCAAAATCAAGTGCGGATCCTGAGGGTGAGAGATGGATTCTGAAAATATTTGCTTGTACTTTGCTATGCACAGGCTTGCAGGGAAGCAATTCAAACTCAGTAGCATAGGGGCAGAGAAATGGAAGATCACAAAAACTTTGGAAACGTAAGTGCTAATCAATCACTATTTGGTCTTTTTTGAGCTAATGTGGCTACATGTGGCCAAACACAACTAGATTGGATTTTTCTTTAGTTTAACATCCCTTGGTACACAGAACAGCCATTTCAGGAAAGAACAGCCAGATTATTGTATTTGCAATACACATTTTAGTCATGCTGCTTAATTAGCAAGAACAAACGTAGTGTGTGGTCACGGTGTGAAATGAGGAACCTCAGTTAAGAATGGGCAGAGAAAACAACATAAAGCTGTAGGCTTTGCAGAACAGAGCTGTGTTTCAGCTTGAACAGTTACTGCAGCCACAGAGTTGCAGGCAAAGGTCTGCTTGGACACTTGGTACATTTTGTTATTTATTTCATGTGTGCAGTCGGAATAAGTAAATGTGGAGGTTAGCAGGAAGATCAGGTCAGTGTGGGAAGGATGGCAGAGGTGCTGCCACGATTCCTGCACTGGAACATAGGATTAGTTTGTGGCAAAGCAGGGATGAGCTGGACAGATTCCAGAGGATGCCTGTTGTTGCTGAGTGTGGCACATCCTGGATGCAGGAGACAGATTCATTCAGTGAAGGTGCTGTGCGGTCAGACTGGATTGAAGGAAGGTTTTACCATGAATACTTCAGGTGTCTGTGCCAAATAAAATCACCACTACAGCCTGAGACAACTGAACAAGGAACAAACTGGAGCATCCTGGCTACATTTTACCCACTGTCCCTGTGAAACAACCACTCCTCCTTTCCTAGGTGTTAGGAATTGTGTAACCCTGAACTTGCACGTTCACAGCAGGAGGTTTGGAAACAATTTTATCTGCTCCTTTGGAGGCATTCTCATGCTCATCTCAAATTAATGAACTCAATGTCTTTTCTTTTGGTCTGACCAACCACAGGCACGTTGCTCCTGTAGGGGCAGGTACACGACAATGTTTCTTTAATGTGCAGTTATGACTGGGCTGGGGTTTTTTTCCAACCAGAATTATTTTATCCTTTCTATTTCCTACCCTGTAAAAACATGTGTAAAATATTTTATTCCCTTTCTTCTTTCACAATTTGCTAATTATGGTACAAATAGGAACCTTACTTTTTACTCTCTGTTACATTTGGAAAAGGATGCTTGAAGACAGAATTACCTGTAGGAAAGATTTCTGGCAGAAGAAATTTCTATTCTCATAACAACACTCAAGGCTAAGTTTGTTTTGATTGAACAGTCTTCAAATGTTTTGTTGTTTTGTTTTCTTTTTTTCCCTTTATACAAAAGAATAGCTTTTCTTTGAAGGAGAAATTATAATTTAAAGTCTCTTTCATACTTTGGAGGTTCCCTCAGATGCTATAAAGAATATTTCTTGTTTCAGAACAAAAAGGGAAATGAAGATATTCTCTGTTTCCCGAGTGTCTGATCTGCATAACTGAAAACTCTGAGACAAATGGCCACAGGGAAAAAAATCCCAAAGTATTTCAGTAAAACAGGATTTCATTTCTTGTGGAAAATTCAGAGAAAGTAGATTAATAAGTCATATACATTTGAAAAATATGCTTTTTACTTTTTTTCTTCTGTAATCCCCCTCACGACTGGTGATTCCATTGCTCTTTGTTTCCGTGAAGGCATTCTAAAAACAGACTAATATCGGCTCCCCATGAGCTTCAAAAGTCCCTCAGAATGCCGAGAACTCCACAAGCAGGGCAGTGTCCAGTCTTTCAAAAGAGTCCAAACACGGCGGCAGACCCCAGTTAAAACTCGCGGTCAGTTCTTACTCCATCAGCCACATCGTTCACGTTTTGGAACTGTGAAGCATCTTGCTGCCATCCCATCTCTCCCCCAGCGTTCCCGAGCCTGAATTCTTCCTCACCTCATCAGAGACTACAAAGTCATCTGTAAATTCATCTGTACACCCTGAGCTTCTGCCGCGGGACACGGCCCAGACCACCCAGCCTTTGGCAGCTCAGTTGTGGACTGACAGATTTGGCAGCCCAATTCCAGATCGTTCCTGCAGTAACAACATCTCTTCCTTCGGGTACAGGTGGGGATGCTGCATCTCCTCTGCCAGTGCTCTGTGCTGAGCAGAGTCCCCCGGGCTGAGCAGCAGAGCAGAAGGTGAGGGAGCAGCAGCAGACCCTGAGGGGAGCTCGGTTTTGCTCAGCAGTTTTCAGAGCAGGATTTACAGCTGCCTCAGCAGCCCCACGAGGCACAGCTAATTGTGACAGGAGTCCACATGGAAGGTGGTCTCGTGCCTTTAGACCTTGGGAGAAGTGTCCTGAGATCCTCAGATGCGGTTTTATCAGCTTAATTGGCTTTGCTACCTTTTATGCAGGTAAGGAAAGTGAAATTCTCACACTTAAGCTTCATTTTCCACTGCAAGGTTTTTACACAACATGAGACAATCTGACTCATGACCTTGGATATTAAAATTAAATGGCACACATGCTTGCATAATTTGCATGTGTCTCTGAACATCTGAGCTAACCTGCATTAAAGATACTCCTCAGTAACGCTGAATGCCGAGATCACCTAGCCAGGAGTTTCTAGGAAGTATTTGTCATGCAGCTGTGGCAATTACTGAAATGACTGTGCATTTCTTCTATTGATTGTTGGCCTACCAAAATAAAATTACACTTGGCTCCAGATAATTCATTTTCTCCCCTTGAATATCGGTTTGCTCTGTGCTGAGACCTATCAATAAAAAAAGACACAGTTAGTGGGCTGGACGGTACCATTTTTCTTATTCTGAAAACATCTCATTAGAGACTGAAGGAAAAAAAAAAAGGTAACCACAGTGAGATACAGACATGTAAATGTCATTTCATGTTTGTATCTTGTGAATCTTATTTCTAGGAGTCAGGCTACTTACAGGCACCACAAATATACTGAGAGGTGTGTTTAGAAAGGTCTTCATGCAGACACAGAAATGCACAGAAGGTAAAAGGATCAACATTGGCAGCAACTGGGTTGAAAGGATGTGTGGAAATTTGGATGAGGTGATCTCCTGCCTGTTGAGTCACTGACTGTCTGATTTGTGCCATTGCTGACTGGTAATGTGGCACTAACACTTCAGAAGGCTAGGAAACACGAGAGGCATAATTTAGGACAAGATGCTTGTCTCTGGATTTTTTGTGTGTGTTACCCATGTTTAATCTTGCAGGCACCTATTTCTTGAAAGCAGATGCAAATCTCCAGCATTAATAACTGTACATAGGTGGCAAGGCTGTCCGCTGGAAATTTGGCCCTGTGTTCATAAGGTGGTGGCATAAAGGAGGCACCATTTAACTTTAATTGTGATTTGTGCAGGGAACTTTGAGGATTCCTCACACAGAAAAGATGCCTTGGGCTGGTAAATGCAGACAGAATTATACCAGTCATTATAAAAGAAAATTATAAACATGGTAAGTGTTTATCAGCAAATGTGCTGATATTTTCGTGCTTGTAATGAGGCAGAATTTTTAAAATGTGACATATTTGAATCCAGGAGTGTAATACAGTGGTTAGGTAACAAACCCCCACTGTCACTGCCTCCTGCACAGACCCAGCGATCACACAATGCTATAGATGAACATATCAAACACACTTGAGATGATTTGGAACAGAGGCTTTGATGCTTCTTTATTTCGTGGCCATTTAGTACCAGTCTCACCCCCTCAGAATCAGGACAGCTCCAACTCCTCTGTGCATATCCTCCTTGGCATGGTGCTGGATGCTTCTCTGATTATTCACAGTCGGCTGTGGCACAACCATTTCATTACACTGAGAGATGCACAGAGCTCCTCAGATAGAGCTGTACACATTTAACAGGTTCAAATCATTTTCCCTTGAGGTTAACATAATGATTGCTGCTGATTTCAGTGAGCACTGGGCAGGGCCCTTAGTGCAGCTTTCACCCCATATGTTTTAAAATGAACATTTTTTGCCAGTATTTTCAGGTTTACTGTAGCTTCCTTGTGCCTCAGGCAAGGAAAAACAACAGGACACAATGACAGCACATTATATTGGAAGTAGCATGATAAATTCTAAATAGATATAATTAGCATGTGACCCCAAAGAGACCTTCCTATAATTAATATTGAAATATGGTGCATGCATTATATAGGAAAACATATTGTGTATTCCGAGGGGAGCCTTTGGAGAATGGAGGTCTGTCTATAATGGCTTGTCATTTTTTCATTTTAATCAGAATTGAAATTTCTGCACTTGAAGAAATAGAGAACGATCATTAAAAAACACTTGGACTTTAGAAAGACACCACCTGCTTCGTTTTCCTCTTTTTATTGTGACAGTGGGGAAAAAAAAAAAACCTCTTTAAATCTTCAGCTGGGGAAATGTGCACTAATGGGGAAACAGACCTCTGAGGAGCGAGCAGACTGACAAGCTGTTCAGGAGCATGAGGCTTTTCAGCAAATAATATTCACTCCTCTAGTAGTTTTTGGTAGATTATGTCATATCTAGAAGTCCATACTTATTCGAATCCAGCAAAGTGGATGAGTAACAGATACATAATGAGCATCCATGAAAAAGGGAAAGAACATCTGAGATATAAGGTGAAGATTAAGAGGGGCAAAGCCACCAGTGTGCTGGGGTTGTGTTGCCTTCTGAGTGACATTCAGCTCGTATCACACAGCAGCTCATTACACAGTCTGTTTATACCAGAGGGAAACAAATATAAAAGTTAGTCCTTTATATTTCACATTAAATGCAGGGAGTTCAAGGGAACTGAAAGACTTCATTATGGGATCTGATACCACACTTTGTATTTTGCTGGGTCCTATTTTAAGTAAACTGAGTAATTTTTGTGAGTTTTTAAAAGACTTTATATCAAATATTTAATTAACATTCATTCTGCAACTTTGGAAGCTGAAGCTTTGGATCCAGGATATAATTTTTTATCTGAATGAATAAATATAAAACAGATGTTAAGCAGAGGCAATAAATTTCATCTTAATTGTAACTCTAGAGATGACTTTCATCACCAAAACACATTTTTTTTCCCTCTGTAGCCTTAATGCTCAGCTCTGTAATTGCCAGTGCACTGTCCAGTTGTATTTTCCCTTCTATTAGTTCTTCCAGTTATATTTTTGCTCTGAGATAAATGTGAGTGCACCGTCACACTGTCGAGCAGTGGACTTTACAAACAGACTGTGCCATGGCTCAGTAGCTGCAAATCCAGCATGCTGGATTTAGTGGCAGCTCTGTCTGATGAGGTTGTTGCCACAGAAGGTATCTGGCATTTCTGCTCCGTGAATCTCCCAGGTGTGATCGTACAACAGACTAAAGGATCGCCGGTGTCTGCAGGCAGCCTCTCTTGCTTTGTGACCTTGCTAGAACTCCGTAGTTAAATGAAGTTTGATTTGAAGCAGAGCTGAATAGAAGTTCTCGAAGACAACCCCAGATTGCAGTGGGAAGTGCTGTCAGTCAGTTACAGTCTGGCACTTCTCTCTGAGCTCCTGCCTGGGACTGATGTGTCTCTGGGTTTTGAACCATTGCCCAGTGTAAAACTGAGCTTTCAAATGGGAGTTCATTACAGGCAGCGTAAAACATTCACAGAACTGCCACAATTGGGCCTAATTGTTTGTTTTACCATGTGTTCTGAATATTTTCTTCAGTTAATAATTACTCTCCATTATTCTCTCCCTTTGCTAAGTAGTTGTTTAATATTGTGGCTGAAAACAATGAAATTCTTCTCTTACTGTGCCTTCCAACCAATTAGTTCTGGGCAGTGGGTTGCCCATGAAAACTCCTGACATTGTCTCATGGCCAGAAGAAATTAAAAAAACAAATAAAGCAAACTGAGGTTATTGTAGAGGAAATTATAGATTTCTGCACAGTATTGCTCAGTATTTCTGCCTCTTGGCACGTAAAGCCTTGGATGAGCATCACAGAAAAAAAGCTGAACTGTCTTGTGTGTGTTTTATTTACATTAAATGGTTTTAGAATTAATCTGCTACAGATTTAAAAGAATGAAGAAGAGGTTACAAACAGAGATTTAGGTGGGGGGAAGAGGACAGTGGGAAGGTTCATAGTGCTGGTCATAATGATAATCAAACTTGAATTAATTGAGCATCTGAGCTGCTGGAATCTTCACATTTCCATGCTGTTCATTATATGAAAATCATACGACAAAATGCAATTTTATTTTTTAATTGCTGCAGAATGTTCTATTAGCTGTATTTCCAGGCCTGTGCTGTTGTTTTTCAGGGCTGACAGCAAACAGCTCATCTTTGGAATGCCCTGCACAACGGGGACCCTCAGCCCTGAGCACAGACAGGTGCGTTAACGCATGAAGGGAAAGGTTTCCTGGGTCGGTGTCTGACCCACAGCACAACCACAGCAGTTTTTGATGGTGCTTTGGTAAGTGATTCATCAAAGAACATTTTATTTCAATCCAATCCTATTGAAATCTACAGAACCATCAAACTGGGGGACTGAACTGGGCTATTCCTGAGGACCACCGAGATTCTAGCAATAATCTTCTTAATTCCAAACAATGTGCAGCTATTGCAGGTCATTTACAAAATGCATTTTTGAGCTAAAAGTGCAGTGGCCTCTCAGTTTCCCTGATTTTTCAAGCCATTTAAAATGGCCACTCACTTTTCTTGTTCTGTTGTTAAATAATAAGCACCGCATAAGGATCTCTGTCAATCAATATTTCAAGTGGTTTTATTTTGCCCTTTTCAAACAGAGAATACCGTTTTTAAGTTGTTACAAGGTACCAGTTGTATACAAAATAATGCTGCTGATGGTAAAATTGCCAGTTACACGTTGTAATTCCTTCATCGACTGTCAGACCTGTCATGTTGCAGAAAGGTAGGTCAGTTGAATTGATTATTAACGGATCTATTCAAAAATAAGAATTTAGGGTTTCCCTGCCCTCCAAAAAAGGAGTAGCTACATCATTTATCTATGGAAGTGACTAATGTCATTATCCTTTTTAGCCAATTAATAAACTGTGATCCCTAGACCAGTAATTTCAGGATCATGCCATTATTTGCTAATTCTTCATTTCTTCATTTCTTAAGAAAATATTAAAATTGCAGTTGGCCACAGCAGGACAGGCCCATGCATCATTGAAGAAACCAGTAATTTATGATGCTTTTGGAACTCCATATTAACATTCCAGGCTGTAATGAAATTTCATATTGAACAAGGTCAGGCCTGATTGTATGATTAAATAATTTGAAAATGTTATTAAAAGTTTGCATTTCTCCTCAGCTTTTCAGAACGACTATTTTACTTTGGGGCATTCCATTAATCAAACCCCCAGAGGCTTTGCTGGCTTGTGTTCATCCCATCACCTATTTAGCCATGCAGTGATCAGGTTAAACAAGATGCAGAGAGGTTATAAAGTTTTCACAAGTGATTGTTTTTCTTCTTTTCCTTCAAAGCTGGAAATCAGACACATCGCAGCTGTGGCCACGGCTTTTCCGTGCCTGGGCCATCACTCTGGGAAAGCTCCTGGCTTTCAGCTCCAGCAGGTGTGTGCAGCTTTTGGGCAGTTATTCTCCTGTTGGTGCTTCCAGTTATTCTTTCATTTTTCCCAAGCTCCCAGGGGACAGAGCTGTGGAGCTGGAGCACATCAGGAGCTCCAGTCCTCAGTGATCCTCGTCATGGCAGCATCCAGTCCTTGGGAATCTGACGGATTGATCCTGACGCCGCCTCGCAGCCCCACAGCCCCTGTTTGCACAGGGAGGAGACGCTGAGCTGAGAGGAGAGAGCTGAGCTCTCCCTGAGCTTCTGGGAGACAGGGGCTGGCTAAACTCAGCTCTCCTAAATCCCTGAACCTAATCAATGTTTTGGGAAACATGTAGAAACCTTTTGCATATTAATGAAGTGATGTTTGGTAACGGATGACAGCTCCAAATATGGGGTTTGAGCACAGGAGTGGTTTTTTTCTCCTGGGATTTAAACATTAGTCTCTACAGCCCCTTAAACACAAACCAGGGTACAACACATTAATACTTTATGTACTTTTAATTGACTAGGACTGTTACTGAGTTTGCTCTTTGCAAACCCCCATTAATATCCACATTTCTTGTTTGGAAATCTGTAAAACTGAATCCTTCTGCAAAATTACACTAAGCCATCTTTCATCCTGCTACTTAGCAAGGACCTTTGGTCCTTGTTTCTCGCCTCTTTTCCGCAGCTCTAGCACTTGTCAGTTTGTATTATGCACGCCTGTAAACAGCAGAAAATGAAAAAAGATATTATCCAGGTAGAAGGTCGTGGAAGTTTTAAAATGCAGGCTTTGAATAATCCCAAATTATAACTGCAGTGTTAAATTTAGTGTGTGTGTGTGTATAAATGTGTAGTTGTATAGTGCATATACACATTAGATATGTTTTTAAATGAATATATGCATATATATAAACCTTGTAAACATTTCCTTCCATTGCTGGAGTGAGGCTCCAACAATGGAAGATATGGCAGGAGATTTGCCACTGATATCAGCACTGTTGGATGATGGCAAGAGGAAAAACATTGAAAACAACTGTTATGTCGTTCTCTGAATTGGCTTTTGCTTCGGTGGTAGAGCTGACCATCCTCCTGGACATCTCAAAGCACCTAATGAGGAAAGAGATCCTGAAGCAAATGCTATTGTTTGAGTCAACCCTGCAGATGAGAGAGAAGAAGGATGGGGAGGCTGCGTGCGAAAAATAGAGTAGCTCTGAATTTTTCCAGAAAACTTGTCAAGAAAAAAAAAAATCTTCACTGCTGGTATTTTTGCATTTCATATTCAGCATTCACAACAAACCCATAATGCCAAGGAACGGGGAGCGCTCTCTGAATGAAATGAGATGTGGAGCACTGAATGGCCGGGTCCCCGCCCTGCTCCCCTCTCTCAGGGAGGGTAATGAAGGTTAAGCAGAGCCCTCAGACAGGGATTCCCCCGGCATAATTGAATTTCCGATGTCTGTAATCCACCTACCGACCCCGAGCGTGTCAGGGAGCAGGAAGGGAGTGCCCACAGAGCTCAGCGGTCCAGAGCCAACAGGATGGCTCCAGGTGCTGGCTTCCAGCTGCTCTGCCTCTCACCACACCCCAACCGCTGTCCTCGAGCCCCAGGGGAAACACCCGTGGTGCGACACGCCAGGCATGGCCAAGGTGGACTTGCTGCACTTTTGGATCCACAAGTTTTGTTCTCCTTTTAGCAGTCTGAACTGTAAAATAATAAATGTGCATTTCCAGACTGTTATCTGCGGGCCTTGCCAGAGATATGTCATCTGATTATGCATGTAGGTAGCATTTAACATAATCTGCCCTGACACATTCATAAGATAAGACAAAAATAGTGTTTTATCACCGTGCAGTAGCAGCCTCTTATCAAACTCCAAAGTCTTAATTAGGGATTTCTCTCCAGGTCCCCACTTGCCTGATGACCATATAAATGTCTCAATTAGATAATTAATACAGGTCGTAATGCATGATAGTATACAGCAATTTAAAGCCCTCGGCAGGGAGTTCAACGCAAATATTTCCCTTTAATATTGCTGGGAATTCAGCTGGATATGTACATGGAGAAGTTCCTCTTACAATATTGATCCTACTCTTTAAATTCTTTATGGTTTCTGTGAGAGAATGCTATTGTCTCCATTCTTCACAAACCCTGTGAGATGAGAGGATATCAAGTTGTTTATGATACTTGGCATAAATGACATTTTGTATTTTATTTCAAATTGTAACCAATATTTGGTCTGTAGTTTGCAGAGTAATGTACAAGATGTACACATTCTATGGGGGGAAAACCTACCCAGTGCTTCATTTATATTCCAAATATATTATCCCTGTTTTTCCTTAACTGAAAGCTTCCTGGAGGTTTAAACTGGGGTTTTGAAGATCCTTATCCATTTCTACCACTGTAGGAATTACGTCTAATACTTAAACAAGTTTTTAGTGAATCCAACTAACACTGAGAAATCTTAGTCTCCAAGTAATACAAAGCCACATTTTCCAATTTTTTCCCTTGATTGTTCTTTAAATATAAGTAGTTGTATTTGTTTTTTCCAAATAAGTGCTGGAGATAAAACAGTCCATGACAAGGTTCACGGTGTGTGTGACTCGTGTCTCCTAAATGAAGACATTCATATTGAACCTCCTTCCTGGTCTAGCCAGGAAAAAGTGGGAAAAAAATTAGAATAATTTCCCAGTCGGAGGCAGTTGGATAGGTTGGATCCTCATTTTGGAAGACCTCCATGTTTGCTCCTGGAATTGCAGGAGCAGTGTCTGACCAAGGCTGTGCATAAACAGGACAAAAGGAGCTGAAATTGACCATTTTCTCTCTTTGAATCTCACACGTTCATAAATGATGATGTCGGAAACCACAGTTAATCGTAAATAGCAAGATCCGAGGCCAGATTTACCGGGAACAGAATATAAAGAAAATTGCTATCAGAAGGACAGCTGACAATTTGAAATTCAGGTGAAGAACTGAGGTCACTGCTACTGAATTTGTGGTATTTTCTTGAAGATACAACAGTAAGATTTCAGCAGTGCAGGAAGTTTGCCGGCAGTTGGATTTTTTTGTGACCAAAAAGTCTGTGAGAGTAAAAAAGGGAACTGCATGAACAGTGGGAAAGGCAGAGGGACAAGCCAGCCAGACTGAAGCCACCACACAGGGCTGGCCTTGTTAAAGTGGATTCCAACCCTTGGAAGATATTGTAAAGAACTGTAAAATTCTTGCATCACAAGAAAGATATTGAAGATGGCATGCACTGATTAAATCTTGGAAAAGCTGAGGAGGATTGCAGAGGGGCCAGGATTTTTTGGTGGTGAAGCTACTGCTAAATTCAAAAACTTCACAGAGAAATTGTAGATCACTCTAAATTTATTTCTAAATGTGTAAATGCATGCCTACAAAATGTAGATGTCAGAACAACCACAGTGTTTCTGGACTTGCACCTGACCCTGTTCATGGCATTTGAATTTTGCATTTCTGCTGCTCTCACTAGAGGACATTTTGGAGAGCTGCTGTTCCTTACCATTGTTTGGAGCTCAGAAATTATTCTATAATATAAATAACTTGTACAAAGTTGCTTTGGGTGCTTTGGCCACTTCCCCTAAAATTGAAAATGGTTCCTTCTTCTGTTACGAGTTTACTTATTTTACAGCTGTTATCCTCATTTCTATCAGATTTTCTGGCATAAAGCTGATTTACCTGTGATACTCCTTTCTCTCCTGAGAAATTCACATCTGCCTCTAACATCTGTCTCGACTCCATTCAAAAAGTGAGGGGAAGGGGTCACATGACATTAATTTTATGGATATACAGGTATTGTGGCATTTCTATCAATAAATCATTTGGGTTTTTTCAGGAAGAACCTGCAACCTCTGCCTCAGTATTTTTCTGAAGCAGAGCTAATGCACAGCAGCTAAAAATAATCTCATGGAACAAAAATGAAAAATACAGAGAAGTCAATGCTGGGAGTTAACACTGACATATTTTTACCAGAAAAAGACCAAAGAATCAGCAAAGCATCAGCTTGTTTCAGCAAAATTTATAGTAGTAATCAGTTCCTGTACAGCTTTGATACCCTTTCAGCTTTTGATTCTTGATTTAAAGCACTTCTCAGGGAATGTTGTGAATAAACCAGCACCCTGCACACAAATACAGTTCACAAAAGGCACTAATCCTTTCCCCAGAAGTTCCACCTCCTTTTTTAAAGGATTTTGCTCAGCAGAGCAGCTCACACAGGCAGATATTTGTTGGGTTCCAGTGCGAGGCAATGTTTTAGGGTCCTCAGATCTGCTAAAAAGTGCTGAGTCCCAGGCTGAGCTGGGCCTGGCCGCAGACACACGCCCTGCATGGGTGTGTAAATGCAGAGCACTGAACTTGCTCCCTCATGAGCCAAAAAATCCACCAGCAGCCCATGTGGGCTCCAGGAACCTGAGTGTTCGTCGATCCACCCTTTCTTTCCAGCCTTTGTTTTCTAGGACAGCCCCATGGCAGAGAAAAGGAGTAAACTCCTTCATGGACTGTGGTTAAACAAATTCCTCCTCCTGCTATAAAATGGGACAAAAGCTTCCTGACTCCTGAGCTGCAGCTTCTTCATTGCTGGGATTGCACAGCTTTGGCCACTGATCCTTCCCCAGGACCCTCAGCTGCAGCCGTGCCTGAGAGGCACCGTGGGTGCAGAACTGCCTGGGGCAAGGGCTCGCAGCTCTGCAAAAGGTGGAACATGTCACGATTCTCTAAGTCGGGATGTTCCTCGATGCAAGATCTTTGTGCACTTCCAAGCCCAACCAGCAAGAAAGGAAACCTGAACAGTGGAAGCAGAGCAGCTGCATCTCTTAGCCAGGACATCCAGGAACTACCAAGCCTTAAGGATGTATCAGAATCAAGATATTGATGTATGTCTGTGTATGCATTGCTAATTTAGCAACATACGCAAGGTCCATGGATCCTAGAGCTGAACATGTTCATTATAATACTGAAAATCACACCCACAGGCCCTGCCCAGGCACAGCCCCTTCCCCTGGGCACGTGCAGGTGCCAGCCGGGGTTATGGAACCTGGATGGGAAACACCAACCGACCACAACAGAGGGGCTGCACTTGGAAAGTCACTAAATCTGAATTTCTGCGTACAAATAATGGCAAGCCCAGTGGTGGTGCTTGATCTCTGGGACACATGGAGCGTCCAGGCTTGCACAACTCTCAAATGAATAATCAATGTCTCTCTCTTGAGTGTGTAATTATTGGCTTATTGCACACCAGGTAACGAACCCAATTTTGTGGGCAACAACAGTGGTGTCAAAATGCCGAACCAGCTCCTCTGCCTGCTGTGTTTCCACTTCTCCTGGGACTGAGGAGAGCAGAAGTTGCAAGCTTTCATTCTCCTTCCAAATTTCCACCCTATTTTTAAATTGCATCTTTTTTGCAGAGTGGGAAGGATTAAGTCTACATGTAGATCTGTACTCCAGAAAAAACATTTTCTACCTTTTTTTTTTTTCAATTGTTGAAAAGATAGAGCATCTGTTTTAAAAATAAGTTCTGGAATAATTGAAAGTATTAATTAAGTGTTTTGCTTCAGTTTTATTTGGTAAGTACTTCAAGTTCTAACACCCATAAACTTGGAGAAGACAATACTAATAATTAAAAAGGAACAGAAAGAAGCCAGACAAAGCTTTTAAAAAATTAGAATTGTTTTCTGTAATCCTCCACTTCAGATACTGTATACCAGGGCTCAATCTTTGGATTTCTTTAATCTTTTGGATTGGCCTGTTCTTCCCCCTGATTTATCCAGTGGCACAGAAGGATTAAATCAGCGTAATGGACACTTGTTAAGTGTCTGCATCAGTCTAATCAGCTTGCCAGTGCTGTGAATCGTTCCTCCCTGTGAACTGCGGTGCCATGAAGATGCTGTGCTGTTTAGAGCACCACTTAGTGGCAGAAGTCGACTTCAAATCCTCTCTTCTGAAATCGAATCTGAGGAACTTCGTTCCGAGCCAAACCAACCTGGAGCAGCGCATCCCTGTCCCCTGCTGCCCGAGTTCTCACCAGGCCGAGTCCGTCCCTGCAGCACAGCATCCCTGACCGAGCAGGCAGTGCCAGCACATCCCTGCCCAGCCTCTTTTCTCCGCCTTCCTTGTGCCTGTTCCTCACATTTGGCTGTGCCCACAGAGACGCTTTGCCTGTGCTGGTGGCTGATTGAAACGTTTGGCCTCGAGTTGTGGGTAAATAAACAGGTGCTCCCCTACCTGTTATGCTCAATATCAACACAATGGCCAGAAAATAGGAAAATATCACAAAGCAGGTTGAGGATGTTCCCAGCTTTCAGGAGCCAGAGCATATCCAAACAATTTGGACAGGTATTTTTCTCTGCAGGACATTGAAGTCAGGGATGTTTATCACATCATATTGAATGAACCTGTTCTCTGTATTGAATTTTAACAATGTTAGCATGAACTTTCTAACTCTGGGGGTATAAAGAGAACTAATCTGTGTTTAGAGATAACAGAACTTATAATAACATCAATTCCTGGAAAATTAAAACAGACAGGTAGATACCCCTTTTCTCACCAAAACTCCCTGAACCTTCCAGAGGGATATTGTGCTGTCACACTACAAAGGCTGCTTGGATGAGACAAAAGGAAGCTTGATCAAGACACATAAAGTAAAATTTGCTGTTTGTCTTCAAAACACAGGACAGGCAACAGCAGGCTACAGACTTCAGGTTTCATTTAATGGCACCATCTCTTGTGCCATCACACTGATTTTATTTTTCTATTATTTTTTTACAGATATGACTCTCTTCGAGCAACAGATTAGCACAGGATGATGGTAAGTGAATACAAAAACAACAATGAGATAGCAAATTCTGTCCTTACTGCAAAGCTCCTCATGAGCTTTTGCAGTTTCTTCCCAAAGCCCCCTCAGCTGTCCTACTTCTGGCCGTGTGCTCCACATCAGTTATTCCAACACAGTGCTGAGAAACAATTTTTTCAATCAGTTACGTGTCCAAATTGCAAAGGCAATGGCTCACGGAGTTGTGTGTACAATTACTGAGATTCCATGCGTGCATTGGGTAATTTCTCACATAAATGCACTTAATTAGTCATCTGTGCATGAGTTTTCCTATTTGCATACATACTTAGGGCAATTTTGCATGCAAATTAAGCACTTTATATATATATATGTAAAAGTTTGACTCTCATCATGTTTACTAAACAGAAGCTTATGTTAGATCTGGAAGAAAATAATTGAGTTGTCTGACAGCACACAATACAATGTGGTAGCTTGCATATGGATTATTACAGTGTCTGCATCCTGCTGAGGTTTTCCCAGAAAGGTTATTAGATTTATCTTTCATAAAGTACTTAAGGATCAGCTTGCAAGTGACTGTTATGGTGAAATATCTGCATAGGTGAAGTCCAGGTTACCACATTCAGCCCACAGCTTCCACCAGACATAATTTTTATTTGTTGTTAAAATCTTAAAAATGCCCCATTTAATCCTGTGCTCCTCCTGGGCCACAATCAAACCTGTTCCATGATTCTGCCATTTCCTGTTGATGGATTAGCACAATCAGAATCACTTAAAATGAGCTTTATTAGAACACGAGTCTGCCTGTAGCTCACAACAAGAGATGGTGCAGGAATATTTCCCATAGATCCCTCTCTCAAAGAGATCAAAACCACTCTTTAGCTGGGGGTTACCCACTCTTAGATGTACCAATATTTTTAGCACCTGTTTGTGTGTGCTGGACACGGTTCCAGTCTGACTTGAAAGCCTGTGTGCAGCTGGGAATGGATTAGGGGATGTGAGACCACAGGATCTGCTGGTCAGAGTTAATAGGATAAACACAGATAATCTCGTTAGATGAATGCATCAACTTTAAAAATTAATCTTTGGAGTTCAGGCATTTCTAGATGCTGGCAAAAGCAGCAGTTACTTCATGTGCAGAACTCCACCAACATCAAAACCAGCCTTTATCAGCTGAGCAGGAGTCAGGTGATGACTGCCAAAGGTAGTTAATAAAACTTTAACCCCTGTGACTCTACGCTTTCTCTTCCTTTCTTTTTATGCATGTGTGGAAGACTTCAGTTTTTATTATTCTTGGCCTGCAGTCAGTCCATATTATTCATGGATATGATGTTCCTAAACAGTTCCCTTTCTTTTATTTCTAGGCTTTATTTCACTTAGGCATGTCATATTATTAGTAGAACATCATATTATTATCCTCATTTGTAGCTAAAGCACTGATTCAGATATTTAAATCAATTTCATATACAGGAGTTGCAAGGAGGCAAACACTGTAAATTTCTCAGTACTTTTCCTAATTGGAAATATGCTGCATTACTTTGAGTATGGGATATTCTGTCACAAAGTAATTTCTTACAAGAGTGCATCTCTCCCTCTCTCCAAGTTTTCTTTTCTTATCCTTTCAATTCCACTGTTAACATCCATAGGTTGTCAAAGCTGTCTCTTGCAAAGTGCTTTGTCTTCCAGGTGGTTTCTGACCAAAAATGCTGACAGTTCCAGAAAATTACTTCATATTAAACAGGTAACTGGGGCTTTCTCTGAGGAGTTCTGCCTCAGCATTTACCAGGCACACACACACACACAATTTAGAGTATCTGCCACAGTGCTAAAACTGTTGGATGTATTCGTGAGGAAAAAGTATTTGTGAGGAATACCAACAAGCTGGGTGCCACAAAAGGCTGAGAGAGCTCAGAAGATCACTTCTATTTATGCTTTACCAATCTGAGCAGAGGAAAACATATTTTATTACTGATCAAGAAGAAAAGAACGTAGTGTCAGTAATACCAGAAAGACTGATCTGGACCTCACGTTTTTGCTAGGTAAAAGAATGATCATTTATTAATATTGCTGCTTGTAGCAGGGTTACTTATTTTGAGGTTTGGACTGGAATAAGTTATATTACTGTGAACATTTCGATGTATATGGGGCCATGTCTATCAGAAGAAGTCAGTGGGGATGAGATTGGCTGCTGTAAACAATAACAACAGCACAAGCTGCGAGTCTGAAAAATTCTCATTTTCCTTCAGCTGTCCCTTAAAAAAAATTATTAATGATGTTGATATTAATTCGGAGTTTTCTGGTGTGTGATGAGTGAAAATTACAAGACTGTAGAGTTTCACAGGTCAGATGCTGGATCAGAGATCCTGCCCCCTTCCCCTGGTATCTCACTGAACGTGTGAGAGTGAGCATTCCAGTGGCACAGGAAATCACAGGCACAGGACCGTTTAGAAAAGGCATCTCCTCCTGAGCTGCTGAGGAGGGTGCATGGAGAGGGTGGGCAGGAAATCCCTGGGTTCATGTTAGTGTTTGATAATGTCCTCCCACTGCTTTTCCAGGGTAAATCAGGTGATGACCCTTCAGGTAACTGTTGCTGAGGTGATGGCACAATCTTGCTTAAACACGTGCTCATATGAGGAGAGTCTTAAAATCAGTAAGTTTGTGAAGGCTTTGGGGAAACTGGGAATCTGTGGCCTTCCTCCTCCTTGTAAAATCACAGACTGGCTATTCATCTCTTTTTTGTACTAAATCTGGTGAGATTTCATTGTTTCCATGAATATCAAGCATTGCCTCACGGAGCAGCCTGGGAGCTGCCTGCCTGCTGTGTCAGGGAGCTCTTGCAGTTTATGCTCCTTGGTGACTCTGAGAACAAGCCTAATTCTGCTTTTCTGATTTTTTTTTTTTTAATACCCCTTCTTAAAACTGCCATCCACTGCAGAGATACAGATCTATTAAGCCTCTTGGTCTGCTTTTCCCTTTTTCCTTTGTTTTTGCAAGAATACAAAAAATGACCAAAAAAATGAAAGAATAAAACTGTTAATTGTTTCACGTAGGTCAGTTTTGTTTTACAATATTTTACAAAGAGTTCCATCAGTATAAGGTGCGTTACCTCACCTGAGGTGAAAGAGACATAGAATTGGGAGTCTCAAATTGATTTTAATATAACCATTGCTGGCGTGCTGCCACTAATGCCTGCCCAGCTCAGTGAGGAGGCCACAGTGTGCCTCATAATTGGAGGTCAGACTGCACCAAAGTTGGCCTCCCTTGGTCAGTGTAATTAAGCGAGCAGGAAGGGTTTGTACAGGGCCTCTGAAGTTGTGTTTTCCTCGTTGCCATTCACATGACCAGCTCGGAAGAAGAATCCCTTGGATCCACAACGTGCGGGTGAGTAGGTAGCGGAAAAGAGAGAAGGTTAAAATTCCTTGGCATTGCAGCCTGTCTGGCAGGACTGAAAATGTGGTTTCAAAAGAGCTGTTTAACCAGGGAGAGAGCTGTGTCATTCCCACTGTTCCAGCACACAGGGAGCACGTGCAGGGATGGAATCAGCTTGGACTAAAGCATATCCCATTCCTGTTCAGTGCAGCCTTTTATTGTGGATTCTTTCTTCGAGTCCTCTGTGATTCATCATTTTGTCTTTAGATTTTGTACTGGAGCCAGATCATAAGTAATCCAGAATGTTGAGCTGTGCCCAACCATTCATGTAGCTCCAGTTGCAGTTGCTTTAAAAAATTACATAAATGTACCAAACTCTGGCTTTTACCATAAGTTATTTTCCTTCTGTGGTTGTGATCTTCCTACTCAGGAGCATCCTTTGTTTCTTCTGTTGGTTTCCACCAAGATCTGGTAGAAGTTTTTCTTTTCCTGATCGTTAATTTCTCCATAGCTCTGATTTACATTTCACTTCACTGTTCAGTTTCTCTCATTCCCTCTTCCCTACACATCCTTAAAAGATCCCAAATGCAGATTAAATCTGAAGGCATTTCTCATTCATCTTATTTTTGAACTGCTGCCACAAATACATAATTTGCTGTTATCTATCAAGCTAGAATCATCATTATTTCCTCTTGTGTCCTTTGTTACTACTTCTGACGAAAACCCAAATTAGTAATAATGACTCTAAGCCACTGGCCATCCAGCTGTCTCCTACTCAAAAAGCAAGAATCATCAGATCATACAGAAGAAACCTACAGTAAGGTCTGTGCACTGTATTAATTTAGTTTCTTCTTGTTTATCACACTTTTAAATAAAACCGCTTTTTATCCTTGGCATCTGGGCCACAACTATTTACTCAAGTTCAGCGAAATATTTACTTGTCAGAGAATTAAACGGGTTAAGGGAGCGGGAATATTTCCCAGATAAGGAATTCAGATATCAGCCCTAAGCTAGGAAGGCAAAAGCCTCTTGAGACTTTGTTTTCTCACCTCCTGTCCATTTAATTTGTTATTCCCATGCTTTCACATACTTGATGGCTGCTTGACAATTTTATTGTATGTTGTACCGTCCCTCAGCGATCACACCTCCCTCTCCCTGGCTCCCTCTCCGTGGTCACACAGCTCACATCCGATACTCATCTCCACCACTAAGGGTTCTGCTGTCCCCTTGGTATGGATGTGCAACTCCCACTGCTGTCAATAGGAATTACATGTGTGCATCAAGGAGGGAAAAATCCCTCGTGTGCTCTGCGCTCCTCATTATCCTGGCACAGCCAGCTCTGGAGATGTCTCATCTATGAGCCTTTTATTCTCTTGAGTGTTGTGCAGAACAGCGAGTTGCCTCCTAGGATCAGCACTTTTGCTCTTGAGGTGTTTAGCAGGTTGATTTGCTGTGCATGTGTACACTCTTAAATGTCTTCATCCCGCCAAACCCACATCTTGCAGCACTCCTGTGTTAGATGGTGGAGCTTCCTGTTTCCTTTTCGTGCCAGAACACCAGTTCCTAACCAGTCTCCCAGCAGACTCCAAGTGAAGCAAACCCTCCCAAATAACATATGTTCAGGCCCAGCTCAGGCCTGCAATCTTAAAGTTCGGGACAAATTCAGTAGGTAAAAAAATGTAAATGGCATATTTTAATTTTCCTTAAAGATCTGAAAGAAGACATTTTATAAGCACTTCATGTGAAGTGCTGCTAAACAAGGAGGTAGTTCAAATAGTAGCTAATCAGTTAGAAAAACTGAAATTCCTTCCAAAATTAATTGGAGCGTCAAGAGTTGAAGGAAAATGGTAGAGTGAAAGCAACCACACACATAAACCAGTGATTTGCACTGTCTGAACATGGATCTGGATTCTCCTCTGCTCTTTGTGCAAACACCTCAGTTCGGGAGGCACCTGCTGTCTCACAGCGGCCACTGTTACTGGAAACACAACTGAGAACTCACTGCATTTGCAGCTTCATTCCCCAAGCACAGAGTTTGTTAGCACAGCTTAGGAAAGAGGGATGGCAAACTGGTTTGGGAAAAAAATCAATTTGCCATCAGATTAGAAATCAACTGTAAACATGTTGAAGAATTCTATTTTTTTTCACTACTGCTCTGCCTTTTCTTCACAATCTGTTGTGGTGTCAGACTTATTTTGACAATACTTGTAGAACTTGTCATATTAACAAAGTTATCAAGCAGAGCGAGCACTTGCACAGCAACAGCTGTAGTCCAGCAAGAGTCAAAATAACTGGCCACAGGTATTCAAAAAGGAATATCCACACTAGTTGCCCAAATCCAAAATATCCCCAGTAGTCTCCAGAGTACTTGTAGTTTTATTTAAATAGCATCTGCCCTTAAACCTGGAACAATCTGCTCCAAACTTTGAAACTGAGGATAAAGATAAAAGGAAGAAAATTTAGGTTTTTTTGTATATATAAGGATTTATTTTTGCTGTGATAAAAAAGGGTCTCCATTAAATTCAATACAATGATGGGATTTATTTCATGTTACATAACAAACTCAGAAATACTTGTTTAAAAACAAAATAAACCCCATAATCCACTAAGACTGTAAATTGGTGGGGTTGGAACAATCTTTTCATTATTCTTGTCTACAGAGCTCAATACAATGAGGCCTCAGTTCTTCGCTAACGTCTCTAGGTGTTAACACAATGCCATTAAATCTACTCAATAGCCAAAGATGCAGCCAGTGGATTTATGTGTCTCATTCCTTGGGAAACGTGCAAATCCAACAGAAGAGTTTAATGGCCGGATTTTTCAGCTGCAATGTCTGATTTTGCACGTACATCAGATAATATGCATCTATTTATGCAAATTGCTGTCGGATTTATATGCACAAAAGACTCGTGCCTGGGAATTCCTATTTGTGGCATTGAGCTGGAGAGGAGAAGGATGGGATTTGGGTGCCAGGGTCCTGCTGTAGGAACAGAGCAGGAGACACACTCTGCTTGAAACCACTGCTTTCAGTTTTCTGTGAGACTGACTGAAGTTTCACTTTCTGCCCCTGCGTTGATCTGCCTTTATTTTTACACCAGAAATTTGCTAGTTTAGTGGAGTTAGCTTCCTCTGCTACTGATGTGGATGTGGATTAGGCCTGACAAGCCTATTTTCCTCTAAAAAAAGCAGGGCCAGGCTCAGGCTGGTTCACAGCTACGGCTGAGGAAGCAATTCTGGCACTACCCATTTCTCTACCCTATCCTGAGTTTTTTGTCTCTGGATATATCAGTTTTTTCCTCCCCAAGATGTAGTTTTTTTGTCGATGTGCTACTACTCCCTCACACCACCTTTCCCTCACAGCCTGAGCTCTGCTCTCCTCACGTGATATGCTCATCAACCCCTGGACATAGATCTTTTCTGTGGACACACTTATTTTTCCTCATGGGATACAGTTGGTTTTCACCTGGGCATTGTTGGTTTTTTGCCCACTAAGCACATCTTTCCACGGCAGTATTAATTTTCCCCTGGATATGCTACTTGTTCCCTTGTGGGCACATGTAGAGGGCACTAGAGGAAATGACCTTAAACTGAGACATGGCAGATTGAGATTAGATATTAGAAAAAATGCTCACTGTTAGGGTGGTCAGGCACTGGGATGGGTTGCCCGGGGAGCCTGTGGAATCTCCATCTCTGGAGGTGTTTCAGAGATGTCTGGATGTGGCACTAGGTGATGGTTTGGGGGTGACAGTGGCAGTGCTGGGTTAATGGTTGTACTTGATGATCAGGGAATCACAGAATCTGAGCTGGAAGGGACACACAAGATCTTCAAGTCCAACCCTGAAGTGAACGGCAGGGATCAAACCACAACCTTGGCATCATCACCACCATGCCCTAACCATCCTTAAAGGTCTTTTCCAGCCCTGATGATTCTGTGATCTCCCTCCATCATCTCTGGATGCGCTGGTTGGTCGGTTTGGCTTTTTTTTTCCCACGAACGTATCAGCTTTTCGCCACAATTTACACATGTAAGTTTCTTCTCCGGGCAGACGAGGCTCCCGCGGGCCGCCGAGCTCGGCAGGGCGCGGAGCTCAGAAGCGGCGACGCCGCCGAACGCCTTTCCCCCCTCCACCACCATCACCACCATCACCACCATCACCACCATCACCTTCATCCTTCCTCCCCCCGCCCCGCTGCGCTCCCCCCGCGGGGGGCGGTGCCTGTCGCTTTAAGCGGCGCGTGCCCGCGCGCGCGGGGCGGGGCGTGGCGGCGGCGCGCGCTTCA
>VXBT01013612.1:1907985-1963859 GCA_013400235.1 Oriolus oriolus | reverse complement strand
TAATTTCAAATCGCTGCTGTGCAGTTTTTAATTGTTGTTTTTTTGAGCCGGGGCTCAGGTGCCGCCGCGGTACCGGCACAAGTTGCCCTCCGCGCTGCGCCTCGCCGGAGAAACTTCGGAGGCAGCGGCGCGTCCCGGCGCGGAGCCGCTCCGAGCCCTGCGGAGCCCCCGCGGCCGCGCCCGCTCCCCGCCGAGCCCCGCGGAGCCCGCAACTTTTATTTTTACAAGCCCGTAGACCCACCGAGCGGGCCCGGATCGTGCTGGGAGGTGATGCTCTGAAAAGTTCGGGATTTTTAGGGCTTTATTCCCACGCCGCCTGAAATTGAGGGGTTTCTGTAGGACATCAACAAGCGCCTGAACGCGTGGCTGCAGTGTTACAGAGCGAGCCGGGCGGCTGCTGGGCTTCGGGCTGGGCTGGCTGCAGGAACAAGAGCCGCTTATTCTTCTGCCTCAATCCCCCGGTGCCAAGTTGGATCTGTGAGGATGTCCCGAGCCCTGGGGAGGCTGGTGGGTGCGCAGGAATAGCCCCGATGCGCTCTCCTCTAGCGAGCACCGCTCTAATAATGGGGCGATCTCAGATTCAAAGCCCGCTATCCTCGGTGAGACCTTTTGAAATGTTTCCTAATGGCAACATCTTGCCAGCCGCGGTCAGAGTCCAAGACAGCCGCCGCTTCCTTGCGCTTCCCATGCAGTAGCTGGCATCCGTCTCCCGAGCGTGATTTTAAGCCGAGTACATTGGCTTGTGTTCTGCTTACTAAGCTCATCCGAGAGGACCCTTCGCTCCGCTTCCCTTCCGTCTCTCTAATGCAGCGCTGTCTGTGTGCAGGAGTGTTTCGGGGGGCCCGGGGGGCTGCGGTGCTCCCCCCGGGGAGGCAGGTGCACGCCTGGAGTTGCACTTAGCCGGGGAAGCGCCTCTCCCGGTCCCCCGGCTTCAGCCGGCGCTGCCGGGTCTGGAGGCGTCGGAGGTGCCGCCAGCATCGCTAAGCGATGCTCTGGCTGGCTCTGCCGGCAGCCCGGGCGCGTTAGAAATCCCCTGCCACCAGCACTTGTTAGTGCGTAAATCACCTGGCACTCGCTAGGCATAAATCACGGGCTTGTGTGCTGTCAGCGAGTTCCTTTGGAGCTGGGGTCTGGGACCTTCCCTGCCGGGGAATCCCAAGGAACCTGGGCTGTTGCGACTGGGCTGCCCTGTCCCCGTGGCGGGGGCCAGATCCTCTGCTCAGTCCAAAGTTGCAGCTGAGTGTTTAGTCGGCTGCTTCCCTCTGGGTGCTGGCACGTTGTGCACGAGACTGTGCATGGTTACGTTTTTAATTGGGATCCCCTCCATCCCCTCCCACTGCCGGGGCAAGTGCCGAGCCTGGAGGGTCCCAGAGGCAGCAGCAGGCAGAGCCTGGGATGCTGCTGCAGGGTGAAGGGGAAGGAAAGGTGTCCTCCCCGGGGCGCAGGCTCCTGTGTTTCTCCCCCTCCCATCCTGGGGTCTGCCCAGTTGCTCAGTGGCAAACCTCAGTGATTTGGATGTTGCAACATCAGGCCTTTGCGTGTCTCCAGTGCGAGCACAGCGCCTTGATGAATTGCTGCTCTTTGTTTCCTCCCCTCTTCTGACAGTGCCCAGTATTCCAGCCTCCCTACAAACAATGCTCTCTTGTAGTCATGCAACTCTTGCTGGCCCGTTTTATTTTTTTGCAGCTACAGTATGGATCCACTCCAACAGATAGGCACTCTAACACAAGCAGCTTCTACTTGCACACTGCTTTACTGTTCGGGTTTGCTCATGCCTAAACACTTCATCACTGGGTGCAAAACGTTTTCCCAAATGACAAAAGTCATGGCGTGCATTTTCCTTGTTTTGTTTTTGCAGGCACACAATGGGGATCTTACAGTTAGACCCACATGCAAGCCTGGCTTCTCAGAGCAAGACTACACAGCATTCATCTCCCAGAACATCATGGAAGGGCAGAAGTTACTCAAAGGTAAATGGAATAAAAAGCTTAATAGCTTCTGCAATAACTGTATTTTCAGGAGGTGAAAGGAGGCTTAAAGATGCTGGTTTTGATGGTGAAATTGTCTGCAGAATTATGTTTGTAGGAGGATGAAACACTAAGTGGTTTACCTGAGCACAGTTTTGAATACAGATGAATCATTGCAAGTCCGTGTGCCGTCTGCTTCAGGTGGATTGTTTGTTCTACTATGCGAGGTCATCACTTCACTCTTGAGTCTCCCACTCCCACCCTGTCTGAAGGGACTCTGCATCTGATATTTTAGAAAGTATTTTTATGTATGAAATTCAAAGATCCCTAAATTATCTCTGCTTTGAAATGGATGATAAAGCAGACGTTGTTGTTGGAAATGTGGTAAACAAGCCTACAGACATTCTGTTCACAAATGTGGCATTCATTTTCATTACTGCCCCACTGACAACATGAAAACACAGGCAAAAAGAAACTACCAATTAGCTTTATAGTAATTGCAGGATTATAACCACTTTTGTGATTGTAAACTCTGAGATGTCTTTGTAATCCAAATAACAATAGATTACCCTGTGTATTGATCTGTCTCCCTTCCAAGTTAAAAATAATTAAACTTTATATTTGCATGACACAGAAAAATATTTTATTCCAAGAGAATTTTTGAAGATCAGAATCCCCTCCCAGCACCCCTGGAAGTTGGGGAGCACATCAGGACTTGGTGCTCTGCTCAAGGCTTTATAAACCCTTTGCAGTGTTTTCCTGAGCACATTTTGCTCACATGCATGTCTCTCTGCCAGAAAGCTGGGATTTCTGTCTTCCTCCAGAGCAAACACCTGCTCTGTTACTTTGATTTTTCTCAGAAGAGAGGGAGAGTTGTCAGTGTTCTCTCTGGCTTCAGCAGAATCCAGGACTGGACATTTTTGCTCTGCATGAGCTGGCAGTCACTTTTGTTTCTGTGCCCAGTTGTCTTAGTGTTGCTGTTCAGGAATTCTCTTGACTGGCCTGGCATTAATTAGTAGACCTTAGGGAGTTTATTTTTAGTTTGAAGGGTAACCAAAGAGGGAATTGAGATGGACAAGCTCAAGAATGTGCAACCCTAAAGAGAACAAATATCAATAGTTGACACACTTTGTAGCAATTTTTCCCAAACCTGAAGGCAGCTTTACAGGTCAGTCTGGAAACTGAGTAGATTTCATGCTCTTTTAGCTTTGCAAATTATTTGATAAAAAATGTTCTCTGAGTACTGTAGAAAGCCGTGTCGTAAATACATTTGCTCAGAAGAGTGTTTTTTGCAGTTTAGTGCTTGATAAATGGTGCTGTGTTTATGGAGGTGGACAGCAGGGATGGAGCGGAAGGGTCCGTTTAGAGGCATTAGATGGCTGGGACTTCCAAAACAGCACAGTGGCTGTCATTTCATTTCTGGTTTAACTGATAATTTTAAAATATGAAACTATGTTTACACAGGCTGTCAAGTTGCTTTGAATGAAAATATATTTCTATTTGATTTTATCCTTTAGGGACCAGTCATAGCTCCACATTAGTCACGGCAAACCTGCCTCTGATTTAGGGCTGAACTCACCCTGGGGACATTATGTATCCATGCCCCACTTGTAAGATTCATGTCCTGATAACATTGTCACAAGTTCCATGATTTATAAACATTTTCTCAAGGAAAGGAGGAAGAAAAAAAGTGCAAGCACTGTGTTTGCTAATAAGTAAACTATCATCTTTGCACCTTTTAATCTACAGTCAAATACATGCTGTTGTTTATCATAGGAAGCAAATATATCTAATTAATTTATACAATAATGGGTGAGAAAGTTCTTCTTCGTGCTTGTTGTTCTTTATATATACTCTAGCATGTAAAATTGGTAGTTTTCCAGTTTAGGTTTAATTTTACTTCCTAGCACTTGATGTGTCTGAAGCATAAAATGTTTATCTCTTTCTTCCATCTGGGTGAAGTATTGTACAATAGTTCAGACCAAAAATGGGTTCAGCTTGCTTACATTATCGTGTTTGATAGATTGACATATGTACTATTTCACACCATCTTACCACGCAAAGCTTTGCTGCCAGCTACCACCATCTTATTCATCAGCATTCAGTAATTCATCTGCAGGCCAAATGGGACTGTTTGCCTGATTAAAAAAGGAAAAAGCAGGCAGGAATTCACCTGTCAGTGCTTTCATGGAATTTGGGGGGTGGAAAAAGCATGTATGTAGCTGGGATTGCTCTCAGGGGATTTCACGGAGCAAGCATGAGGTTTTTATGGATAATGCTCACGTTGTCCTTAGGAAGGAGAGGTGGGCAGTCCTAGGACAGTTTATACCTAAGGGTTTGTCCATCAGAAATCAGGGAGCATGCAGACCTGAGCATGGCAGTGAAATTCCTCCACACGGGGGAATTTGGACGTTCCATGGTTCAGGATGAGCTGCGTGGCAATAAACTCAGAATTTCTCTTTTAAGCTTTGCAATATCCAGCTCTCAAATGTATGCACTGTTATGAATGCATCAAAATGAAAGTGTTTATAGTATTCTAGGTTTGAATCAAGTTAAGCAGATAATGACTGCTTATAATTGGTTTATTCCAATGGAAATAGCTTAGCCTTAATTTGACAACAAGAGCTTTTACAGAGTCATTGTTTTATTATAAGTATGCCGTAAGCTATTAGCTCCTACTTTGTGGTTCATCTTATTTGCCTGAGTCAGCTCTCTAACATGCTCAAAAACATACAGATTCTAGCAGGAGCTATTTGTTACACAGTAATTAACTTGTTTATGATAAATGGATGGGAGAAATGTCATGGCATTTTGTTTTATGTATAAATGAAAAGCATCTGCATTCTAAAAATTTCATGTTAATTAGACTTAAAATAGTTTTCCCCAGTAGCGCCACAAATACCAAACGCTGCACATCACTGCCAACACTGTGGCCTCATGATGGGGTGTGAGCTGAGGTGATTTGTGGAGCCATTGCCTTCCTTAGAAATGCCATCACTGCATCTCTTAATGAAAGCTACTGGGGTGTAATCTGTTATACTTTTTTGTCTTTGTTTTTGTTTGTAGGATAATAAACTTAGTCTTGATCACTGATGCATGATAATGTTTAAGATAGGTTCGTTAAGTATTTTCTTCTTTAGCCTAAGGGGAAGATCTCCATGTCTGCAGTATGGCAGAGGAGGATTGCGGCACGGGGATCGTTTCCTCTTTGTTAATTACTCGTGTTAACTGAGCATGGTGGGAGCATTGGTGGGGAGCAGGGACATGTGGGGCTGCACTGAAGCAGTTCAGCAGTGTCCCAGGGGATCTGATTCCTGATGTGAACTCAGTGTTAGGGAGTTATGATCACCAGTGGCCTCTTGGGGAAGGAGGGAAAGAAGGAGTAGGATGCTGAAAGTGGTGTGCAACATGATACTCTTGCTATTGGCTTTATGCCCTTTTTAATTTTTTTTTGTAGTAGTTTTTTAAGATTATAATTAATAAAAAAAGATGTTTTTCAAAATTAGAAGTTGAGGTTTAATTGGCATGCTGTGAGGCTGTGACAACTGGGAGTGGGTGGAATGGCATCAGGGTGTTGAGTGTATTATTTCTCCAGTGTAGTCCCACCGCAGCTCCAGCACATCTCAAACACACCTAAACAAAACAACTCACAGCAGACAACACAAGCAGATGAGAGGTACAGCCACGTTTTTGTTTTTCTGTGCATCTCTTCATCTGCAGTGATTCATGGTTCTTCGCCCAGCCCAGGCAGTGCCTGTGCTGATGGAGCAGGGTAACTTCACTTGTGTAGGCAGCTACGTTTGGGGACAAGTGCGTGGCAGCACAGTTTATTTTCATATGGAAAGATGAATAAACTCTGCCAGCATGTTCTGCTCTAAGCAAGTGTATGAAACCAAAGCTCATGCAAATACATAAAAATGTAATTGCTTCCATTCTAGGATTTTTACTAGCATGATTTTTGGTTAAAAACAAATAAAATACGTACAAGCTTTATTGAAGTACCTCTTTTTTTTTAATAAGAATTCACTGTGGAGACCGTGTCTTGTAAGTTTTTTAGAGGTAGGATGTTATTCATGGTCAAAAGCTTTTTGTTCTCCCCACTGAGGTTTCAAAACCTCCACCCTTTTCAGCCCTCACCACATCCAATATTAAAACTCAGGAAGGCTGTGAATGGTGTTTAGAAAGTATTGACTGCATGGACCAAAGAAGCCCAGCATGCACAGTCCCATGGGATAGTGCAGAACAGTGTACGTGGTGCAGGCTTCCCACTTTGCCTGGGTTTAGAGTCCAGAAAACACCCAGGTACCCCTCTGCTGTTAATTTTGGCAGGAGCTTGGCTCCCACAGGCAGGTCTGTCTCTGAAGAGTGTGTGGGGTTGTCTGAGGCTTCCCCTGCCCACAGCCGTGCCTGTGTCTTCCAGGTGCCCTTTGGTGTGACCTATGGGTGCTTTTGGAAAAGGAAGAGCCTGAGGAACGTTGGGATTTGTTCTGGTGTTTGGTGGGGTTGTAGAGCACCTCTTGAGGGTTGCTCAGTCCTTGCAGCAGCTCTGCTGCAGCCTCCTGAAATAGCCAGCGCCTTCTCCAAGCTGCTCAGAGTTGAAAAAAGAAGAGGTTTTTCCATTCATGTTTTCATTATTTTCTGGTCTGTGATTCCACATGGAAAAGCAGTTACTGGAGTTATTGTACACGTAATTAGCTTCACAGTTCCCTAATAAAATCTGAAAGTAGGAGAGCGTCCACCGAGAACCCAGAACTCTTTCCTTAATCCTCCTTCCTTCCTTTCTTGGAGGAAGGAGAGGCAGACAGGTATCAGCTCTCTGTGTTCAGCTTGTACATGCTCCAGTGAAGCTGCCTCTCAGCAAACACTTCTCGCATTCCTCAGGACAACTTCTTTTAAAAGCAGTTTCTCATGATGGACATGTTGCAAATCAAAACCATAATTTCCATCATGAGTTCCAGGGGAGACCCCAGAAAGAGCTGCTGCAGATCGGGGAGCTGCTGATGCCTATGTATTTTTAATGTTGTTCTTCAGATCTAACTTCTGACACAAAAATGATGTTTAAGATGACATTTTTATCTAAATAAAATTGCAGTTAATGAGACTGGAGTAGTCAATAACACTCTGTAGAGTTAATCCCCTTACACTGTTTAATAACTGTATATATTGCTTTCTAGTTCAGAGCTTTGAACCAAATTCCTCAAACCCAAGCAAAATTACTTTTTTCTGCATTCTGGGAAGTTAACTGATTTTTATCTGAATAAATCTGCTTCTCCAACAACAGACTTGAAGCTTCTCTCTTTTTGCAAGGATTTGTCTGTTAGAGAATTGCACTGCTTCAAATTAGACACTCTAAATAGGTATTAAGGAAGAAAATGAAAAAACAATTTCTGTTGAATAATTTATTCATTTCTTTATTTATGCTTAGGCTTTTAGGAAATAAGCTATGTCTGGAACAGTATCAATTAGTTATTTATTGTGAAATACCTGTTGTTTTGAAGTCTAAGCTGATCCTTTTAAGTCTTTTAAGGTTAGAAAATGTTAATTTTAAAGTCAGTTTTTTGTACAGGAATTGACTGTCACTGACAGAGCTCATGAGCTCTGATCTCCCAGAGCAGATGCTGAAAGCATTCTGGAAATTACGGTTTTTGCATGTGGCAATTGAAACTTATTTATTCTAGCAGTGAAATATTTTCTTGCTTAATTTTCATTGACCTAATGCCAGTTCTCATTGCCTAATTTCATTGATATTTATGTGCAGGCCTCCTTCTGCCTTAATTTCTACCCTGGAAATGAGTCTCATGTTTTTTTAGAGGGAGCTTATTTCATTGCAGACTCAAGCTGGGGAAGTACTTGGTTCGACAGCAGCATGGGCCATGTGCACAGCTCATAGAATATTTTAGCAATATAGATAATACTTAAAAGTCTCATTTGAAGGGCAAGAAGAGATTAAAACTACAGAGGATAGGATTTCATTGGAAATCTGCTGCTTAATGTTTCTTACAGAATGAATTTGAGTAACATAGGGAAAGAAGGGAGTTTCTGTTTGATTTGAGGTTACTGGTCTATTCAGAATTAGGGCCATCGCTGTATCAAGCGGAATTTTTTATTTTCAGGCAAATGGAAATAGTAAGAACTGAGACCAGAAAGGGGTGTTTGAAAAGCAAAGACCAGTTCTTGCCTCTGGGAGCTCCAGCTTTGAGTGCTTTGACAAGGGGGTTGGGATGAACCTGTGCCAGTGATTCCAGACAGATTTCTCCAGGATCCTGGTGTGGAGCGCTGCAGGAGGGCCCTCTGCAGGCTCGATGGACTTGATCTGTATCACTTTTTGTCTATGTAAACATTTTGTGCCCTAGCCAAAGGTTCTGAAGAGGATTTGGCTTCACATTCAGTTTTCCTTTTGGTGCCTACGTGACCCCCAGGTTGCTTTTCCAGGTAAAACCCAGAAGTGTCCTTGGCCAGCCCTGCCATGCCAAGGTTTTCTTACTGTGTAGGCTGCTGTGATATATTGGTTTTGATATTTTGTTTTAATATTTATTTATTTATTAGTAATTCTGAAAGGAGAGGCTGAGAGTGCTGGGATTGTTTAGCCTGGAGAAGAGAAGTCTCAGGGGGAGACTTTGTAATTGTGTATAAATTCCTTATGAGACTGTATTGAGATGAGGTGCACAGAGGAAGGGCAGAAGAAAACGGGCACTAACACTGAAACGCAGGACATTGCACTTAAATGTGGGAAGAAACTTTCAATGTGAGGGCTGTCACACTGGGAGAGCTTTCTCGGAGATGCCGTGAAGTCTCTGTTCTTGGAGATGCTTGGAACCCCTCTGGACATGGTCCTGGCGCCTGCTCTGGCTGACCCTGTGCTGAGCAGGGGCTTGGGAAGCAGCTCTGCAACCTCCACTGAGCACTGACCCTGGGAAACCCTTTGCAGGTAAATAGGTGAGAAGGCACAGGCATGAACTGAGCTTTTCTGCAAATACAAATCAAACAGCTTCAAATAAAAACATTGCAACAGCCTGCAAAACATGCTCCTTCCTGGGAAATCGTGTTTCTTTAATTTCTTGGAAGCACAACCTCTAAAGAGGGAATAATTGAAACACCAGGGACCAGCATTCAGCTGTTTGCTTCCATTAATGTCCAGGCTTAACCTAGGCAGAGTTTGTCTTCTGGCATAAGGATATATTACACTTACATTAAAAAAACACTCAGTTTCCTCTTTCTTTTTACTGGAGTGAAAGAGAACATGCAGAGTTTCTGCTTTCCCAAAATATTTGTCTTACAGCTGGCTACTTCGCTTGTTTCAGGAGGATGTTTGTTTCCTAAGCAAGTTCTCTGGAACATGAAAAATACTTGGGTTGAACGAGATCTCTTTTTGCCACAGGCTTGCGTTTTTTCTTGTTTATAGTCATTATCCCTAATTTATTTATTAATTTTGGATTGCAGTCTCACAGAGGGAGCGGGAAGTGGCAAATGTTCTGGCATATGGGCTGCACTGTCGCTGGGAACAGTCGGCCGCGCTTGCTGCCCCGCGCCTCGTGACCCCGGGCTGCAGCATCCAGATTCCTGTTTCCTGCTCCCTTCCAATACAAAATTCTAATTATTTTTTGCCATGCCCTCGCTACTTTGCTGCTGCTGTTCCTCGCCACTTGCCAGCGCTCTGTAATGGAGAGCCAGTGGCAGTAATTCAGGCTGTGCTGGCTGCGCCGCTGCTCGGAGGGGTCGCATCAGCTGCAGCCCATTAACACGAGCGTGGTGGTGGCAGCCACTCTGTGCAGCGCACAGTGGGGGTGTTGGAAGCTCCTCCAAGGACCCTGAAGATATGTATGGGCCACCCACGAAGGAGAAAAAAAATAAAATAGATGCCCTTTCTGCTCTGAAATGAGCCCGTCTGTTTTCATTGATACCCGGAAGCGCTGCAGTCATTAAAGGCTATTACTGTGCCTATTATAAATCACAATTTCCTAGCAGTTCAGAGGTTAGTCACAAAAATTACTTTTAGCCTAAAATTTTCTTACACTGAGTTGGTCTCGTTGTAATTCCAATCCTTATTAAACTAAATTGTCTTTAAAATAATTATGAATGTAGCAATTATGCGAAGATAAATAGTCAAGATTACAAAAACTGTTCCATACAAAACCATGTATCAACTTTCTCTGTCAGTTCATGTCTAGAGAATCATGAAAGGCAGGTCAGTGAAACAAATTTCTGTTACTTCACCATGTAGCAAGGAAAGCATATTGGAATTATTGGTGGTATATGAAAGAAAAACATACAAGCTTGGGAAGATGGTGGAAAATAAAGAAATTGCTACAGGTGGTAAAGTGGAAGTCAGGACTAGTTTAAAGTATGAAATTTAATCACCTGTTTGTTCCTGATCTAGTCAGTGGGGATGAATAGATAGCTCTGTAGAAATGCCACGGTTCTGTCAGTGAGCCTCGCTGATTTCAGCGGGAGCTGTTTGTGGTGTCACCCAGACCTGTGTGTTGCTGTTTCCTGGACTCAGAACCAGGGCTGGAGGAGCCCAGGAGGATTTCTAGTGCACAGTCCTTCACCAGGGCATGAGCAGCTCCCTTGTAACAGGTTTGTCCCTGATGGGGGCTTGAAGATCCATTGGTGGGGACCAAAGCCAATATATTCCACTGCCTCCCTTTCCTTCCTCTGTGTTTAAGCTGGAGCTCTCTTGATGCAATTTAAACCTGTTTGTGTTTGTCATGGGCACAGAGAACAGTTCCTGACATTTTTTTCTCCCCCCAACACACTTGAAAATATTTTTTTTCAGGTTCTGTAGGCTGAACCTCTCATTTGTTCCCTTTTGTGTGTCGTGCTTGGCTCCCTCCTCTGAGCCCTTATCTTTGCTACTAACTTGATACTCCAGGTTGATGTGACACTGCCAGCCGAGTCTCACAGTGCTGAACAGACAGGGAATATTACTTTGCCTGTTTTGCAGGCAATACTCTACTTGATTTATCTAATGTGATGATTGCTTTTTTTCTTAACAGTATGATACTGTTGACTCATGTTCAGCTTGTGATCCAGTATAACCTCCCACATCGTTTTTTGATGAACTGCTACCTACCCAGTCATTTTCTATATGTGTAGTTGATTAATCCTGCTGAATCGTGTTACCTTGCTCCTCTTCTGTTGTATTACATCTTATGTTTTTTTTTTTTATCATCAACCTTATCTAACTGGTTTGGATTGTTTTGGATTCTAACCTCAACATCCAACAGCGTTGCAGTTGCATCCTGCTCGTGTATGGTTTGCAGATGTAACAAGCATATGCTGCGTTCCTTTATCTGTTCTGTTAATAAAGGGTTGAACAAACCCAGTTCCAAACAGGCTGTGGCAGAGCCCATGTGACAGAGCCTTCTGCTCTGACCATGCACCATCAGAACATGCTCTGGGTAAAGTTATTTCAGTAACTCAAGCTGAAATGGTGGCTTGGTGAACTGAGCCTTTAATGCCTTGGTGTTGTCTGTCTGGGATGTGTAGGAGCACAATTCCAAAAGTCTTCAGTTGTCAGTACTTTTCCTGACTTTTATGAGAATTATGAATGCTGGGACCTTTGAATTTTCACCACCTAGAGACACTTCAGGTTAAAAGCCTAGGCTAGGTTCATGGAATTTAAATAAAATGCTGTTGCTGTTGGAGGGGAAGGACTGCTGGAATTCTCTACCCAGTCGGGTTGTTTAAATGCCCCAACTCAGCTGCTGGACCAGAGCTGTGTCCAGGCTACAGGACAATATTTTTAGGTTGGCTTTCCTCAGGATGATGGAGGTCTACTCAGTAAAAGACATTTTTATTGACAGAGCTGTTACTAATCCCAATGTGAGCTGAAAGAACAGGATTAAATTAAAGCCAAAGCAGTAAATGGCAGTGTTGCACCTGTAAGAGGAGTATGGACTCTGGTGTAATCTATTTCCACTGATGGCTCGGGATTTCCGCCTTTGCTGTGTTCCCATTTCCCAGCTCATCTTGTGAAGCGTGGAAAGCAAGGTGTTGGCCCTACACGAACCAGCTGGATGTTGCACTGCCTGTTTTTACAGATCTCTGTTATTCACAGAGCATTTTAGGAGGCTGAGCCCACACTTAAATATTTTACTGTTGAGTATCTCTGTTGAATTTTGCCCATCACGCCTGTGTGTTTTGGTAACTGAAGGAAGGCAGATGCCTCCCTGTGCTGGAGGAAGAGACTCTCTCTGCTAAAATCTTCTGGAGCATCTCAGTTTAGAGGGGGAAAAGAGCTGGGCTAGAGAATTTCCAGTATTTTGCTCCCAGTATAAGTCCTTCCCCGGGGAGTCAGAAAAAGTCATTGTTTCAGACCCCGTGTGCCCTGCTCCTTTTCTTTTAGAAGCCTGATGTTGCTGGCTGGTTGCTTTGCTCCTTCCAAAATGGGTTTACACAATTACACATGGAAGGCAACTGTTCTGTTCATCTCCATAAGCCTTAAGTATTTTTATTTTGTGCTTGAATTATTTTGGAAATTAAAATTTCACTTATTTACCTTTTTTATGGCTTCTGAACATTTTTCAGTTGATTCAGTGCTTCCTTTTGATCCTCTGTAGAGGATAAAGCAATGGGGGTAAATGGCATTATAAAAAAAGGGATTTTTCTTGTTTGGATTTTCCTTTGCCTGTGGAGAGAAGGGGACAGGTTGAGGATGAAGAAAAGTATGTGTGTGGTTGATAGGATGAAGGAGAATCTATAGGTCAAGGCAAGATTTGGAGTGATGAAATATTCAAGGATTGCGACTATCAAAAATGTTTGGATTGCACCCAAAGATTTCCCCATCCTCTTTTCAAACTGCAAGAAGAGACCCTCATCAGGAGAAGTTCAGTGATCTCTGGAACGCTAAACTCTAGATGCCTGTTCAAATAACTGAATAGGAGATTGATTATCTCTGTGCAAAGTTTACTGAAAGATTTTTCTGCCTTTTTTTTTCTTTTTTTTTTTTGTTTGCCTGGAGTCTCAGATATAAGAGAAATTCAAAGTTGAGAGGCTGGTTGCTGTATCTGCCAACAAGCAAACTACCCCAGTTGTACTGGGTGATTTTGAGACCTCGTGATGAGGAGAAAGGGAGGAGGTTTAGTGGCAAAATTTCATCACCAATGAGGTTGTTAAACATTGGAGGAGGGTGCTCAGGGCAGTGGTGGAGTCACCGTCGCTGGGGGGGTTTAGAAGCCGTGAGGATGTGGCACTTGGGGACGTGGGCCAGTGAATGGCTGATGATCTTAGGGGGCATTTCCAACCTAAGCAATTCTGTGAAGCCCCCAGAGAGGGGCTGTGTGAGCAGTTCGAAATGTCTGGGTTGGTGTCAGCAGAGGTTTAATCCCACCCTGGTCCCTGAATACCCAGGGCATGGCGCTGAGGGAATTCCTGTGAGTGCTGAATTAACTGTGGTGTTTTGGCAGAGATCAGTGCAGATGAGACGTTTTACCAGAAAGAATTCCTGGTATTTTCAGTAAACCAAAGTTCTATTTTCCCTTTCTGCTGGGAATTGAGACAGAATGTTGGCTGTATCCTGTTAAAGAGCAGCAGAACCGAGCAATGGTGGCACGGCCAATTTTACCTGTGCAATAATAGAGCAAGTTTCATTGCCTGGAAGATGCGATGATGAAGCAAAGTTCTGTTAATGCAGCAGTTGTGTCCTTTGGCAATGCACCTGTAAGAGGGAGAGTTCAACGTCTGCGGAGTGGGGCTGCTCTGTTCTGGGAAAAAAAAATTAAAATAAGAGTGGGTGGGAAGAGGAGATGTGGGTGCCTGGAGCCCTGGGTACCCCACAAAACTGCTGGGCCAGGGCTCCTGTTGGGTCTGGTGCAAATTATGGAGACTTAAAGCAAAGACAATATTTCTGCAACAGTCTAAGTGGTTTTTTGACCTTTCATCTGCATCGGGGTCCCTTGTGAGCAGTCTTTTATTGTAGTATATCTGTCTGCACTTCCAGGAGAAATTTGTAGGGAATCCACTCACTGAGAAGTCTGTTCTTAGGAGAGCTGTCCTGAAAAAGGAAAAACAAAAAAACCCAAACAAACCAACAAGCCCAGCAATAAAAAGTAAAGAGAAAACCTCAAGGTTATATATTGAAATCTGTAACACATGCTCAAAAAAAGTTTATATCTGGTGAATGTCAATTAAGTTCTTCCTCGGCTAATAAATAGCTTAGGAGGTATAAAAATTAATACTTCTAAAAGTGCAGAAGCCTTTGAAGAACACGTTTAAATTGGACTCGTTGGAAGGAGGAGATTTAAAACTGACCTGTTCAGAGGTCAGTAGTGAAAAAAATATGATGGAATGAGGCTGCGTTTCTTCAATACAGAGGCAGTTTGCTTAAGTTTTGCTTTCCTGAGGTGGCTTTTGGTACAGTTTATTTTTAAGTTCTTGTGTAACACATCAGCTGAGCTGCACTGGTCACAGTGGCCTGTTTATTTATAAGCCTATTGTGGGTCACTGTGCCACAGAAAGAGCTTGAGGAGCAGCTGTGTGCAGTTCTGGCCGTGGCCATACCTGCGGGTCCTGCTCACTTCCAGCCTTAAAGCATCAAACTGTTCCCCATTTCAGGATCTCAGGCACCAGATTCCCACTTTCCTTCTGTTCTCTCCCCATCATGGTAATCTACAGGAAACAAGTGAGATGTGTGCACATTTCTGAAGGTAGTTTTAGGCAGATATTTAAAAGTTTATGGTGGATCTTTCTTTGAGAGGTGAGCAGATGAGCAACAGAAACTGCTTTGAGGTCACAAGACATGTTGTGCTCGTTCTGAGTTTATTTGGAAATCAGAGCAACCCAAACTTTGCCTAGTTGGCTTGTTTCCTCAGGAGCAGTACCCCCTGTTTTTTCCACTTGTGTGTTTTTTCCTAATCCCAGTGGCAGTCATTTTTTTGGCACTTGCAGTTAGGAGGAAAAATTAAGTAATACATGGCATTTGTTTTGGCGCTGGTTGTGACTCATAAATAGGGATAACATCTGTGCTGATAGTTTTTCGTGATATATAACCAGACTGAATGAACAAAGTTTTCATTTATTGCTGTTCTTTTGCCATTGTTATATTTAGGGAGCTCCAGTGTAACGAGCGAAAATATATGCCTATGTATATTGCTCATGTATAGATCAGAATTTATATACATCCTGTGAATTTCAATTTGGCCACTGTATCTTTTTAAACTAAAACTGGCTTATTGCCATTCCCTGAGCCTAAAACATTTTCAGGATCCTTCCCAAATCCCAGTCTCTTGAAGGCTCGTACTGCTGCCAAGCCTACACCATTCTTTTAATTAAAAGACCAAGAAAGAGAAGTGAAACTTCCATTGGATGTAAATCCTTATAACCCTGAAATGATGTAAATCGGTGCAGCTCCTTAAGTCATTGCAAGTATTCTGACTTACATCTACTGAAAATCTGGCACATAATATTCCTGCTGGTCCTTTCTTCTGCCCAATAGTTGCTCTACGCAGAGTTGGCACCATGGACAAAGCCCTCTCTTACGAGCTGATAGAGGGTGGCACGGCTTCCAGCACTGCTGATTCAGCACAGCAGAGGCCATTTTCCTGATTTCTTTGTGAGTTAGATTAAATTACTCTGCAGGCTGGACTGGAGCCACAGGCCATCGTTTTACAGCCTTATAACATGGTATCCTAGCCCATGGCATCTGAGAGGTCTGGCTGTGTGTAAAGCTCTTCTGCTTCGCTGCAGATCATTTTTGGATTTGGCGATGGGCCCCTTTGTGAGGCTCACGGCAGCAGGACTGGAAATATTTTGATTGTCTTGTTGAGATACACTAAAGTGGGGCTCTGTTAATGGAGGGAAGGGACATCATTGGGACCAGGTTAGTATGCAAACCAGAACACATGGCAATGTTTCTTTAGATTTGCCTCACAGAAATGCAGGATGGTAAATAACGAATGTGGGACTTAATGAATGTAACACACCAGGAGCACCAGTGAGGCTGGGGGCTTGTGCCATCAGAGCTGTTCCAGCTTACCAGAGTTTGGGGAAATCCGTTTCCCTTTGTGCCTCAGTACAGGGACATTTCTCATCTAATCTGAGCAGGTTTGGAGTTGAACCAAGGGGGTGCAGTGGGTGCCATGCCCTTTGTGGTGAGCTGTGCCCTGATCACATCCTGCAGGGCTGGGATGCCTGTGGCTGCTGTAACAGGCACATAGGCAGAGGCATGTTTTCTGTTCTCTGGCAGCTGCTGGCTTTGTGTATTTCCAAAGCAGAGCCAGCTCTGCTGGGCTCTGCAGTTGGGCTTCGCAACTGTGGCTCGCAGTGAAATTGGTCCCACTGTGTTTGGCCAAGCAGTGCTCTTGCTCTGATTTACCCTTTCCCCTCCAATCCTCATGATTGCAAAAGGGACTCTGGCAAATGGAGAAAGCAACTGTTAATGAGGAGAGAAAAAGGTCAAACAGATCAAGTAAAAGCCATCCTGCTTCCAGCACAGAGAACATTCTAAGCTGATCCAGTCCAAGCCAGGCGTTGGAGTGAAGTTGAGACCAGGCTTAAAGAATTTTCACCATAAGTTTAGAAGCTTCACTCTGTCCCTTCTCCCTCACCTGACTTCTAATCACATTGTTTTATAGCTTTAAGGGGCTTGCATTATATCAGGATGGGCACTCCCCGTGTGGTTATCTTGGAGTTGCATTATTGCCTTTCAGCTTTATCTCTAGTTTAAAAATAATAAAAAAAAAAGCACCACCAAACAAAACCCTCTGGTTTTAATACAAAGATGAATATATTTTTGCAAATAAAAAGTATTCTTGATTCAGAACATCAGGCAATAATTCTCTGGGTGTGATGCAGAGGTGAAGTTCATGTTGCTGGTTTCAGTGCACAAACAAAAGTGGGCAGATTAGGAAATTTGTTTCTGAGTGGTTTGTTCTATTTTCTGAGCCCTGGTTCAGTCTCATGGACTCTGGTAGTGCTGCTGCACAGAGGGTTTATCTATTGATTTCTGAATGTATTGTGCTGTTAATCTAAAACCTCTTTCCCCAGTGGAATTTCTATTCAGGAGGCTCTAGCCAAGCTCAAGAAAGTTATTTGATTTGGGAAGTTTGAAAGAATAATAAAAGAAGGATTGATGCAGTTGGATTTTCATGAGCTCAGTCTTCTAGTAAAATAGACAGGCTGCTTCCTCCTGTGTGTGCCTGTGGTGGTTGGCTCATTATTTAGGAGGAAAGCAGAGTACAGAGATCACTTAAGTTTTACTGTCTGAGAATTTGCAATTATGAAACTTGTTCAGAAGAAAGTAATGAGAACAGTTTTGGTGATATAACAAAATATAAAAATTAATGGGTTAGTGCGGCTTTATCTTTCCATAAATATGTGTGCTTTATTTCTTAGCAGTTGGGCCTTTTCTGCTAATTTTTAAACTACTAAAAAAATTAGTGCCAATATTTGGGAAATCCATGTAATTTCCCAATAAGACGTATGTGGCAAGGGAATTGCACCTTAAAAACCAGGGAACTTTGTCCCTCAGATATTCCCACCATGCTTGAAATATTGAAGATTAACTCTTTTAAAAAAGCTGTGACAGGAGAGAAGATGGTGCTTTATGGATCTCCTTGTTATTAAAACGTTTGTTACTTTTGCTGAGACCTGAATATGGGAGTAAACAGTCTTGTATTACAATAAAAAAAACCCCCAAAAGTGCTTCTTGCCTTTGAGTGCACTGGTGTATTCTGTAGTGCAGGAGTTAATGGAGCAAACAAATGAGATGAAATTGGTAGTTAAATGAAATAAAATTAAGGTATTTTTTGGCTTTTTGGGCACTAAGGCCCTGTCCAGGTGAAATCAGTTGCCTTTGACTTTCCAGTGCCCATGGCTGGTCCAGCAGCAGGTTTATTCTGTTTCATGAGAACACTGTCAAGTTAAGTCAAGGAAGGTGGACTTGTATCTAAAAAGAGATTCCTTGTGAGTATTCCCTGTCTCTAGAGCACTGTAGTTTATTAGACGTGATTCTTTCCTCATTGGGTTTGGAAGCACACTTGTTGCTCTTATTTATGCAAAAAATGCGGCTCTCTGGAGGTATGTGGTTAACCTGAGGCATTATTTTATTGCAGACCCAGGTGGGAAGCTGGAAGTTCAGAGTATGCATGAAGAATTATCTGGGTGTGAGGCAAAATGTTGTATTAACTGTGCAGTTAGTCTTTGTCAGCAGCATTTAGAGTTTCTTCAGCCCTTGTGGTGACTAACCTAGCAGAATTTATTGGTGAATAGTTCAATTTCCTTAAACGGACTGATTTTCTTGAGTAGGCATAAATTACATCTTATTTCATGTCTCAGATTTCATTCAAATGAAAGGCCAAATCCAGATTTGACTTTTTTTCTTCCCAAATGCCTGTTTAAACACTGGGTGAACAGGACACCCAGGATTTGGCTGAGGGAACTGTTCAGAGGGACTTAATTTGCTGGAGCTGGGGTAAAGAATTGCATTTAAGACCGATCTAAAAACTCAACTTTCAACCAGATAGGAAACAAAAGATTCTTTTTTCCCCTTTCTTTCTTTTCCCCCCCATGTAGAAATAAGTGCTTTAGAATATCTGAAACATCTACCAGTATCATTTCACTGCTGAGAATTGGGTAACCATGTAAAATTATATTGACCTGAGGGGATTGAAATATAGAAGTGGCCGTGCGCTTAACTGTGCAGGAATCAAACTGTTTTACTGATAACATTTTATTGATTCATCTTCTCTCGGTGTTACAAGTAGCCTGAAGCCTGGCAAAATGAGCTGGCAGTGTTTCTGTGTTGTGGACGTTGCAGTATTGCAGCTCTTCATAGGTACTGAAATTTTATATATGGGCTGAGAGCTCACGTAATTATTGTGATTTGTAATGACTGAGACTGCAGATGGGGCTTCCCAGAGGCTTCATTTCAAGCTAGATAACTGGTAATTTCTCTTTTCTGTTTAAGAATCTGTTGTCCCTCCATTTCTCTGCAGCTGCTGAGGTTTTTCTCTGTGAAAAGCTGAACCGTATCTCTGACTTAATGAAGATGCGTAAAATGATTGAAACTGCCTTAACAAGGCAGTGCTCTATACAGAGCAGCAATGAAAATGCGTCTTGCTGTTTGCAAGGGACACTCTGTCTTTTTTCATAAAGGAACTGTGGTTTCCCACCATATTATAAAAATAATAACAATAAAAAAATATCCTTCTTATAACAAAGCTTTAAGAAAATGAACGGCTTAAAAGACCACAATGGCAGATTGTGAGTTCAACCTGCATGTGTTGACTAATTAAATTCTTTTGAAGGAGCTAATTTCATGTATTTTATTTAATGAAAGCTTATTTAAGATTTTAATGATGTGGGTCTTTTCTCTTCACTAGAATGCCATATTGACTCATGACATATTTTTACACAGGCTTCATTCTGCCGTGAACAACAGTGGTTGGAAATGTGAGCGCTTGATAAAGTATCATTAAATTAGCTTATTGTAGTCGCGGATTTTTATTACGCTACTTCACCGAGATATGAATTGATCGCGTTGTACTTGCTGGTTTTAAAGGTGCAGCATTGTTATTGATTATGCTGCTTTATCTCAAGTGTTTCATCAGCCTGCTGGCAGGCTGGTTCCCTCTACAATTTTAGAAAGTACTGGCTTTTTGCATGTTTTTATTTCTTTTTTGATTCTGTGCCTTTTGTCTGTGAGCACGTCTTTTTCTGTTGTAAATACCCTGCAAGAGATCCCATTTTGGGGTTGTACCGAGCCCTTGTGCTCAGCAGCTCTGCTTTGTCCTTGGGCTTGGGGTGCTGCTGTAGGGAGGTGAAACAGTGGGTGTCCTGTGTGGAAGCACTCATGGATGGGCTGTTGTCCTCAGCTGATTTCCAGGGAATTAGTGAGATTTACCAGTGCAAAGGGAAAAATCAATTCTGCTCAAACTTTCTCGCACGTACATTTGGAACAGGGGTTTCATCTGTTGGTGTAATTGTTGGTAATGTGATGTATATCATGAATGAAGTCAGAAAAACAAGAGCCTACATCTTTGTTAGTCAAAACTTTATATATTTTTCCACGTTAACTTGAGTAGTGGATTTCTTCTACGAATCTTGGAACTCCCAGACCTATTCCAATACTAAGTGTATTGGAAACGGATTGCTGTCAAGGCTTGTCCATCTAATTAAATTCCCTTATTAGCACCAGAGCTGCAGTCTTCCAGAGAAGACATTAGTTGAATAATCTTTCCAGCTTATCTAGGTTAAAACTAGATGGCCTTTGGTAAAATGCTGAGCTGAAAGTTCAGCAAACAAAGTACATAAGTTCTAGTCCCCCTTTTTGTGTGATCTGTGGTAATTCAATATATTCTTTAAATATAAATTGGTATTTCAGCTGTTCTGTGAAATATTTTCAGACTTCAATTATCACAAGCGCTCGATGCCGCAAGGACTCTGTCACCTCACGCTTCAGGCTGAGGGCAGTCCAGCAGTGATGGCTTTTATGCATTAATAAAGCTTGTCATGATTCATTTTGGCACGTGCTTAGCCAAAGATGAGAACCTTCACAGAGGTTGTTTGTGGTCTGTATTGGTGATTGTTGTGTCCTTATGGGAGAAGGGAATATTGATATTTTGAGAGAGAACCAAAACTCTCGAGGTTTAGTAAGAGGCCTGATGGATTTTGCAGCAGGTGGGGGGCTTGCCCTTGGAGGGAGCTACCAAGTGAAATGAAATATAGTTTGACCCTTGAGCTTTGCAGATGGGCATTGAGTGACTCCCAGCAGATGTGCCTTAGCCCAGCAGAACCCACTGACCCCCTGGAATGTGAGAGCATCCAGGAGTCCCACTGCCCCTCCGCTCCCACGTGGGAGGGCAGGGGTGGTGCAGGTGGGAATGCCTCGTTTCCTTCCGAAAATGGAAGAGAGAAGTGTCTTTGTGCCAGACAAAAGACCCACAGCAGCTCAGGGTTGGGAATGGAGAGCTTTGTAATAACACTGAACAAGCGATATTTAAAAATTGCTGGAAGTTTCAGGAAACAAGATATTTGTGCTAATTAGACTATTTGCCTGTCATCTTTATTCACTATTTAAATAACAAAAAGCCCTCAAGTGAAATCAAAGCGTGGTAGAACATATTTCTTGAGTCTCCTTGATCAAAGCTTATAGAAGGAGGGAAATGCTGCTCATAACTATTTCCTCAAATTCAGATGTGAGATATATTCTCTATTGTAGTCTTCTCTATCGAGGACTTGTGTATAACCTGTGGCAAAGTGATGAATGTCTGTCAGGTATCAGACATGCTGCTCCTTTCCAGGTGTACATGTGATGAATTACTACTAGTTTTGTGAGGATGTGACAGAAATAAATGTCTTCAAATTAAAACAACCCACAAAATAAATGTGTAAATTTTTGTTCGTACTAATCCTGGTTCAGTTGTGCACTTGTCTTCCTCTGTATCTACCACTTGATCTTTTCTTAGATTGCAAATAATCTCTGAGATGGAGATCACCATTTTCCTAACCTGAGTTTATAAAGCAAATGGCATAGTGGGATCCTGGCTATGTGTGGGGTCTCCCAGCTTTTATCTTGAAGTCAATAATTAATAAAACAAACAGGAGATGCCTTTGAGTGGCTGTTCAGTGTCCTGCTCAGATGATGTTTTAGAGCAGGGTGATATGGAAATCTGTTCAGCAATTTTTGGTGTGTTGGTTCTGGTTTTGGTTTGGGGTTTCTGTGGTGTTGTTGTCTTTAAGGACGTGGTTTTTTTCAGAAAGGGCAGAAGAAAGGCACCTCCTAGACCTGAATGACTGAAAAAAGAAGATTTTTCAAGCTTGAACATTTATAAATGGGAAGAAGTAATAAAAGAGAAATGGAAGCCTACACTTCTGTGGAGCCAGGTGGGAGACAGTGGTCACACATGTGGCCTTTAGAGCAGGACAGACAGTCCGGGCTGGCTGGGGCTCTGCCCAGATCAGCACAGCTGCTCCTGAAGCACTGGAAGTTTTTTGTGTCTCATGCAGTCCTGAAGGAGGAGTAGAAAACACCAAGGAAAATGGAAAGAAGCGTGCCAGCAGCATGGCACGAGATAAGGGGAAATAACACCTGCAGCAGAGGAGCTCACGTGCTGTCGGCCACCGATGTACATCTTACTCCATTCTCAGCTTCGTAATCGGCACCAGCACGCTTTAGCAGAAACCAGCTGATTTCTTTGTTTCTTTTCATTCTGCGCCTTCCCGATAAGGGAATGAAAGGATTCCTCCCCAGATGTGTTATCAGACATCGACGTTGTGGCTCATTACGGAACCCAGCGCAGCCTGCTGAAGAGAACAAAGCGGCAGCGCCATGCCCCATCTGATCACCCGCCCAGACACACTTTTGTCAGGCTCGGGAATGCCATCAGCCTGAAGGATTTCCTGCTGTGGGCGTTCCTCACCTGCGCTTGTGTAGCTGACTCCTTTTGAATTTGCAAGCCACAAATTGTGTGTCGTTTCTGCACAGGTGACTTTAAAGGATTTTTTTTAAATTCACATCCTTTAGTCCACTATTCCTACATCACGTTTTAAATAAATAGGTCAAATCAGATGGAAGAAGAGTAGTCAGAACGTGTTTATTAATCTGTAAAGAATAAAGATGAAGGTTCAGATTTGGATGTTCTAAGTGGACACCCTTTGGACTGGCCACAACTTGATTTTTAGATCTGTCTTTTGAAACTTGTCACCATTAAAACTTTAACTATGGATTTTCTCTTCTTTCCCTTCATTGCTCAGCTAGATGAATGCTTGGAGAAGGGTGTGCACTCCCGCTCAGAGGCATGCCTAAAACTGGAGATGAAAAGGAGAGGGGAGAACTAGGAGAGTTCAGTTAAGTGTCTGCTGGGTTTCAGGAATAGTTTAATTTATGGTGATAACTTCTCTTCAGCAGCTGACTTGCTGTGACCTTAAAGAGAGCTCTTGCAGACGGAGCTTTCACTATTTCTGGGAGAAGTTATGTACTTGGTGCATGTGTGGTTTACTGCCACAGATGGGTCCCCCTGAATTTGGAGGCCAAAAGCAGTAGCAGAAGGTTACGAGATGGCACTGCTGCATAGTAAGTTTCTAAAAACAAACACAGCATTTTTTTACCAGCACCCTGTAAGGTCTGGTTCAAAAGATATTTTGAAACTGTAAAAAAATAAATAAATAAACCACAAACACACAAGAAAAGGAAAAAAAAGGATGTGTTTGCCTGCTTGCATGCAAGTATCCCTGAAAAGTTGATGGGTTCATTTTTACTTATTTATGGGCAAATTACAGAGGTGCATCTGTTCCTTCTCTGTATACAGCCAGGCATCTCAAGTTTCTAAGATACTTTTTGACATTCTTTGAAGATTTAGTGCCAGGTGGAAGATCAGTTAGAATTACAGATATCCTGAACTTTGAAAATAATGCTTCTGCTGAGAACTTTTTTACTTTTGCTCCCAACTTTAATGAGGCACAGTCTGAACATCATAGTAACTGAGGCAGCAGAAAGGGGAAGAAAAAGCCAACCCGACAATTCACAAGAAAATATTTTCACATGTTTACAGTAGAGCCAAAATATTTGTGCTGTTTTTATTTAATTCAAATGCTTAGAACTATGTCACGTTATAAAAATAGTATTACTGCAATAAAACAGTAGCCTGCAAGTCAGACACCTGAAGAGGGAACACTCAGCTGGAATCCAGTTTTTACAATTTTTACAAATTGCTTATATGCTGTCAGTAGAGAGGGCAAATAATTGTGGATAAAGCTCTCTTTGCCTGCCACTAATTGTGAGAGTTAAGTATGTTCCTTTAGATGGCAAACAGCCTGATTTGCATGTGCAGTCAGGTACCCTGTAGCCCCTCTACATCTTAATTGTGTCTGCTGAGGGGGAGTTTTGGTTTAGAGATCACACCCCTGCAAGTGGAGAACACCTAGGCTGTGCCTCACTGGGGTTTTGCTTTGCTTTGCTTTGCCTTTTTCCCTTAAATTCAGTCACTCATTCAAGTAAACATACATGCACACATTCTGAAAGCATGGCCTGAGGAATCTGACACTGGCCATCAGTTAGTGGATTTTGCTTAGTAATTGCTTCATCTGTTCAATAATATTGAAAATACCCTTGAGCAGAACATAGCTGCAGGGGAACAACACTCTAAAGCAGCAACCTAATTAACGAATCTTATTGCCACTTAGACGAGCATTATACAGTTGGCCTTGGTTGTCAGGACGGATCTGTTCTTGCGACGTTACGTGTTTGTCCAGGAAACCAGTGCGATTATTAGAGAGAGGAATGGAGTGGGGTTGGGGTGTTTGGGTGTGTGGAGGCAGCAGGTTCACTCTGAGTGTGCAGTTGCACTCCTGGTGGCACAGGTGTCACCAGCATCTCGTGTCTGCGTGGAACAACAAATGGATTCTCCTGGCTTTTATCTCAGTAGCCGTGACCGAGATTATTCATTGCATTCAGATGAGGTGAAAACAAATTTATCGCAGCCAGAGTCTGAAAGCAGGCAAACTGTCTTCATACAGTAGAAGGGAGAGCAAAACAGAAGTAGGAAAGGATCTTCTTTTTCATTTAATATTTTATAAAAACAGCAGCTGTTATGTGTGGCCAGGGAGCACCTGGGTTTTTGTGGAATGCTTGTCTCCAGCAGAGTAATTCGAGCAGTAATACCTGCTGGAAATGCGTGTTTTCTGAAGATCTTTTGAAGCAAGTTATTTTCATAACTAATTCTTAATTCCTACCTTTAAAAAGATTGAATGCTGTGTTTGGGACCTGTATTGCTGAAATCATTCTACCACCAAAAATATATCTCTGGATGCAAGTCAGAGCTTGTGTTTCTAATTGAAGTCATAGACAATTTACAGAGCGACCGACAAATAAAAATTCTGAGGTTGTACCAGCCCATTTTTTGATGTCATTCCAACCTTGGCTATTCTGTAATGCTGTGAAAAAGCCAAAAACTCTTCTAAGAACTTTCTGTTCTATCAAAGACTACAGTAACCTGCTCTTCTTTCAGAAGATCTTTTCTGAATGATGCTGAGCCTTTTGCAGAGCCTGGTTCTGCTAGTCCCCACTATCACATGGCCCCTGTGCATGTGAGACCCCACGTTAAGGACCCCCATGTTGCTTATAAGTCCTTCAATCCACCTTTCTGTGGTGTATTAAAATGTAATTTTCAGCTTCTCTATGGAGACTGGCTGAAACCTGTGATTTCTACTTGGCCTTAGGAGAGCTCTTCAGATAGAATAGTCTTCATTAGTAAATTCCTCTGATGGGCTTATGAACTTTTAATGTGAGATCATCACTGAACCTTTTTTGTGTTCTCTGAAGTGACCTTGGCACGTGGTGAGTTTTGATCCTGGAGCATCTTTCCTGGCTTGCGTGTTGGTGATTAATGTGGCAGCTTCTCTGCTTCAGCCTGTTCCTGCTGCCCCAGCTCCTGCCTGAACTGCTTGGCCTGGCACAGATCTGCCCCACTTCTGCCTTCCCTTTATAGCTGCTTCAGGCATTCCTTGTCTGTGTTGTGGTGTCAGCTCCTTACTCTTTTTTTTTTTCCTTGTTTTCCATGTAGGGCAACACATGAACACACCTCAGTGTGAAATTTTCTGAAGAATTTTTAATGCCTGCAAGTGGCACTTGAGTGGCTAATTCCAATGACTCCGGCAGTCAGCTGATGAAGCGTTCTTTGCCTTACGATTTGAGTAATAGAAGCAGTTGCATCTGTGGTTATATATCAGAAAAATAGCTTATCCAGCTCTTTTCAGTCCCTTTGATTCATTGGACGTGGCCACAACACTGTTTAGTGCTGGTCAGTCGTTTTCAAGTCAGTGAGCATCTGGGTTGGTCATTAGCCAGCAGAGAAATCAATTAGGGCTGGTGGGGTGTGTTTGGAGGAGAGGATTGAAATACAAGAATTCTATTGATCCATTGTCCTGGATAATCAACATCCCCACGAGCAGATCTTAAAGCAGTGCGAGGACTCCATGGAAGTTCTTTTCTGCTCTTGCACCTCTGTTCAACCAAGAGCGAATCCTCCAGTCAACAAAGATGGCAACTCTCCGAGGTTCTGAAATCCAAACTTTGATAAAGCAATGAGCTAATTAATAAAGCATAAATTGTTAGCATTTTTCTGTGGAGCACTGCCGAGGATCCATTATTTTATTTAGTGTATTTGTCTTAAAGTGATTATGTTACTAATTATAAGGCTCACTAGTCTGTTTAACAGGAGTCCAAATAATTATAATTTGTTTGCAATCCCACCCTGCGTATTTTCATGCAATAAGAAAAACATTTTGTTGAATGATTAATCTTGTGCATGCCTCTCTGTATGTTTAGGAAAATTAAATGTCTCATTTTTGTTCTAAATGAAAGATTTCCGGTTTCGCTACTCTTGTTCTCGAGGTGCTTTGGTAAATTCTGAAGAAACTCGAGGATAAAGCCACAGGGGGGATGATGGGCTCTTAGGGAATGTTCCCAGTAAAGTCCATAACAAAATTCCTTTTGGTGTCAAATTCTTTTGCATAATTTATATTGTGTTAAAAAAAAAAAAAAAAGGGTTGAAAGTTCTTATTTAGAGGGTATCTTGAAGCAAAAGAAATCCTTCAGCCTTGGAAGCAATTTGGCAGCCAAGTTCCATTACTCTTACTGGAGTAATTTGAAGGACAAAATTCATAACAAGCTTTTCAATAAATGCTCAATTTAGGGCACCTTGGAATCAGCAGCAGCATCAGAAAACACTGCGTGAACTTGGAACATCCAAAGAATGTGTTATTTCATGTCAGGAAAAAATTTGTCAAGATTTTATAAAAAGCTCAGCAAATTGAGGCAAAAGTACTGAAGTCACTTTCAGAGCTATACTTCGGAAAATGGCTTAAATGAGAAGTCAGCATTGTGAAGTTAACTCTTTGTTTTATGGCAAAAAAAGAAAAAATAGAGTTGTGTCTAGGAATCTGCTTGGAAGTTTGCTGAAGTTTAGGTAGCAAAATGCTTGCTTGGAAAAAAGACCCAGCAGAAAAATCACAATTTCAAACTCAGATAATAGTTTCTGAAAATAGCTGGGCTGCCAGAATGTCAGAGTCTGGAATGAGAAGATTGCTAAGGGGAAATGGCAGAGTAACAAGGGGCCTGAGGAGACGTGAGGAGCTCACGGCTTCATCTTGGTTTGAGGGAGAGAAAATTGCTTCGTGCTACTTAGAGCATCTCTCATTCAAAGATCTCAAAGCTTGCTGAACCAAACAGAATCCTTTGAAGACAGGTACAGACTGATGATCACTGTGCTTGTCATCGTGGTGCCGCTCTCCCTGCCCTGGAGCATCCTGACCTCCGGGCACCGATGGCACCGCGGAGCTCAGCGCGGGAGGGAAGAGGGGAGGTGCAGCTGGGGAGAGGCCGGGGTGGCAGAACACACTGAAATGCCATCACTAAAGTCTGGACACCACCATGCTTCTAATGAATAAATAAATAAGTCATCAAGTGCAGGTGAAGATATTTCCTTTCTTCTGACATTCGTGTTTGTTACTCTGCCAAATGTTTCCTTTACTTGGAAGAAGATTGGAGCAGCCAAGATTCTTAATATTAAAAGACCTCAGCGGAACTGTTAAAATTCCATTCTGTTCAAAATTTTAATGCCAGTTGGCTGTATTATCTCTTTATAATTTTCTTCTTCAGTGCATACGTAACTGCATTAGTTGGTCATTTACCAACAGACTTGAAAGACCAATACTATTAGCTGGAAAAATAGCTAGAATTTTTTTTATGTAGGGGAAAAATGGAAGTGTTACTTGCTTTTTGATGATGGTAGTAGTAGTATTATTTATCTTTTTTTCTTTTATTTTTCCCCACACTTCCCCCATAAAGCACGAACTCCAATTTTATCTGCATTAGTGTGAATAAAAACAGTGCATCCCCAAGTGAGATGCATAAATACAACCCCTTTTACTATGCAAGCAATAACCGCACTTGTAACTCTCGTAAGAGCTGTTACAATGCACGAACAGGTCCTGAGAGCACATTTGTCATGGTAATTTCAAATCCAGGCCTTCCCTCCAGAGTTTGCAGCCTGCACAAAGACCTGGTGTGTGCAGGGCCCTTCCCAGCGTCGCACTTGGGGTGCAGGGAGAGGACGTGGGGAGTGGGAGCAGCTGATGGTGTTAATCTGAATCCTTTCCCCGAGCCTTGGAAAGCCCTGCAAGCAAAATGTTGTTTGATCAGTGCTGATAATACATTGTCAGGCGTTTAGGCAACATGAAACTGTTTATGCCGAGCTCCCTGAACCAGAAGGAGAAGGAAACTTCCTAATGAACCTCCTGGAGAGCCGAGCCCCAAGCGTTGGGTCTAGCACTGTTTTTTCATCTGATGCCAGACAGCTCTAAATAGGTCTTAAAGCAGCTCCAACCGTTTATGCTATTTAATAAATCTAATCTGTAAAACAGGTCACGTAAAAAAACCTAAAAACTTTTCTTCTAATTACAGTAAGATTTTATTGAATGCACATTATACATATAGATCATAATACTTATTAAAAAAAGACTATTAAGATTTTACAGTTCAAGATTTTACAGGCAATGGGAACAGTGGAAGCCTAATGCTTTCTGAGAATCATATCTGCATTAGCAAGATAAAGGACAATTTAGGAAGATTACAAAAGCAATGATTTAGAGTACAACATAAAAATCTGCTGAGAACTAATTCGCGATGCCAGCTGCTGCTAAGCTTCTTAATCTTTATCTAGTTCAATTAAAATCTGAATGTTTGGGATTTCATTAACAACTGGGGACTTGGAAATTACATGCGCTTTTACACTGTATTCAACTGCTTATGCACGTTACTGGAAGTTGCCCGAAATGTCTTCAGGTAGACTTGAGATATAATTAAAACTTAAGTACTTAAAGGATAATGCAGAGGTAAAAGAGGATTATTTTAATTTTTCTGTCAGATCCAATTGACAAAAAAAGAATCTCTCACGAGTTGAAACGAGTTGCAAACCAGTCAGAATTTTAATGCAAGGGATATTTATGGACGATTGTGCAATCAGATGTGCAGATCAAACAGCTTCATTGGAGGGCGGAGTGAATCGGATATTGTAATTGTGCCCTGTGCTGCTTGTGTTTTTTTGTGGAAAAACCACTTCACATCCATCATTCACTTCTGTACTGATGTAACCACGCTGCTATCAATTAATTATGCATTTCAAAGAATCTGCAAGTAGGCCTTTCTAAAATTAAACTAAGCAAAGTGATGAACAAGCTTTTAATCACTTAATACTGTATATAAAAAATAGTTTCTTTCCATTAATTCCTCAAGAATAATTCTTCTAAAAGTTTTTCAGAAGTAGAAAAAGGCTTTTTTTTTTTCTCTTTTCCCTTCTTCATTGCTTGTCTGCTATTTTCTGTGAAAAATTTACCCATCACTGGCATACCTGCTAATTTAAAGGAGGGAAGTGAAACAGCATTCAGCAGCTCTGTATTTTAGAGCAGTTCATTGAAAAGGCTGAAGGTTTCGTATTTGATGGTTTTCTTGCCCCTGCATGTTTGGATTTTGTGTTTTATATAGTGGTGCCTTTTATATTATTTAATATGGTAAACTACGGTTTCAGAATTAAAAATAGGCCTTTTGCATTCTCATTTAAGGACTGAAGTAAAGATATGTAGATTGCAGGAGTTAAGTACTCCTGAAGCGTCACTTAAGTCTGCCTAGGGCCGTGTGCTGGTACTGCAGAGGGAATCTCACAGCTGAGCCCAGTGAGATGCACAGTATTTCATCTGCAGAGATCTTAATTCGTCCTGCTGCGTGCTGGGCTGGGTGTCCTCAAAAGAGCAGGAAATCTGCCTTTTGCTCTTGACTGCAGAGTACATTGAGTCTTTAGAGGCATTTCTTTAACTCTGGAGTTCATTATGTGCTCTTGAAATGGATCAGGCATTATTTAGGGAGCCTGGTATGGCGATCTGGACATGGGCTTTTACGCCTTGGATTTGGGTCCTGTCAGAAATGGAGGGGCTGTTATCAAAGATTAAAATCAGCTTCCTTCTTTTTTCTTCTTGTAAAGAGAAAACTGAAATAAATAAAATGAAGAGTATTGATATATCACAAATGGAAACAGTAAATGTGTCACTGGGGAGATGAGTGGGAGTTGAGAGCAAAGATAACTACAGACATGAGAAATATCTGTACATTTGGCTTCAGATATTGAAATCTGTGCCATAGATTGATCCTGCAGGAATAATGAATACACATTATCTGTAATTATTCTCAAACTTCATAAACCTTACTTTAATAACATCCTTTGCATCATTCTTTTTTTTCTGAGATCTTTTATTTTATGACACTGTCAGGCTTTTTAATTTTAACTCCAAGAAAATTGCTCCAGCTGTTACGGATTTTGTCCCACTTCTGTTCTCTGGAGGCCGGGAGTTGCCTTTGGAGAGTTCAGGTAGCAGGCTGGAAGGTTTCTATGTCTGAGATGATTTTTTTTAAAAAAAAAGAAGATTTCAGGCAGTGAATTTGCAACTTTTATTACAAATATGATTTTGGCTATAAAAAATATTAACTTTTAAAATTTAAATCCTACAGTTATTATTTTTTTACTTAAAAATATGATGTCAGTTGTTCTCGTTGCACGTGTTGTAATGTGTTCTTTTATCCGTGGACACAACAGAGTGGTGTTTGAGTTACCAGCCCTCCCGTGGTTGCCCACTGAGCTGGGATCAGCATGGATATTGAAACTGTTTATTGGGTTTCTTCTGCTGTTATAAGCGTGATCACATTTCATGATGTCCTGAGGTCTTAAAATATCAAGAAACAACAGTAAGCAGAATTTCAAGTTCAGCTTTTCCAAAGAGCAGGAATTAAACATAGGCCAGTGCACTCTTGTGCATTCCTGGTGATGTGCTGGCCACGTGTTACGAGCTGGGGGTGCAGTTGAGTTCTAAACCGAAATTTGAGTGCACGGTTTTATTTCCTAATAGCAAAAGAAAAACTCCAACTTCTCTTGTTTCCATCGCTCGGGTCTCTCCCCGCTTCCCTAAAGAGGTGGGTACCCAGCTGTGGGCTCTAGGCCACATCTGTCCAAGTAAAACTTCCAGGGGAGCCAGAAACAGGAGTTTTAGTGAAAACCTCCAATATTTCACTTGTATGAATAAAAGATTCAGTTTTCACGCTAATGAATGTCTCCATACTGCTCTTTCTTTAACTTGTTAAAAAAAAAAAAAGGGAGATTTTTAGGATGAAAATTAAAACCAAACCAATAAAAAAAATTCTCTGTCCTCTTTTTGTCTTTTATGAAATGAAACCCAAGTGATTCTGAATAACTTCTGAGGAATTTCAGCCCTTGAGTTGACCTTTTTTTTCCTCTCCTACAGTTTTAATTTGAAATTTTGCATTTGCTGATGACACATTTTTACTCTATCTGAAGATTGCCATCTACTGGCATGTAGGAGCTTTTGGGGTCTGTTATGGTTCATAAATCTGAAAATTCAATAAAGTTTGTTATTTTCTCAGTTGATTTTGTTGATTGCATTATGCTTTGCAGGGTAGGGGCAATAGTGGAGGAAACATTAGCAGCATTTACTTGATCTTACCAAGTGCTGTGCAATGTCTGCTTAATTAAAAGCACATTATAACAACATATTGATGCTTCCCCCATGAATGAGCTCTCTGTTCCTCCAAATTAAGCCATATTTCATATTTCTATCCTACAAGAACAGAAGAACGCATTAATAAAAGGTTAAAAATAGGCATTTTTTTCTAAGCATTTGAAGTGGTTCTGACCTTGTGGCATGTAACAGTTAGGTAGCTCAATAAACTACAGGGGGTAGAATTTAATAGTGTAATTCCCAAATTATGGGAGGCACCTCTTCCTCCTCAAATAAATTCATAGTTAATCCTGAAATTCTTTAAGTTTTTTAGCTCCTGATGCCTCCCAGCATCCTCCCTACTCAGCAGAGCACGAGGATCTCCAGAGGAGCTTAATTTTCTCCCCACCAGCTGCGCACGGGTTGATGCCAACCCCCCACCCACGCTGGGAGCAGACCTGGGGCAGTGATCCCCTGCTCCGAGGCTGAACGTGGGCACCTGGAACCAGCATCAGCTCCCAAACTGGGGGCAGCTGTGGCATCAGTGCAGTGAGGGGCTGCAGGTGTGACCTGGCCATGAGGAGCACGGGGGGATGCTGGAACCAGCATCAGCTCCCAAACCGGGGGCAGCTGTGGCATCAGTGCAGTGAGGGGCTGCAGGTGTGACCTGACCATGAGGAGCCCTGGGGATGCTGGAACCAGCATCAGCTCCCAAACCGGGGGCAGCTGTGTTAGGGCAGTGAGGGGCTGCAGGTGTGACCTGACCATGAGGAGCCCTGGGGGTGCTGGGAGTTAGGGTTTGCTGTGGGAAGCTGAGGATTCCGTCTGCAAGTCTGGCAGGGGCTGTGGCTCTGAAGTAGGTAAGAACACACCCAAGAAAATCAGAATTCTGGTTTTCTTTGTCCAGGTCTTTGATGCATCTTGATGGTGAGGCGCTCTGTGTGCTGCCTTGTCTGTGTTTTGTATTTCGATGTCCGTTTTGTGCAAGGAAGGGCTTGGGTTCCTTGCGTGTGGCTTTGCTTTCCTTCCCAGGGATGTGGCACCTAAAACTCAGCTTTAACTGAGCTGGCTCATGTCCTGGCCTGCCAATGGTGTGGGATCACAGCTCTGTAAGGGAAGGTTTTGTGGTTGTGTAGAAGGGGCTGGGCTGGTTTTTGGAGAAGGTGGTGGGCAGTGCTGACCACGAAAGCATCGACCCTGAGCAGGTGAGGTGGGAAGTGTGAATGTGCTGCTGCTTTTTCAAGTGCTCTGAAGAGTATGAAAACCTGCCCCGTTTGAGGAATGTGTCTGGGTCTTTGGGGTGAGGTGTGGGCAGTGTGTGATGAAGGAGCTGCTGCTGTACTGTGAGTATTTGAGCTTTATGGAGTTGGAAAGTAAACAGTTGTGTAAACCCTGTGTAACTTGCTGAGATGTTAACTAAAGCTGCCCTAGGGCTGCCTTCACACACATGCACTGTGGTTGTTGATTTCCTATCTGCTATTCTGATTTTATTGGGGAATTTGTTGCATTTGTGTATTAGTCATCTTGATGGAGTTCACTCCTCTTAGAATCTGTTGTTTCTTTCTTATGTAAGAGGGCTGATATGCAGAGAAGGATGAAGATAATGGTAAAACAACATGTACATTTACATAAAAACAGGTCTTGAGGTTCTTCTGTGTGAACTTCACGAAGGGTTTTTATTTATTCTGGATGTTGTTGGCGCTACACTTTGATTTCTGCTGGATAGAGAGTTGTCAGTTACATGCTGTAGATGCATTTGCTGCTAATTATAAACAGCCTTCTTGGCTCCTGGAGGCAAGCAGGCTTTCCACCATTTGCTCACATAAGCCTGTTTTACAGTTCTTTGGTGTATAAGTGTTTGGAGTGTAGAAGAGTGGGGAGATTTATTGAGAGGCCATAAGGCATGAGCCTCCAACCTGCAGCTAAGCTGACTGTGAAGATAGCTGGATGCAAAGAGAGAGAACAGAAAGCTGCCTTATCTGGGGTAGATTGAGGGTGTTTGTGGTGTGCACCAGATCCACGTCATGGTGCTCCTGACTGGAGTCCCTCGTGCCTGAGGAACATGGCAGTGTGAGCCCAGCCATGGAACCAGTTACTCCCTGTTCCATCTCCCCGCTAAAGAGAATTTACCTCAATTTTCTTTTGGTTTTTTTTACCTCTCATCAGATAAATATTGACTTTCTCAGTTCTTCAAGCAGCACCCTCTGAGAGGCAAGTGCTGATACCCCCCCATTCTGTGACAATCTCTACTAAGTAAATGCATGTTTACAGTGGAAAATGGAGCAGCACATTAATGTGGTGATTGATTGACATGAAAATGCAGTTCTGTGATTGATGAGACAAATGCATGTTGCTCACAGAAGCTCTGAGGAAATGTGGTCTATACCATACTTGTTATTACAGATTTTTTAGTGTAGGTTTTTAATTTTTTTTTTTTTATTATAAGAAGTCAATTTACTTCCAATTATAGTATGAGCTGCAGTAAATCTTGCTGTGGTGGTGGTTAATCACAGATCAACAGGCATAAATCATATCAGACAAGTCTTGGCTGTTAAGAGATGGACCATTCATTAACAGAAGCAGCTGCATTATTCTGGACTCCTCCATGGCACACCCAAGTCTCATTTCCCTTAGGATACTCACAGTGCTGGTGTTGGCCTGTAATACACTTCAGTATCATTAGATATACTCTGGAGTGAAAATTCCTTTGCCTTGCCTGTGTGAATTAGAGGAGCAGTTTGAAGTTCCTTTGCTGCACTTGCCCCAAAATTCCTGTCAAAATGCAGATCACGAATCATTCAGGCGTACACCTCTTCTGTGGATGAGTATATTAAAAGGTGGTGGGAAGAGAACATTAAAAATGGAGAGAGACTCTTAACTTTTTTTTGGTAGTGATAGAATCTTACCCTTGGTGTGTCCTGAGCTGAATCTCAGCAAAAACTTCACGCAGATCGTTTCGAACTTGTGAATTACTGTTGCTCTTGTGTTGGGTTTTTTTTTCCTGGCAGTTGGGATGATTTTGGATGAAATTAATCCAGTTGTACTCATGTCTGCTGGATAGTTAGTTCTCCTAAACAGTCAGTGCACAAGCACAGTTTTTATTTTAAATGAAACTGAATAAATCTTTGGCTGGTGTGTTGTAGGGGAAAGGGTTGAAAGAGGAAAGAAACTCATCTGCTTCTCAGCTGCTTGTTGGTTTGTTTTGTTTTTTTCTTGTTTGGAGAGGTCCTCTTTTTATTGAAAAATGCTCCATCTTTTGAGAGAACAAATCCCTGTGCTTGCTAAAGGTACAGTAGGCCGCCTTTTGGTGGTGACAATTTAGCAGGGTAGTCATGTTATTGATGGACTCCAGTGTTTGATAATAAATAAATGTGTTAACAAATGAAATTAAACATGAAACTGAAGTATTTTCCCTTTGTTAAATGCTGTGAAAAGGGATTGATCAAATGACTGTTGCAATCTATGGGAGTCTGTGACTCTGAGGGATTTTGGAACAGGATTAAAGCTGTTTACAGCTTTTGGCTGAGTTTATTTACAGGAAGGTGTGCTCACAGGTCGCTGCGTGCTTTTCAGGCCCTTCAGATGTTTCACTGGTGACTGTGCCCGTAAACGTGACCTTTAGACACAAACAGCAAGGTGGGGAAGGGGAGCTGCTTGGTCTCCAGTGCCTGGCCTCTCTCAGGGATACTTGCAGGAGTGGGAGCACTTCTCTCAAAAGCAGAAGTTTTCTTGCTGTGTGTTGTCTGCCTCAACAGCTCCTTATCTGCAAGCCCACAAAAAATGAGTCTGTCGTGGATCATTTACCATTTGTGTTTGGATTTGCACTCTGGAATGTGGCTCAGATCTGATAATGGGCTCCTCCTCTAGCAGGGCATCTCTCCCTGGTTACACACTATTACCTCCTTGTGGGCTCTTGCTGGGTGGGGATCTTAGGGTTGCCCTGAGCCCTCCCTTTTTGTGGGTCTAGAAATGACGTGCATGGCCTTGGGAGGTTTTTGTACGGTTCTTCCATAAGTGGCAGAGATGTTAAAGCTTCTTTTTCTCATTGTGGCATTTTGTGGATAAATTCGTACATCAAATACCCTCCTTGCTGGTGCTGCTTTGTTAAACAAACCTGGCACTGTCCATCAGTGTGTTTAACTCTGTTCCCTGTTTCCTTGGGTGAAGGTTTGCTCAGTGAAAGCAGTTTGTGCATCTTCTACAGAACAGACATCTTGTTCTGTAAAAACCTGAACAGCTGTGGTTTAAAAAAAGGAATAAAAGATTTGCATGACTCCTGTTAAAATTAGGAGCTGTGGCAAGTTATGCAGCTTTGTTCCTTTTACTGGTAACATGGAGAAGTTGGCTGCAGTATTTATTCCACTGGTGGATGAACCTCCCATCCCTAAAGCTGTAAAATAGTACTTGCACTGTGGCATGTACCCAAAAAAGGGCATCCCAGGTCACGATTTCATAAATCTATATTTATGCAATATATTGTTTATTATATGAAAATTTTACCTCATTAGCTGTAGTCCCTTTCCATCTCAGTTGTTATCTGAAGTGTATAATAATGAGGAGAACATCATTTCAATCTATCAGTGCAATCAGACAAAGAGATTCTGTTGCAAACCCGGGGAAGATTGTGTCCCAGATGGGAACAGCAAATTTAATTACTGACAATGGAACGAGTATGAAATGTTTCTGCACGCACAGTTCCGGACAACGCGCTGCTTCAAGCCCAGGCAACTTGGGTTTTGCAACATTAGGCTGGGAAGAGTCAGAGGATGGTAATCCCCTAAACTGAGGCTGAGTGAGTGTGTGTGTGACTGGAAAGCTGGGGAAATGCTAATGAATTCATTGAGCCAAGTTGGTGAAATAGCTAAACATCTAAAGAGCAAATATCAAGCACTGATATTTATGTAGAGATAGCACAGGAAAACTTCGCCTTGGAGAGGCCCTATAAAGAAGGAGTTTTTTTTTAACAGAGAGCCTTGTTTTGGGTGTCTGCCTTACCCTGAGAGCTCACCTTGGTGATGGTGCTGTGGTTTTTCCTCTGTAGGAAACGAGAGTGGGTGTGTAAGGTAGGAGTCACTGAACAAATACTGCAGATATAAACTCAGAAATTTTACAGTGCTGCTACTTAAAAGCTGTAGTTGGAGGCCGTGTATCCAGGCTACAGCTGCAAAAAAAAAAACTGACCAGAAGTTGATTGCAGGCTCTAATTCTTCCAGGACTTGCCGAACAGCTGCCCGTTGGCATCTCTCTTGCAATCCAGGAGATGAATCCCTCTGTGTGCTGGAGGTAACGACCTTCTGGATGCTTTCTAATAAAACAATGAAGAGCTGACTTTATCATCCTTAAGGCAAATTACTTCTGCAAAATGCTTTACAAATACCAAGGGTGCTCTTTAGATAGGGATGTCTTCTATTAAAAAGTCTTGAATATTTTTCTGCCTTTAAGTGGAGAAGCTTTCTCAGTCCAGTGAGGTATGTAGGAACAGCTCCTAGAGAGAAGGCAGGGGTGTTTTCTGTCTGGATCTGTTTGCAGGAGCTGTGCCATCAGATTGGTTTGGTTTAAGTTGTCTTAAAGAAGGTGCAGTAAATTAAGATTTATATTTTAATTTTGTCCTCTTCAGCTAATTACATCACTTCCATTTCTCTATGTAAGTAAAGATGCCATGGGAAGTCCATCAGTGCCTTAAATAATAAAACGTTTGTGTCGCTGATGGGAAGATGGCAGTGATAACACTGCAGGCCTGGGGTTTGGTGGGATGGAAAGGGAGGCCTTTCCCCATCAGCTGGAATGCCAGGGCCAGCTGTGTGCCCAGCCCCTGTCTTGGCGTGGATTCTGGTTCTGCTGGTGCTGCAGGCAGCTCTGTTCCCAAGTACTTCTCTTATCTGTTTATGTTAATATTGGGTAACAAGGAAAACACGAGGCCTGGCCCCAGTGTACTACCGTGGGCTTCCTGCTGGCTTGTTTATGCCTTCTCATCCCACAGGTTTGTCTGTTGTCATAGTTTCCATTTTCTTTCCGTTTTCAAAAGCAGGACAGGAGGTCTCTATGGAGACAGGCATCAGTTCCACTCCGTGCACTAAACTGTAGGGGTTGCTGTAAGAGCAGAGCTCTGAACACGCTCCGGCCCCTGTGGAGGCCACGAACATTGCCATGCTGACATCTCCACTCCCCGGAGTCACCGGGAATTAACATTTCAAGGTCGCAGCAGCTTCACTATAACAACGCTGTCTGCTATTACCTTCATCGGAGCAGCAGCATGGTCACAGAAACATCATCTCTGCACAGCACAACTCCAGCTCTCAGGGCTTTTTCTTTAACTGCAGAAAAGACGCCATCCCAATGTGTTCTTAGACTTAGTACACGTGAATTTAATCTGAAATTAGGAAGTTAAATGGGATTCCAGTGACAGGGTCATGGGGGAAAAGCTTTTTAGAGATGGCTTTGCCATAGAGAAGGATGTTCATGAGATCTCTTAGCTGGTGTGTGTATGTAGTCCCTCCAGCTCCTACCCAGAGGAGCTGGGTTGCTGAGCACTCTTGAATAAGAGATGTGACTTACGTCTCCAGAGCCCTCTGAGCAACAAATCACTGGAGACAGGGAGGTATCTGTCTCACCTGCTGTCCTTGTCTGGGGCTGAACGTTGTTGTTGTTGTTGTCAGCCCTGTGATGGATATGATGGGAAATGCTGTCAGGTCTGGCTCCAACCCCTTTTATCCCTCTAATGATGTGGTAGGTGTTACAGGTGTAATTTTCAGGTGCACCCAAGCAACTCAGGAACCAAAATCCATCAGTGGTGTAATCACTGAAGTTCAGGTTCCTACATCACTCACTGCTGCAGGTGTTACTCTGTCACAGTTTTGGTTTGTGCCTGTCTTCATCTGAAGTAGAACTGAGGACCTAGAGAAGTGTGTGTACATAAATATATATATATATATACATATATATACACACACTCCCTGACCGCCTTTCATGTGTGCTTATCTGCAATCACAAATAGCTGTACAGGAAAAGCCTTTGCTCCCAAGGCAGATAAAAAGGGGAAATGATAACTGCAGATGCTGTGAGAACAGAAGGATTGAATTGGGGAGGATGGGTAGAATCTGAGAACTCCACCAGACAAGGAATGAGCATTACCTGTTGTTACAGGTTCCATTATGTGCTCCAGGAGGGGATGGTGCTGACCTATGGTGTTTACTTTGGGGTCCTGATGCTGACAGAAATGCAAATTCTTGCTGGTTCACAGCATATGCTGTGCAGTTGAATTTCATATCCAGTTTCCTGGATAGCATTCACTTGGCTGCCTCAGTGTAGTTTAAATAGTACTCTGGCTAAGTGGAACCCTAAGGAATGTTTTTTAAAAAAAAAATCATTAAGATTGGAAAGTGACATACTATTTTGCTCAGTGTTATGGCTCCAATTAAAAAAAAAAAATAAATTAAGAGTTCTAGGCTCTGCTGTCACATAAAGCATCCAAAACTTGTAAAAGCAGCTCAGCAGTTTCCTGAGATGGCACCTGAAGCTGTCCTCAGCCTGCCACTGGTACCACAAAGCTTTGCAGCACAGTGCCAGATTCAGAGGTAGAACAGAGACTGACTGTACAGGATTGTGAAGTAAAGGTGAGGTTCTGCTGTCTGATAAATCTGCTTTCTGTTAACCTCCTTGTGTGCTATGAAATTAAGGTTAATTCAGATGAAGTCATCGAGGAATATTGAGGTGGGCAGAGGGTTGGTGTAGTGACTCTGAGCCCGCGCACAGGTCACGACTGGGAGCGGTCCCTGTGGGCTGCTGGCAAGAGATGAAATCTTCCTTTTACTCCTGGAATGTCAGCTTTGTGCCTGTGCTCGTTGCCTCCCACCAGGCACAGGTGGTTGGGGCTGTCTCAGCGTGGAAGTGGATCAGGTTAATTCCAGGTCCCTGGGAGCTCAGCTCCTTGGCTGTGTTTTCATGAGCAGAGAGAATTAGGGGGATTAAAAGCACCTTTGTGTTCTAATCCAAGGCTCCTGTTGTAGTGCAGAGAGGGGAGAGCCTCCAGGGAGTTTGGTTTTGTCTCAAGCTGGGTATCCAGTGTGGGTCATCCTCTGGGGATGTCTATGGGAAGGGTCCACTGGGAATGGTTTTTATTGTATTTCTTTATACTTTTAGGATATCACTGTTCCTCTGCTATTGATGAAACATTATTTAAAGTGTAATGGTTGCTTTAGGCAGTGACTTTGGCCTGTGTATGGCATTGAAGGAGTGTCATAAGGTTGGGTGGAAAAAATGAACGGAAAGCTCTTCTGGCTTACTGACATACTTCCATTTTCTAGTCATTTTTATAGATATGATCAAATATAAGAGCTGTAGATCGGAGCAAATAAAAACTGGCAGCAAATCAAATAACAAAATTTTGAAAAGGTCAAATTAATATATTTTTACAGCTGTCTCTCCCAGAATGAAGGGGGCATTAAAATTCTGATTATAAGTTCTCGTGAGAATGGATTGTAATGAGAACAGGAACCAGCACATTATAAATCCACTCTCCTGGTAATAATTTAACTAGAACAGTAACTGGTACAAATGTAATTCATTAATTCATTTTTATCACAATTTAAAGGCTAAAATCTGGTTATGTGGCTTTCTTGTGCCATATCTGGGGTGGGTTTTTTGTCACTAGAGTTGAAGTTCTAAGATCCCTCATAAACCAGGTGGATGCAAACCTCCTTGGAGTTCACCTTATCACAATTTTGCTGCCTTCTATGAAGTTCTTATTTCACTTTAGATTGGGTTGAAAGAATATTAAAAAGTAGTTCTGATTCGTGTTTATTTAGGACAGATGGCTAATTTAACTAGGCTGATCTCAGCTTTTTTATTGGACTTCATCCAGCGGTCCTTGATAGTCTCATATCTGAATTCAACATTTCCCGGAGTCATCAGATGCAAATAACAAAAGTAATTAAAAGACTGCCTCAAAGTGTAAATATCCATTTAAAAAGTGTGAAATTTTTGCTAATAACATTTGTGGAGCTTTCGATATTTTGAAGAGTTTTAGTTGCACTGACAGTAAAGACTGACACCAAATATGGTGAGTGGTTTTATTTGTTTATTTGCTTTTTTTTTCCCCTGCTGCTTCCAAAGTATGTTGAAAGAGACACTGTAATGTGCCTGATGGTCGTAAAACTTCTTGCCCTTGTTTTAGCAGGGCAGTGAAGGGAGGGATGTTGGGATTTCTGGAGTCAGGGTTGTTTCAGGATATAGGACTGATGCCCTCAGCATTGGCTTTTATCCTCTGTAGCTCCTGCTTGTGGCCTTTGGCAGGTCCTTAGGGCTTCCTGTGCTCCCTCCTGGGAGCTGCTGATGGGTGTGGCCTGTGTGACTGTCAGGCCTGTGTGGCACGGAAGACGTTTCTATGACAAAATTATTGTAATCTGTCAATTTAAGACAGCTAGTTTTGCTATATGGATTTTCAGGTTACTTTAGGATGTGTGCTGCCTTTGCCAAAACCAAGGAGCATAGCTCACTATCAGTAAATACTTGTGACTGGGGAAAACCCTAAAACAATTAAAATCTGTATTTTAATCTGTAGTGCTTGGACATCATGAGCAAAACTTTGGCTCTCAACAGAGCAAGTCAGCAACAGAGCTCCTTATTGATTGGAGCTGGATTGTTGTTTATGCTAAAATGGATGGAAGATACAAAATTAGAAAATCTGTTACTTGATTCTTTTTGTTGTTCAAAACACCAAGCATGTTTCCTCAGCCACAGCTGGGGCTCTTCCCACCTTGCCTATGTCAGGTCCTCTGCCCTGTCTGTATTGGCTGCTGGTTTGCTGTAACTGGATTTTCTGGCATCTTCACCATGGGATGTGTAGCTTAATGTTGATAAAGATGTCCCCACGAGCTCCTTCCTGAGGAAGGGCCACTGGAGAGCTTCCCTCTAACACCTCTCTCACCTGTACCAAAAGAGCAGTGCTCCCAGAATCTTCATTAATATTATCAATGTTTAGAGGCATTAATGATGATCCTTGTCCTAGGCACAGGCTTGATAGGAGATTGTGCAGATAGTGCAAGAGATGTGTGTACATGGGGTGGCTTTACAAGGATTGCTTTAAAAATTGATTGGAGAGTAGTAGATGTAGTTTTAATTATTAACTGTAGATACTGATAGATCTTCCTTGTAAATAGAAAGGTGTTTTCATGAAGTGTCTCTTTATTGTGCTCTTTGGACGCTTAGGTTCTTCATTGTCTGCCATGTATGCAGTGCCAATTTCATCAGTGAAAGTCTGTTTAGACCACAGAATTCCCTAGGTTTTATATCCAACCTTTTTGTCCTTCCCACTCCTTCAGAGACAGTCTGTGTATTATATTGCAGGTTTTCTATTTTAAGCATCTTTTTAAAAATGATAATGCTGAGTTCCAAAATAAAAAAAAAAATTAGAAAGGAAACATTGCAGTAAACAAAGCCGCAGTCTGAACGTGTGCTGAGGGATGCTGAAGTTCTGAGTAGAAGCAGTAAATACTCCCCATAAGCCACAGACTAATGGAGCAGGGGCTGTAAACCACTCGTGGCTGCAAGAAACAGCAGTGGCGCTTGAGTCAAGAATTGAATGTGCAGGTTTCCAGCAGCAGGGAGGGGTGGTTTGCTGCGGGTTTTGTTTTTGCACAGCACTGCCTGTCAACAGAACACTGGTGCTTTTAAATTAGATTTTTGTGGCCCAGGACAATTTTCATTGCCCAGGCCATCACCCCAAGGGTCATTCTTTAAGGTCCCTTCCAACATGAACCATTCCGTGGCAGTGCTTCCTAATGCTCGGTTTCCTTTCTCCTGTGAGTCAACATAACTTCATTGAAATTCAGGTTTCCAGATGGAGAAAGTGGGAAATGGCTTAAGATGGTTGATTTTGGCTTATGGAGACTGAGAAGTCCCAAGTTCCAAATTCTGTGAAGGTCACTCAGTGGCTGGGAACTGGTTTTGGCTCAGATGCTCCAGCCAGAGAAGCTGCAGAGCAGAGGAGAGACCCCTCCAGTAAAACCTCTTGTTTTCAGCTACTTTCATGACCAGAGGAACTTAACTGTGGACTGTTTCTGTGCCTTGGAAGAGCAATGGAAGGTTTGTTTCTGTAAGATAAAAAAAAAAAAAAATAGGAAATGCTTGAGCTTCCACTCCAACCTCAAAAGATCTTACAAGGCATTTTTGCCATGGCAATATTTTGCCACGTCAAATCTCCTACGGTTTTCAACAGGGTATAAGAACAGTTTGTATTTTAATAAACATGATGACTGAGATTTGTTGCTGAGTGAAACTAATGAGATGAAGAATGTTGACAAGTCATGGATTTGTATTGTTCAGCCTCAGTATAACTTGAAAGCTCAGCAGTACTGGACAAGCACAACTACTGAAAATGTGAATATATTTACATGATTTGATATGAAATATTGAAGCCAATTTGTTAATGGGCAACTTCAACACTTGTTTTTATATATGAATAAAAACCAGTAAGTCAATTGGAAAGTAAAAATGCACATTTTATTTTGGCTCTCTGTGTTTAGCACTAAGCCACATATTCAGTGTAACAAGAAGAGAGCAATAACCTTTTGATTTGATGATATACAGCACCTTTTATGTAAACCCATGAAAAGTGATTACTGGTATCATGAGGAAACAGCACCTTAGGGAGATTACCAGGCAAGGCAAACAGCTGGAACCCATAATCTCCTAAAAGTCTGATTGTCTGTGGATCACCATGTCTACCCTAGGGGGCTATAAGTAATACTTCTTTTAATTATGCAAAACAATAAATTCTTTTCAAATTTTGAATTTAAAAATTTTTGTAACCATGAAATTTTTGCATTAAGTCAGATGTTTGACAGAAGCTCTAAGTTTAGGACTCTGCAAAATTTGGTTTTGTATATGAATGACACATCTCCTGTTGTTTTCTTGACATTTAAGATTACCTATTCCAGCAATTTACCTGAAGTTTAATTTAACTGGAGGAAAAAAATATTTCTAATCCATTTGATAGTTTTTTTTTTTTTCAAGTTAAGTTAAAAGAAATATAATTGCATTTTGACTGAAACAAGCCTAGCTTTGTAGGTATTTGTATTGATTTAATTAGATAAGCTTAAAAAAGAAAGGGACAACTTGAGTGCAGACAGAGCAACTGTGTTTGTGGGGGTTTTTCCTAGAGTACAAATCTCTTGAGAAGTGTTCCTGCCTGTCTCTTGGCCTGGTGGTTGTGCCCTGTTGTTGCTGCTGTGTTTCAGCGATTGAGAGGCTGCAGTCTGACTTTCCTATGGGCTTTAGCCCATGCAAATTCCCTGAAATTAAGAAGCATGATCTGTGCTTTAAAAGAAGTTAGGTCATTCTTAAAACCCTACCCCAATCACATTTCAGTGTGTTACTAGGCAGGTAAAATATCCCGATCACTTGTGGCACATGCGGTGATCTGAGTGATGTTTTAATCGTGGCCCAGGGCCTGTGCAGTGCCCTGAGCACCATCTCTGTCTGTTCCCAGGGATGTGGACGGTGCTGCTTCTGTGGAGGGAGCGTTTCCCTCGGTGCTAATCCCAGAATATCGAGCTCCTGGGGTGGTGACACAGTGCAGTGAAACAAAAATTACTATTTTCAGCCAGGCATGCTGCTCCCTGTTGACTTGAAAGCCCTGATGTCAGGCTGCATGCTGCTGACTCCAGAAGTGCTTCGGAGAGGGATTATCATAAATTCAGATACCTGCTAGAGATACCCGCACGGTACATTTGTGTCTGTCGGCTCTTTCAGGATGCTAATTTTCCTGGCAGTTTGTATCACTTCTTTGGATCTCTGAGGGAACTGTCCAAGAGGCACCTGGAAAAAAAGGTGTTGGAGCTTCTATTGTTAAAACTTTTTTCTGAATCTTCCAGGAGGGTGTTCCATTATCTCTGCAGCTAGAGGTGCTACTGGAATCTTCAAAGCCAGCTGTTGGACTTAACAATATAATTTTCACCTGAAACTTTTTGTTCTAGCAGGTGATAATGATTAGGAGTTGGATATTAAAATTTCTGCTTTTTTTATCCAGGATGAGGTTTTAGCCAGACATCAACACAGACAGAACGACTGTGTAGCCAAATGCTGCCTTCTCTGATCTCAAATGCCCTGTTGCAAATAGCTGCATCATTCTTAAAATGCCATCATAAAGCTTGTCAGACAGCTTCCACCCCTCAAAGGCAAATTTGAGGTGATCTAAGTGTATAATTGGCATGTTAATTTAAATGTGTGAACTGGTTTGGGGTCAAACCCACAGGTTTGATGAAAGCATTGAGAGAAGGTTATCAAACATTGAAGATGAGTGATGAACGGGCATTGTGTAAGGTAAACATCCACAGCTTGTTGTCACTTGTGGGAGTTTGTTAGGAAGGCTCAGTTCCAGGCATTTATGTTATCTGAGTAGAACTGGCATTTCCTTAAAGATGAGTAAGAGGCTAAGCATGTTGTTCAGGAATAGCTGTGGTGGAGGACAGGGCATTTCCAAGTAGCCATCTCAGTTTATGATCAAGAAGTTTGACAGTTGATGTGTAAATTTAATTTCAAATGCAGTTTTGCTGTGTGTGATTCCACCTCTTTCTTCTGGTGGAATTATCAGTTAACTGAAAAGGATTTTGAGCTTTCTTTGTATTTGAAGTTCCTCTGATATGAAGCACTGAATAGAGAAAACAGTTGAAATTCTTCATCATGTGTCTTTCGGTTGGTAAATTATAATACTGAGAAGTTAAATTTTCACTGAACCCTCACTTAGGGTAAAAGGTATTGCTATTGCATGTTGGGATGCTTTTTATTCAAGCAGTTTAAATCCATCCTGTTTTGGTGGGGAAAGGATCTTTTGGCCTAATTATTCTTGCCTGCCTCTAATTTCTCTAGTTTTATCATAGGACATTAAAAATCATTATGGGCAGAAACTTCACATGCCAGCTGCTGGACTACTCATAAATTCTACTCTGGGACCAATGCTTTTCACTTATCTTACTTTTGGTCTGTAATTTTTGTTAATTCTTCATTATTCTTGCTTTTAAATATTTCTCCCTTCTTTTCCAAATTAACATGCTGTGTGATGTCCCAGTCTGAATCATTGTGGGATGTTAGAGGGATCCTGAGGTAGAGCAGGACAGACACTTAACCTCAGTGGGAGGGGTGGGTGGTAATGATGGTTTAATGGCAGTAACACACACGGAATTTTAATCAGTTTGCTCCAGGTTTAGTGTGCTGATATTAAGTAACAATAATTCGTACAGTACTGTGCTGAAATAGCACCGTAGGGTGTCATTGCTGAGCACAGAACAAACCCCCAGGAAGATGTGTTGTCTCTGGGCTAAAGGAGCTCAAATCCAGCTGTGAGAACTCACAGATACCAGCAGAGGGAAGGCATAAGAAAAGGAGCCAAAGCTGGAATGAAGGAATTTAGGTTTTCAGTTTTAAATGTTGATAGCTAATTGATACAATCACTTCACAGTAAGATTCAGTTCTTTCTGGTGTTAGCTGGTGAGCTACAGGATCACCAAGCAAGGTTCTGTCGAGGTTTTGATACCTGGCGTTGTGAGAGAGCACTTACACGGACAGAATTGTGAGTTACAGCTTTTTTAGTACTCCAGTTTTTTACATGCTGTGTCTTGCTTTGGAAGGTCTGGAAAAATAAAGTAGGAATGGGGAATTATCTGTCCCACAGGAGCCCTGAGCAGCTGCACTCCCTTTACAAGGATCTGCAGTCCTGCTGAGATCTGGGATCACGGGATGACTGAAGTTGTGTGGCACCTTGAGTTCATCTCATGGCACTGCTGCTCAGTAGTGCAGGTGGTGGCAAAACTAAAGCTGTTCCACAGGTTTGGGATTGTTGCTTCCTGACTGGATAAACCAAGAGGGGTCTGCTCTCCCACCCTCCTGTGCACACCTTTGTTTTGTTTTAAGGTTGTCTGTGAGGTTGAGATTCGTGGTTAAGGCAGACAGTGGGAATGTGGATTGCAGACATGGATTATGTGCGTGTTTTGTATGCACAGTGTCTAAAAATGCCTGGGATTGTGATGATGAACAGCTGTGCTGTTGTGAAAAGCTCCTGAAGTGTTGTGTGACTGCAAGAACTGGGCATTTTCACTCTCATCTTGGCGAGTAAAACCTGGCTGGGAGAAGGAGGGTCAGGTGTGCCTCAGTTGGGGTGAGGCTGTGAGCTCAGCAGTGCAGAGTTGTCACCAGGATTCCAGGGTGTCACACCAACCGTTGTTTGCAGAGATGTCCTTGCTGCTCACAGCTGTCAGGGCCACCAGGTCTCTGTCTGTAAGCTCCTCTGAGCTCCTCCACATCTCCCTGGAGCCTCTCAGCATGCTGAGGTGCCCCAGGGCTTTGGGAGCACTCACTGCTGGGGGTGTTCCTGGTGCTGTGTGGATTGAGGGGTGTCCTGCACCCACTGCCGGCACAGCAGGGCTGGTACGAGCTGTGCCATTGCTTTCCCTTCAGGAGAGGCACTTCAGGGGGTGTTGGGAGCAGTATTGATCTAGTTCAGTCTCACTCACTTGCTTAGCTTGTGTGATGAGATTTTAATCTGTTTTAAAGAAATACTAAGGTTACAAAGCTTGAAAAAAGATGTGTAAGGTGTCTGTAAACCACTCTGGAAATCTTCCATCTGGAAGACTTCATGATACGGTGCTACTATATATTTTTTTATCTATAACCTTATTTAAAAAATCATGTACATATTTTACCTGGAGAAATTGTTCCAGAGCACAGTTCTTGTGAAATGTTAATGAACTACTGTCTGTGACCAGCTCTGTATTTCTCCATTCAGGATCACAGCAGAAATTCTCTTTAAAAACTAATGTTTGATTTTTATGACAGCATTTGGAGAAGAAGAATCCTGATTAGGCTGCTCCAGCCTTGCCCTTTTGCTTTACTCTTTGCTTTACTGACTGAAGGGCAGTGACAAAGATAGCTGTGTGTAAGGAGCCCCATGCTTCCATATTCTTTGAAAATAAACAAAAAATCATGCCCTTATGCTAAATGGAGCTGCATCAGCTTATTTAAATAACCAATAGCCTGTTAAATGTTTTTATTTGGAGCAGGGAATTAAGTAATTCTGGAGTCAGGTTGGTAAACACTGTGGTCTGGCAATTAGGAAATTGATTGGGGCCCTAATTCACTATAAACCAGTCCATCTTTTGCTGGGCCTGTAAATACCTCCTTATTGCTTAATTCTGCAGTCTCCTTAATGAGGAACCTGGTCATTTGTGAGGAATCAGCTGTACATGTGGTAGGCTCATCTGTTTGTCTAACTCTTTTTCCAATGTTGATTTGCAACAAAAGCAATTCGGTGCAGATAAAAAAGAGCAAATGGTAATGGGCTTGAAGCTGAAAGCTCTTAGCTTTTAACGCTCAGGCACTCAAAGTGGAGGATTTGGGGATAAAGACTTTACTTATGGGTTAGAGATCCTTTGTTCTGTGCTTGACTGGTTGTTTTTCTTTGGCTTGGTTTTCCTGTAGTATTAGTAGATTGTGGATTGCTTGCACAGTGAAGATAGTTAATTCTGGGGTCTTGAGCTCATAAAACATTTTTAAAAATGCAAAGGCAGCACTCACTGGAGGCCCTTTGGCACCCATGGCACTGTGTCAGGATTATGGATTACTGCCAGTCGTGCATTTCAGTCTGAAAAATTGCAGTTTAGCTTTCTGAAAACACGCTGATTTTAAGAGCTATCCATGCTGCTTAAACTGCTTGTACCAGGACCCTGGGCCTCCTGCGTTCATGGGAGCTATACCCACTGCTTGAGTCTTGCAGTATAACTTCCAAGTGATTTCATGAGAAAAGGAATAAAATTAGAATGTAATCCTTGAAAAATATATATACCAAAAAGATCATGTGTTGCTTATATATATATATATGCTTTCATTAGACTTGAAAGTGGCCAATTTCAAGGTTAAGCAAAGCTCATTATTGGATCCAAACAGCATCTCAGTCAATTGTAAAATGAACTTTTAAACCCTTGGCTTTTGAAACGTATATTAAGCAACAGGGAAAAAGTATCAATTGTTATGAAAATGCGAGCATGGGCTGTGTTGTTAAGGAACAGGACTGACATTTGCAGCATCTTTTAGACCTTCAGGAGACTCATTCAGGCCAGCTTCAGGCTCCTGGTGGAGTCAGCTCTGCCTGAGCTGAGGGAAGGGTCCTTCCTGGTCAAGCAGCAGTAAATGAGGTGGTGGCTCTGTGTTCCTTTGTTGTCCCTCCACTCCTCTCGATGGCCCCGTGGGCAGCATTAAAAAGCTGGTACGCGACACAGCCTGAGAGGTTGGCACCTGTGTGCTTCGTGCACCAGATGTAAGGAAGAAATGCTCTGCTGTGAGTGGTGAGGCCCTGGCACAGGTTACCCAGAGGTGGTGGCTCCCCATCCCTGGGAGTGTCCAAGGCCAGGCTGGACGGAGCGTGGAGCAGCCTGGTCTAGTGGAAGGTGTCCCTGCCCATGGCAGGGGTTGGAATGAGTTGACCTTCAGAAGTCAACTCAAAGCGTTGCAGAAGGTGCCCCCCTGTCACTCCGTGGCAATACAGAGAGAAGTGGTTTTTGGAGAGGAGCTAAGTGTGTAGGGTGTTTCTATAACATTTGACACTTTTTCTACTCACACTCCACAGAGGAAGAACAACGCAGGATGTGGACTCCTACGATCCATCTCAGCGCTGCCTGAATATAAATATCTGTGACAGGCTGCACAAGGATGCTTTAATGGCAGTTGTCAGAGCCATTTAAAATGGATCAGACCTTTTCAATTTTTTTCCTCTAATAATGAATATTTAGTGAGACTTTTAAAGCTGTTAGCTATTAATTATAGAACCTAAAAATACGATCGTGTTCAGTCAAGTAGGAATCAGCACATGACTGTATGCAAAAGTATGTTCCCTGTCTAGCTTTTGTGACATGGCTTACTACTTTACATTTGCTTTATAAATACAAGAAATGATTTTTTAACGATGACAGCTGGTGATGCAGACTTGCCCTTGAAAGTTGTAAGCAGGCGGGGAATATTAACGCTTGGGAGGTAAAACGAGAGATTAATAGATAAACGTCCTGATACTTAAATAATGTATGATAAAATTAGGTTACCATAAATTTAGTTCCATTGTAGATAATGATATTGTTCTGAGGCTAGAAATCCAAGTGTGGCAATAGAAGGTTAATGTTTGCATTAGTAAAAATGCAAGACCATTGTCCTTTGCTGGTGCTGTTGCTGCTTTCTGCAGATAAGAAATCGCCTTTCTCTTTAAATTAGTTTATACTACCAAGGGTTACTTTTGCATATTGGAAATAAATAGGGTTATATTTCTACAGCTAAAATAGATGTTTCTACTGTTGAAATAAATGACTTACTTCAACAGTAGAAAGCTGATTATACCACTGATAAAGAGGCCGTCAGTCAAATAATTCTCATTTATGTATTCAAAAATCTTAACTAATAGTGCAATGAAAAAAGCTCCAGTGGCTTTATTAAATTCTTGCTTTTCAGAGTGATTTTTTTTTTCTTTGTTGCTGGAAATCATCTTGTATTTGCAGCTTGCTGTCATTTCCCTGAGTAAAGTGTTAGAACAGAGTGAGCAAGCTTTAAGTCTTTGTTTTGGTTTAGTTACTCTGTTTTGTTGGTGGTGTGTTTTTTTTTCTTTTCACCCAGGTTATTCAAGTAGTAGGAATCCAGCTGGTGGGATCTAGTTTTAGCCTTTGCCAGTCTGTTTCTTTGGAAGAAATCTCATTTTTAGGAAAGAGCTTGGCAGTACCTCTGTGCTCCAGGGAGGGCTGGCCCACTGACCTCCTTTAGTGATCCATCCTGAGATGGATCCCTGCAGCCCATCTACCTCGGATTTCTTGGCCTCCCAGCTCCATGGGGAGCAGGAACTGCTCTTGCCCCATTTTCCAGGCTGAGGGATTGATTTCCTCTGTCATTGCTGTGATGTAAGAAGTTAGACACGGAGCCAGTGTTAGTCTGGTGAGCTGCCCTTGGTCAGCAGGGACAGGGAGAAATGCCCTTGAATGCTGTTTGTCCTCTTCAAGCTCGGATTGAGGTGAGTCTTAATTGAGATTTGCACAAAATCACATCAGAAATGTCTGGTAGGCCAGTGTCCTACACTTGAGATTTTTCTTTTTCCCCCTTCCCATCATGGTTTGATGTCCTGGCCATGGATCTTCGCTTGGCTGTTGCCTGAGCCAGGGCTGTGACTGGAGCAGCCCTTTTGCTGCATCTTCCCCCGAGGGTCAGCATCCAAAGAGTTCAAATTCTCCATTCCAGCCCTTTTTATCCATCAGCCTTGCAAGTCCTGTTCAGTGTAGTTACACCCTGGGAGTGGGGTGATGACCCAGGCTGAGTCCCTTCCCTGATGTGAAGCTGGGGTTCCTGGGTGCTGGTGGGAATGGGGCTGGAGCCTTGCCTGACATTCCAGCAGAGCACCCTTTTAACTTCATGAGAACTCTCACAGCTCCAGGGAGGGTGGGGGGGTGACATTTTAAGCTTGTCTTACATGGATAGGATTGCCTTTCTCAAGTAGCTTTTACTGTAAGAAGTGTGAGAAAATGAAAGCAGAGATCCTGGAGGAGAAATTTGATGGGCAAAGGAGGGGAAGAGAGCCCAAGAATTTATTCTGAGTCCACCTGTGTGCATGTGTGTGCATTTATTTCTGCTTAGGCATTGACGTTCCTCAAAGAACTCTCAGTTGATAGCTCTGAGTGCCCTAATGATAATTGCATTTACACTAAATGTGGAGCAGCATCAATACTGATATACAAATAATTTAGATCTGCCAGCCAGCTGTCCTAACTAATCAAATGGAGATTGCCCCCTGTCTCAGCCAGGAAAGGCAGGGAAGAATTCACCTTCTTTAAGCAAGGATGAATGTGGGTGGCCCTCCTGTTAAAGGTGTCCTTCTAGGAAAGAGGATATGAAGAGGAACAAACACTGTCTTGGGGTCTGGAGCATAACTTACAGCACAAATGCTTAGTTTTTAAAAATGTAAGCAGTGGTTGCATTTTTTCAGCTCTCAAACAGAAGAATCTCAGATTCCACCCCTTGATACAGTTATGCTAATAAAAAATACTTAATTGCTATTATATTTGGAAAGAAAATAGGCTTTAACCTTGAGGTGCTGAAACAGCAAATAAGATACTGTGTTCAGGTAAGGATCTGTGACCTGTAACAGGTGTGAGGGGCTGCAGAAGTGACCTGCTTTTACTTCACAGCATAGAGTAGAGGGAACCTTGCTGAGTGCTAATTAATTGTTGCTTTCATGCAAAATAATTTTTACCTTCAAATAGCCTTGAAAAGAGTTCTCCCAGTTTTCTCATCTAGGAAAAGTTGATACTCACTTACAGCTTCATAAAATAGGATCTAACCCCATGAACTGACCTCTTTAACATTATGGGGTTTGAACTGAAACAGGTTTGCTACTTTTTAAACAACCCAGACACAATTTTAAAGTAATCCTGTCTCTTCAGGGCATTATTGTGAAGGGTTTTTAAGGGTTTTTGGTGTGGTGGGGTTTTTTTGTGGTTTTTTTTTTTTTTTTTTTTTTTTCGGGGCTTTGTTTCAACTATGGAAAGAAGTATTGCAGGTGATTTTTGTGTATTTCTGCTGAAATAAGAATGCACCCTGACCCTTTCACTGACTTGCACAGACTTTCCTCCTGGGATGGGAGCAGTGTTCTGGAGGAAGCTCATGTGTGCTGGGAAGGTGCACAAACGCCTGTAGCACAGGTAGCACCATTCCCCTGGCACCTGGAGTGTCCCAGCTCCCTCCAAGCGTGTGCCATGAGTAGCTGTGTGGGAGAACCCACGCTTGCGTTTGTTCATCATCCCCCTGCACAGTGCATTTCATCCTGAGAAATGGAAACAGTTTTGTACAAAAGCAACCACCCACTCAAAATACATAAATAAGACTCTTGGATATGTAACACTTTAAAATACAGCACAGGGGAGGTTTCCAGAGAGTGTTTATTATGGTGACAGGTAGAACCGAGTGAGTAAAAGCCTCTCTTGGCTCTCAGTTCCGGAAGGTCCTCCTTTGTGATTATAGTTGTGATGATAAAGCAGTTAAACGCCAGTGAGCATATACTTTCCATGGCTGTGAGGCTTCTGGCATAATTATATAATAAAAAAATGCCATTAAAGAGCAATAATGTTATTAGTGCATCACTTGGAAGAAGTGCACAGCTTGGATGCTGAGAGCACAAAACAACCAAAGCCCAAAACAAGCACTGATGTTTCCAGGCACAGAACTCAGAACAGAAACCTGCTCTGTGCCTGCTGGTGTATGTACGAGATATTCTGATGCACCAAAAAATATTTGCACCTCCAACTGGCCAAATCCTTTTTGCTTTGAATCTTTTAGCTTAAAAAAATCTAAACTTCAGGTTGGGTGTAGTCAGTTAAAAGCCACAAGACATGTCAAGTGATAACTCCTGGGTCCTGACTCACCTCACCTCCTCCAGTAAAACTTGTGAGATTAAACCTTGCAAAAGTGTGAAAATATATTCCTGTAGTGCAAAGCCTGTTTTATTACAAATTCTGTGTAGATGTGTGTCTCTGTTTTTAGGTTTTATACATACAGTCACTGGCACAATCCTGTCTTGCATCCACCAGGATGTGCTATGTTGTTAATGAATGACCTAATGGCTGCTTTGCTCCCTTTGGTCCATGGCCTGGCTCATCATTCTTCAGTGCTCCAGGAGTTAAATTAAGGCAGCAGACCTAGGATTCCTAATTCCATTTAATCACACAGATCAAAGAGCTCTTGTTTCATACTTGCATTGTATTTCCTGTTTTTAACATTAAGGTAATTAATTTGCTCTAAACAGTATTGATGAAAATCTTCCAGAGGTAGAAGCATTTCAATAAGAGCTGAAACTAGTTACGTAATAGATCTACAAAATATGAAATGTGTATCGAGACTTATCTGAAGGCAAAATGTTCCAAAATTCATCTTTTCTGTTTTGATACTTGGGACCATGGGTTGATCCATGGCCTGGGTCACTGCTTGCTCAGTATCACCCTGGTTTTGTACAAGAGAAGGGCACTGGGGATGTCACGGCTGGTGAGCGACTCTGAACGGATGCCCGGAAGGTCAGGCTGTGACTCCTGGCCATAAACTCCAAATCACCTCTGGAAACTTAATAGTACCCTGCATGAAAGGGGCAGAACGCTTATGAAGGAGGTCAGGCGCACCCTTAAACATATTAGTTTTGCTTATGGTCTTTTTGAAGTTAGGATTTAAAAATCTATTATTAAAAAAAGAGGCAAGAAGCAAATTACAGCTGTAATGTTTTGTTTTCACGGCTGGCAAAGTGCCTTTTTAGAAATATTTATTTTAGGAAGAAACCCACTGCCATTCAAGAGAGTGCATATGTTTATTTCTTTTGTCTGAAATATTTTTGGATATTTGAGAATAACACAAAATTACAGCACAAAAAGACTGCGAAGAGTTAGAACATTCTGCCATTTATCTGGCTCAAAAGTCCAGATAACTTTTTTGTGGGAAAGGTGATTTTGCTCAATTCCTCACTGTATCCCCAGCCCTTCCTGCGTGTGAGCCTGGGTTTGTTTCACCACTGACTGGAGAATGTGCTGCCCCTCATCCAGTGATCTGAGCAAACTCCTTGTCAAGGAAAACCATTACAGACCCATCAGGGATACTCCAGGCCAGCCTTTGGAGAGGATGGTGAGCCCTGTGTGGGTTTGGAACAGGGGTGGATGCTCTAGCTTGGGTTTATAACAAGCCCAGGGCAACCACCAGCTTTATTTAGACAGCACTCACTCTCACATGTAACGAGCCCTTTAATTAGGTTTTCACAATGTGACAAAAAAAATGTCTCATCACAATATTTATAGTTGGGTTTTGATTTAAGTCTTCATTTCATATATAAAACAAAATTTGTCATCTGAGGTAAAGCATCTGGCAAGTCGGTAAGTGTTAGCTCATGAATCGAGCGTGACTATTCTGGGACGGGGGAGTTACTCAGATGTAGTAGGGATGCAGCCAAGGAGGGATGTGGATAAAAAGCGGATGTCAAGTTTAGGGTGTGATTTTTTTATTATTTTTTTTTTTCCTTTTTTTTTTTTCCCCTCCTCAATGTTTTATTCAGGCCAACAGGTTTATACACAGCTCATCCTGCTGCTCTTCCTCCAGAGTTTGTTTAGAGCTGATAGGTGCCCATGGGAGCATCCTGGTAGTTCATAGATGGCATTTCTGGAAATTACACTCAGGAGGTGGGCCTCTCTTAGGGCAGTGGAGGTCACAGGTACACGATCTAGTAATTTGGTTCCTTCAGAATCAGTGGTCCTGTAATGATGGGGAAAATGTAGAATTCTTAATTATTTAGGATTTGAAATCTTGCTTGTTTAAGCTGGTGGCAAAATTAGCAGAGGGAGAGGGCAAAGCAATGTGCTGTGATGTTAAAGCTGAGGAGCAGCATGTGGGGACCAGCTCTGGGCTCCCCCGGCTGTGTCCCCTGTGCCTGTTGCTGGGATCCAGCTTGGACATGCAGGTCCCCAGTAAGTGCTGGAGATCCTGGAAAAGCAGAGACCTCCTTGGGCTTGGTGTTTGGGGAGGGAGGGGAAGAGCTTATTTTCCTCTGGAGTTTTCCCAGACCCATTTTGCATTTTGAAATGGAGCAGATACCAACTGCATGGTTAGTTTTAATTTTGTTGGAAAAGTTTGCCAGTGTTTCTGATTTTTAATTTTTTTAGCATTATTTGTAAACCATTTCCAAAAGCCTCTCTCTCTTTCCCACAGCAACTCTTTTAAGAGAACTTGTTTGATCTGTTGTCTTATCTAAGATTATGGCTAATTACTCAATAAAGAACTTTTTTTCCAAGGTCTTTCTTCCCCTCCTTTTAAGTATCATCTCACAGGGTGAAATTTCTTCCTCTTTTGATTTTGCACCATCACAACTGAGCTTTCATCAAGACATGTCTCAGAATCTGAAGGGAGCAGTTAGTGCGAAACGAAGCCTTTAGATTTTTCCCTTTCCTTTTTACGCTAAAGCTGAAAGATGAAGCATATGGAAAAGAAAATAGCATTAAATCTCCCACTCCAAAAAGAAAAGCACTGAGGATCTGGCCGCTGCAGGAGAGTTTTGAGCTGCATGCTTCATTTACTACTTTGTGCAGACATAACAAAGAATTTACTTCAGTCCCCGTGGTACTCGTGCAGCCAATTGCGTGGCAGGCAGAGGGAAAGCAGTGAGCCTGGTGTTACACTGCAGCAGCAAACTGGGGATTCAGGTGGTTTAAAGACAAATGTTTCCTTCATAATCTCATTGTATAGACCTAGTTCCTTTTCGGTTTGTTTCCCAGTTCTGAAAAAAGAGCTTCTGAGCATTGTGCAAATAGTTTTGTTTGAATGAATCACACAATGGGGCCCACAGCAGAAATTTTACTTAATAATTCAAAA